>OU898283.1:57262975-57667975 GCA_918026665.1 Diabrotica balteata
GAGAGATTAACGAAAAACTCACTTAACACAAAAATTTATATATCATCGGATAAAAGATTTCTTCTTGTACGTTTCTTCGTTCGTTATGATAATTACGACGATATTCACCATAAATGATAATTTCGCATTCTGAATCTAAATTACGAGGTGTACCAATTTTAAAGAGGACTTTTTTTGAACAAGAATCCTCAAAGAAATCGCATCCGAAACATTTTTTCTACGGGAGCGATCTGACAACATGCACTAAATTTAGGATTTGTATAATCTCGGATTATTAGTAATAGCCACAAGTAAAGTTAGGATAGCTATGCTGATCGCCAACATTCGGAACGGATAGGCACCGATAGGATATATATATATATATATATATATATATATATATATATATATATATATATATATATATATATGTATATATATATATAAATGAAATGAGGTTGAATGCTCGAATAAATGAACTTTGAAAATAAGGCTATTATCGAGCACAAGTTAATTAAATCTAGCCCAAGTACTTTCGCTTAAAATAGCATCTTCAGGGGCATTTCGTCAAAATGTGAACTATCCGGCAAGCGTAGAGTGTGGAAACATTAAAAATAACATAAATTGTACAAAACACTACACTAAAACGAGGACAAACAGTTTAAAATTACTTCTACGCTACATTCTCTGTCAGTATCTGGAGGGATAATCATTATCCCTCCAGATAAGTAATTTTAAACTGTTTGTCCTCGTTTTAGTGTAGTGTTTTGTACAATTTATGTTATTTTTAATGTTTCCACACTCTACGCTTGCCGGATAGTTCACATTTTGACGAAATGCCCTGAAGATGCTATTTTAAGCGAAAGTACTTGGGCTAGATTTAATTAACTTGTGCTCGATAATAGCCTTCTTTTCAAAGTTTATATATATATATATATATATATATATATATATATATATACTCTCTTTTAAAACCATTTCTAGATATGATGGTACACCGTGATTCAAACAACGTTCTAAAAACAGAATGGTATAGAAAACCAATATGTAGCAACAGGTTTATTAATTACTTTTCAGCACATCCATCTAAGATGAAGACCAACCTAGTATTAAATATGAAAAGTAGGGTTATAAGTTTATCACATCCTGAATATAAAACAGCCGGTCTTAAACAACTAAAAAACGATCATGTTAGAAAATTCCTTCCCAGCGAAACTTCTAAATAGACTTATTTTTGGTATCTCTCAAGTCATCAGAACAAATCAAACAGAAGTTTCAACAAACAACCAAAATACATTGTACCACTCTTTACCATATATTCCAGGTTTAACAAATAGACTACTAAATACATTTAGAGAAGTACCTAATATCAAAATTGGAACCAGAAATATAAAAACAATATCGAAATTATATACTAAACTTAAAACACCCTTAAATAATAGAGAAAGCTCCAATGTAGTATACTATCTACCCTGTAATAATTGTAATAGAATATATATTGGAGAAACGTCCAGAAATTTATCCGGAAGATTAACATCTCACAAGAGTGATATTAATCTGAATAAAGTACAAGCATGTGCATTAAGTGAACATTGTATTACAATGGGCCATAGACCTAACTATGATCAAACAGAAATATTGAGAAGGGAAAGAAATTACAACAAAAGACTGTTTCTAGAAATGTGTTTAATTAAAACTACACAAAACACCTTAAACAAAAGAGAAGACATTGAAAATCTTAGTGCTATATACAGTAATCTTCTTTTAAATAAAAGAATAACAATATAAAAGTTCTTAAAATTACGCATATGAAAGGGATTATTCCAAGTTCAAATGAGATAAAATTTATTTTTATTTGTATTTTTTCTTTCTTAAATACTTAGTAACATAAACTCTGTTGCTTGTTTAATAACTAATATTATATCAAAATTTGCAATGAAGGTTTGCATAAACATAGACACTTCTTCTGTCAAACTCACCTAAAATAAATATAAAAAATAGAAGAGATATGGAAACCTTAGTAATAAGTTTTGACAGAAATAAAAAGTAAATCAAATTTAATGTCATTATGTTAATGACATAATGACAAAATGTAAAATTTTGCTAATTTTAAAAGACAATTCTCACAAGGGTAAGCCTATTTAAGACATAAGAACTTCATTTTTCTAATGTAAATTTTTTATGTTAATTTTTAGTATGTTTTGAAAAAGAGTAAAATAAACTCGAAAGCTTAGCAAACCTAAAAGAGTTTTACTTAAAGGCCAATATATTGACTACTAAACCCAATATATCCGTATATATATATATATATATATATATATATATATATATATATATATATATATATGGCCTAGGAGGACAAATTCGTTAAACTTCCCGTGCTCGAATCGGTATCAATAAAGTGTTATGATTATTTCGGCCTATCCCAGCCTCATCAGACATTTGGACTGATACAAACGAAACGATATGATAATATCGTTTTCTGTATCATCTGCGCTATGCGAAATGTGTAAAAGATTAAATCTTTTAGCGAAAGCCGCTATCGCTTTATTGAATTAAATGGCCAAATATATGGCCTAGGAGGACAAATTTTCCGAGTTTGAATTTGTATTAGCCCAAGTGTCTGATGAGGCTGGGATAGGTCGAAATGATCATAACACTTTATTGATACCGATTTGAGCACGGGAAGTTTAACGAATTTGTCCTCCTAGGCCATATATTTGGCCATTTAATTCAATAAAAAGCGATAGCGGCTTTCGCTAAAAGATTTAATCTTTTACATATTAAAAGTGTATATTATCAAAAGATTTTGAATCAAGATGAGATATATAAAAAGTCGCAATTATAACTGTCACCTGAAGACGTGTCATCGTCATCGTCGACATATCCGACTGTTTTGTTATGATCTAAAAATAAATTAATTAATATTGGTATAACATTCATTGCTATAGCAGCATAGTCACTAATAACCTTATAGCCTGTTGTAACAAATCTTTAAATAAAAAAAAACATGATTACTTTAATTTTTGAAATAGCATTACCTGTGTTTTCAGAGAACAGAAACTAGCAAATATTCTCTATACAATTGAAGTAAGTCAAAAATAAATTTTGTAGCTAAGCAAATCCTGGGGTATCCGCAATATGTACGATCTTTATAAAGAAAATATTTGAAGTGAAATGAATGGACCTAAAAAACCAATCATGTTCTGGGAATGCCATAAATTACTAAGGGAAAAGAAGAAGGTCGTTAAAAAATAAAAAATTATTATTATGCAGCAGAAACAATGTTTGCCTAACTAGCAAAGATGAAGAAAGAAGTTTAGAATCCTAGAAAGGAAGCTTCTCAGACACATTCTGGGACCAAAGAAAGCATCATTCGTCACATCTAGGCCCAAAAACTAAAATTGTTTGGACATCCGCAAAGAAGAGTGGAGTAAAGAAAATTGGAATTCAATTACAAATCGAGCCCAAACACACACCAACTTGTGACGGAGAAAAATTACAAACAACGAAAATGCGGATTGATCCCCCGCGTTTAGAAGTATGCGGATTAGATAGGTTCTATTTGAGTGGACGCTTAACCACCCTTCCACTCGACATAAGAGGTCAATTATGGCTCATCCCTATAAAAAAATAGGTTAAAGCTGTCCATTCAGCCCAGCCTTTTTAACAAAATCTGTTATTGCTGGCCTTTGGTGACACTTCCAAGAAGTAGTAAGGATCTAGTTGATAATGCTCAAATTTATTGAGCCTTATCCTATCCAACCCAGAGAAGTTTCACAGAACGTGTTCCGTTGTCTCGTAATCTGCAATTCGCGCTTTCTTTCAGTTGATGATGTACTAAACGAAAATAAGTAGTCATAGTTTGTCTCGTATGATATATTCAATACATGTAATACTCTTCAAATGTTTAATAGCTTTTATAACAAAATACAATTTGCTAATGAAATAGAAAATAACAACAGAATTGCGTTTGTTGACTTATTTTTTTCAAAACAACATCCACCGAATAAAATATATATTCTACTAATTTAGAACATGTACAGATTTTGGAAAAAGAACAGAACTCCAACAAAAGTTGTACATTGGAGATAATTCACATAAAAAAGGCCAAAATTATATCAAGAATAAGACCGATATAAAAGATCTGGCCAATATATATATATATATATATATATATATTATATATATATATATTGTTTTCGAAAACCAAAACACCCTTGTCCCCTCTGGAACAAGTTAATGTCATTTATCATTTACCTTGTGCTGATTGTGACTCGTGCTACATCGGTCAGACTGGGAGATCACTGAGAGGGCGTCTTACGACACACCGCAGTGATATCAACTTATCTAAGCATACTTGTGCCCTTGGACAGCATGCTATCAACACTAAACACAGAGTAGATTTTAATGAAGTTAAAATTCTTGGTTCTAAACGTAATCTCGTTAAAAGACAGTTTTTAGAAATGTGTCATATACTTAAACACCCTAATCCTCTTAATAAGAGAACTGACATTAGTAACTTGAGCCAAATTTATCATGCTCTAATATTGCAGAATTAGTCTTACTATGTTATTTACTTTAAAAATTGTCACCTAAGGTGTTTTCTTTACATAATTTCTTTTTAAATAATTTTCAAATATAAATTAAAATAAATTAAATAATAAACTCTTACTTTATTATCCTAGCTTTATGCAACCTGTATTTCATGACTTCATGATTTCATGTCAACGTTGCTTTTGTACAATTGTATTAATTGTTTCCATACAAATAGTTTAATACAACTTTATTATTATAAATTGATTCATAGAATCTTATTAAATTCAGTTCCAAATGTGATGAACCTTGGACTGTTGGAAGTTTGATCATCCTTCCCCTGTGGCTGGCTAACCAGTCACAACGTAGACTATTAACATATGATTTTTTGGATTGACTTCTCTTGTTTGTCCTTTATTTCATCTCAACCGATCACTGGAGGGAAAAAGGAGTTCTCAACCACCTTTTCCTTTCAGTTTTTTGGTTTTTACAAACAGTTTGTCGACCAAATTTTGTCATATTTTTTAAATAAACCGCTCTATTGTACTTACTGGAGTTGGTAGTAATACGCCTTGTTGTTCTGTCACTCGTTGACCTCTTGGCATCTGTCTTTTCACGTTGTTGACGTTTAACACCTGTTGCCTTCATTTCCCCGGCAGCACTCGACAAGCTCTCAGTGGTAACTTCATTTATACTTTTAAATTACTAAATTTTTAATTAAACATTAGAATAATGCTACCTAAAGTTAAAATGAAATCTTAATTATTGAATTACTGTTGGAAGTGCATTCTTGGACCTTTTAGTTTTTTTCCACACTAATTCTGTTTTTTATATATGATAAGTTTTTAAGTACCTATATTTTTTTTACATACATGTACAACTACCACATGTTTTTTTGCTGTGCTAATTTTATGAAAATTGTTAACTATATTTAGTTCAATTTATTGTTTATACAACATAATTATACAATGTCCATTGTCGTAAGCTTCTTTACAATTGTTAATATCACTGACTGCTACATATACTGCTACATTATTCATAGCTGGCAACATGGCCGGAGAAGAGAGTGCCGCGAATTGCGATCTAATTAAAACGCAAAGGTTGCGAAAGAAATGTTGTTACCACTATTGTGAGATGTGTAACGTGTAAAGCAGTTTTCCATCCATCTTGTGCTCTAAGGGTAGCTGGCTTGGTAGTTGTTGGCAAAAATAACTTAGTGAAATGCTGTGCTATAGAAAGTGAGGTTATACCAGAACAAAACTTTAACGAAAACATCAAAATGCTGCTAGCTGCCAAAGAAGAATTACTTAAAAGTAAGGATGAACTTATTTCTGAATTAAAAGCTAAAGAGCATGTCCTATTAGAAAATATTAAACTATTAAAAGAAAATATATCATTATTAAAGATTAATACTGGCAACGTTGCAAATAAAAGTTACAGTTCTGCGGTTGCTACGCCAATACCACAGACACAGAACATTGCTGTCAGGCAGATATCAGCTGACGAATTAAATTCAAAATCAAAACAAAACATTAACCAAACGCATCAACAAAATACAGACGTTAATAAACAGAACTTAAACGCTGGTATTCTGCATGCTCATACGGCTAATAAAATGCAAGAAATAATAAATTTAGCCCACACAGAAAATCATGAAGGAGATTGGCGACAGCAGCATAGAAGGAGATACCGCAAGTTTATGGTTGGGAATAATGAAGAAACCAAGGATGTGCAGTCAGTACCTAAGTGTGTATCCCTTTATGTAACTAGGCTTGCACCAAATACGACCACAGAAGACTTGAAGCGGCTTTTAGACCCAATTTTAAGGATGTACGGTGTGAGTCTCATCCATCTAAACACCCTGAACTTTATACATCCATGAAAGTTACCATCAGAAGAGATGAACTAAAAAAAGCTTGGAAGAGGGAAGTATGGCCATCTGGTACCCTCGTGTCTCATTTTTTAGTAAAAACGAGGATGCCAACAAGGCAGATGGATCCTCAGAATCAGAATTAATCATGCAAACATTGCAGACCCAAAATCTAAACATTTTCTATCAAAATGTACGGGGCCTACGCACTAAAACAAGTGACCTATATACCAATGTTCTTAGTGAAGATTTTGATATAATCCTATTAACTGAAACATGGCTTATAGATGGAATCTCCAATGAAGAACTTTTTGATAATCGCTACATAGTCTTTCGCAAAGATAGGGCCAGTGGCAAGACATTGGGTGGTGCAGTTATGGTAGTATTAAAAAAGAAATTTATTGTAGAAAGTATTAAAGTTAATTGTAATGTAATTGTTGAGTGCTTGTTACTTAAGGTAAGGTTTAAAACATATTCATTTTATGTCTCCTGTGTATATATACCTCCTGGTGTAAGGTTAGATATTTATGAAGAACTTTTAGAATTTTATAACCAAGTATTGTCAGAAAATATTAATATTATCATATTTGGAGATTTTAATATTCCTGGATTTATTAACTTAAGTTGTGAAAAGAGCAGCATGCTTAAAGAATTTCAAAATCTAAACAATTTAAATCAATATAATACAATTTCAAATTGTAAAAATAAACTGCTTGATCTTATACTGTCAAACATATCCATAACCAATCTAACTAGGTCTGGGTCTCCTTTGGTACCTGAAGATTATTATCACCCGGCACTAGAAATGTTACTAGAATATAAAGATAATTCATACACTAAGAGTAATATACAACAGTCTTATAGGTATGATTATGCCAGGGGGGACTTTAATCTTCTGTATCAATTAATAAGAGACACTGACTGGTCAGATATGTATAATTGTATAACTGCTACAGATTGTATTAATCAATTTTACGATAAATTGTATGACTGCATTGATCAAGCCATCCCAAAGAAAATTATTAAAAATAGACAAAAACAGAAATATCCAGCTTATTTTAGTATAGACCTTATTAAAAAAATCAGACCAAAAAACAAATTAAGCAAACATATAAAAATAAGGAAAGCTAGTGCTGTCGATAACAATAAATTCAGGAGTCTTAGAAATACTATTAAAAAGCAAATCAAAAATGAATTTATGCAGCATCAAAATAATATTGAAGACAACATTTTGCATGACCCAAATAGTTTTTGGACATTCATAAGAAGTAGGAGACAAACCAACGGTTTTCCTCACGAGATGTCTTTAAATGATCATACCTATACAGGCCCTCAGGATATTGCCATGGCTTTCTCTCATCATTTTAGCTCAATTTATCAGGTATCATCTTCACATCAGGGTAGTTCACAGGGATCTTTTAACTTTTCCAGTTATTAGTGAAGAAGATGTGAAGGTTAGTATAAAAAAATTAAAGCCAAAAAGGCCACTGGTAGTGATAATATCCCTGCCTATATCTTTAAAGGATGTTCTGATATATTTCAAAAACCATTATCACATCTATTTAATCTATCTCTTAAAACTAACACCTTTCCAGACAAACTCAAAGAGGCTACCATTACTCCAGTTTTTAAATTAGGTAATAGAAACAATATAGAAGACTATCGTCCTATAAGTATCCTTAATTCCCTGGCTAAAATATTTGAATCTATTCTCTATATGAATATACTGAAAAATTTTGAAAATGAATTTGCTCCAGAACAACATGGTTTTTTGCCTGGGTTATCAACAACTAGTAATCTGTGCATTCTTTCTAATTTTGCTAGTGAGGCAATAAATAATAAACTCCAATTAGATTTAATAATGACTGACTGCTCAAAGGCATTTGATATGGTTGACCATGGCATTCTTTTATCGAGATTGAATGAGTTTGGTTTTTTCGCATGATGCTTGTACATTTATAAAATCGTATGTGGAATCAAGGTTTCAACGAGTCAAAATTGGTAGGTGTTTATCAGATAAATTTCAAGCTACATCTGGTGTCCCCCAAGGGAGCAACTTAGGGCCTTTGTTTTTCTTAATTTTTGTCAACTCACTACCACAATCTCCTTAATTTTCTTCTAGTCTGATCTATGCTGATGATTTTAAGCTTTTTAAGACTATACATACTTCAAATGATTGTCAGTTACTACAGGAGGACCTGACCTCAGTTGTGGAATGGTTTAGGGACAACAATATGGTCTTGAATATTAGGAAGTGTGGAGTCATATCCTTCACTCGCAAAATTGATTACATTGAAAATAATTATAGAATTGACAATTGTGTAGTATCTAGGAAAACCAAATGTAAAGATCTGGGAATATACCTACAGGCTAACATGAAATTCAATGAACACTATATAAATATTGTTAATAAGGCCTACAAAATATTGGGATTTGTAATAAGAAATTCTAAACACTTTAGTATAAACACAACCATTAGACTATATAAAGCTTTAGTCAGACCAAACTTGGAATATGCATCAGTGGTATGGACTGCTGAAGCCAAAGTTCATATTAATCATATAGAAAAGGTACAAAAAAGATTTCTAAGGTATTTATACCTTAAGAAATACAATGTGTATACTCACCTTACGCCATCAAAAGAGTTGCTTCAAATATTTGGCTTGCAGTCATTAGAGCAAAGAAGAAACATGTATTGCGTTGTGTTTATTCATAATATCATTAACAATGTTAAATATAAGACATGTGGTTTGATAAACTTTATTAGGTTTCATGTGCCAAAGATCAACCTAAGGGTAAACAGTAATGACCTATTTTCTTGTAGTCCTTATAACTCAGGTGCAATAATAAACTATATGCAATATCAGTGCAATGAGTTAATAAAGATCTGTGATATAGACCTCTTTACCTGTAGTGTAAGGGATGTTAAAAAATGTTATAAATAAGTATGATAAGTAATGGATTCAATTTTTAATATTTTATTAACTTGTGTCTTTTTATTAATGTGTTTTATTTTGTGTGTTTTTATTTTGTACTTGGGTGTATATTGTATTTTTTGTGTGTATATTGTTATACCAAGTAATGAGCACTCTTACATGTAATTACTACCTAGGTGGTGTTTGTAAGTTTTAATAAATAATAAAAAAAAATTTGAGGTAACATACTTAACTTTTCAAACAAAATTTTCAAACGTAACAAAATTTGAGATAACTTTTCATTGGATGTTAGGTTTTTCATATTGTTCTTTTTAGATGAACTGATGATGCTATCAAATTGGATAGCGAAACGTTTTCAATAAATAGATGAAGCCATCATCTTTGTCTTTTTTCTCCAATTTTTGACCGAAAAACCCGCCACTCTTCAAGTGATCCTTATTAGATATATATATAAATATATATATATATATATATATATATATATATATATTTTATATATATATATATATAAGTATATATATATATATATATATATATATATATATATATATATATATTTATATATATATATTAGTATAATGGTAAGGTTAATTGGGTTAACCCAATTAACCTTACCATTATACTAATTAATAATTGGACAGCTGTGATCATTCTTCGTATATATATATATATATATATATATATATATATATATATATATATATATATATATATATATATATATATATATATATATATATATATATATATATATATATATATATATATATATATATATATATATATATATATATATATATATATATATGTATATATATATATATATATGTATATATATATATATATATATATATATATATATATATTACAACTTAATAAATTGAGTTGTTCGTAAATACACAATTAGCATATATTTTATATGCGACCCTGAACCAGTCGTAGTTATAATTTATTATTACATTCATTGCTTCTTTATTGTTGATAGACGAGTGGTTGAAGTCGGGGCAGTAAAATGGTCATTCTGTTAATACAATATTAACACAAAAATACTCAATAATTTTCATTGCGACATGGTCTTTCGAAAAGAGACAGTATAGTCCACACAAGGATAAAACGGGAAAATCATATTGCATATTCAGCTACAGCATGATATTCTGTAGGAGTAATTCAAACTTCTGAATCGGAACAGGTGGATAGATTGCATGTTTAATTCTGGTTCTTGTTTTTATTCAGGCAAAATCAAGCAATGTTTAAATTTCTGCATAGTATATTGCCATTTTATTCTGCTTTCGAGTATTTATGTTTAAGTCACATTTGTTTAATTATTGTTCTTTATTTTTAGGCCTCATTTTGTTTAATTATTATTCCACTAAAATATAGAGTGCGTCAGTCATTATTGATTATTGATTATTGATTTAGAACAATTTGGTTTTTTCTAAATAATAATTGTATACCCCACTCTAATTTGCATTACAATTTTTATACATTTTTTGTGGAGCTGTTTCGGAACTAGGTAATTTAATATAAAAGCTTATGTTCACTTGAAAATATTGAGAACATTCTTGTCTTACATTGATATGCCATCACATCATTAAGTACATATAATGACAGAACCTACTAGATTTAGAAATAAAAGCCAACCTTTTAGATCTTCTTTAAATCTAGTGCTTATTAATGATGAACAGCTGATGTCAACTCTCGAAGTCAGTTCTCCTATAGGAAAGTCAGATCATGCAGTTATAACGGCTCACATCCAGTTTAATCAAATATTACTCCACAAAAATAATATGGTAACATGCTTCTAAGTACCGACTTTTCTGAAGTTGACACTAAACTCTCTCAAATCGACTGGCATTAATTTTTTGCAGACTTAAACGACCCCTCATTAATGTGGACTGCATTTCTCGATAAAGTCCACAATATAATTTCTACAAGTACCATCTTCCGTAAGATTTATAAAATCAACCTTAAACCCCTGGAAAAATCGAACAGCAATTAAACAAATAAATCACAAACGACATCTATGGCGGAAATTTTAGCACACCGTGCTTCTTAGTGATTTCCAAAGCCACCGCAGATTTTCAACTAACTTAAAAACATTTCTAAAAATTCAAAGACAAAATTTTGAAGCAAATGTTATTGAAAGTGGTAACATTAAAAAAGTCTATAAATACATACGTTTCCCATATGACGTCTAAAGTTTCCATTCCTCTACTTCAAAAACACAACCAGACTTTATGCTCTTCTGCCAAAGAATCAAACTCTCTTTTTAGCATTTTCACCGGTTTTTACTAAAGAATCGAATGATGGCTATCTACCTGCTATTAACTGTAATCGTGTCGGCGTATCATTACAGCAAGTTGAATTCACAGTGGATCATGTCAAACAATACTTAATTAAACTTCGCACAGCCGCTTCACCTGATGCAGATGTCTTCTGTATCATCTCCAGAAGATGCCAACCCCTAGTATTGGCGAAACGTCGAGAACTAATCTCAGAAGACAACGGCCTAACAGCCCGAACAAACAGCCTAACATATTACCTCTATTTGTAAACGTGCGAACTCCAGACTGTATCTTATTTGGAGGTGTTTCTCGAGAGTTTCAATGCAATTATTCTGTAAACTTTACACTCTTTACGTAAGACCCATACTTGAATACGCTGGACCAACGTGGTATCCTGATTTAGTTCGAGACAAGACTTTGTTGGAAAACGTCCAAAGAAAAGCCACTCGAATTCCTTTGGGACCGAGAAGACCTTCTTATACAGAAAGACTTAGTATGGCTAACCTAACTTCTTTTGAACTTCGCCGACAACGCGGAGACTTAATTACAACGTTTAACATACTAAAATTCAATTTTAGAAATTTCGATGTAATGTTTACCATAAATCAAGATGAACGTCTCAGAGGTCATCCGTTTAAACTAGAGAAAGAAAATTTTTCTATAAGATCAATACACATCTTTCTACCAAATAGGGTTTTTGAGTGCTGGAATAACCTTAATGAAAACATTGTCTCTGCTCCCTCTACCAACTCGTTCAAAAACAGACTTGACCGTTTTATATTATAGTTAAAATATTGTTTTTCTTGTACAGCAACAACCTGTACAACCCTAGTTGTACAGCTATACTGTAACAGATCCAGACTAAACTTTGGATACGATAAAGAGTTCATTGAAGATGGCTTACTTTAGTAGCAGTCGGATCAACCAAAGAATATCCGGATAAAATGACTGCTAAATGCCTGATAAAATCTTTGAAGAATATTTTGTACAACTGGTTGAGTGTTAAAAATATTATAATAGTAATATGAGCAATGTCACCTATTATTCAGAATTAACAGAAAAACGTTCGTCAAACTCTTGGAGAAACGTTTGAATTAGAAACTGGTTAACAAAATAAAAAATATATAACATATGGAGACTCCATGCTGAAAACGGATTTTGAATAACAGGCCATCCAATCGAAATCTTCCTGGATTAAAAATGGCCTTTAAGTAATGCATTATTTAAACTTTCTATATTTTCGCTTAGAGCATCTCAGAGCTTTCTGGATGTGTTTGTAGAACAATACATACATATATCTCAATTGTACAATATTTGAGATGTTGAGATAACAAAGCAAAATGTTTGTTTTTGACACAAAAGTTTTGTCAATAATTTCGCAACCGTGTTAATCGGCGCCTCAAAACCAACTGACGTTCAAGATAAAAACACACATACTCGTATACAAACATTCAAAATTGAACAAGTGTCTACCTACCTAATTATACGTCTACATACATACCATCTTATAGTAGTAATCAAAAAAAAACTTTATCATCGAAAAGATTTCAAAACAACTTCATTACACACACATTTCATAATGTCAAGATCGTTTTCATTTGAAAAACTAATATTAGAAATACCTTGTAGAGATAAACATAGTGTCTTATCAGACGATAATATTCTACTGAGTGACAACGTACAAACAACTTTTAATCTTAAAAAAGTGTGCATTGTACTCTTATTAACCCTTTCACTCACGGCATCCACAAATGTGGACATACATTTCTACGCGCTCAGTTGTATGAAATTATAAGAGTATGACTGTTTGCTCATGTTGTCCACGTTAAGGGACCTCTAAATATTCCTTATTCATGCACTAGACCCCAACTGTTGGCAAGTAGAAGAAACGATCGGAAAAGTTTTAGTAAGATTCTGGCCACTGTGCAGACATCTATACCGCGCAAAGAACAGTAATTTATTTTTAGACTAGGTGACTCACCCACATGTTGTAAAAATTATTATATGTTCGAAAAGGTGCATTTTTGTGGAATACGAAGTTGTAAGTGGAATAAATTGATTTTTGGCTTTGTATTCTTACTGAAAAGTGACGTCCTCACTTGTGGACTCTGTGAGTAAACGGGTTCTTCTAGAGCAGGTAAATAAAACCTAGTCCATTCATAGCGAATGTTCACACATGGTATAGATTTAGCCTGTTCAAATGCATGGCTAGAATATAGTAGGCAAGCAACAAATTTGCAAATACCAAAGCAAAGAATCTTAGATTTGGTGCACTTTCGCGCAGAAATTGCTGAAGTTCTTTTAGCTATAGAAAAAACAGTCAATAAAAAAGAGGACGACCGCTTTCGATAAGGCCTGAAACCCAAAAACACCTAAAAGAAAAAAACATTGAAGTACGTCCAGTGAAGGAAGTAAGATTGGACAATGTAGGACATTTACCTTCTATTGATAAATTGAAAAATGCTTCGCGTTGCAAGAAACCCGGATGCAAGGGAAAATCTCGTACATCTTGCCTCAAATGCAAAGTTCATTTATGTTTGACCAATATTAACAATTGTTTTGTGGAGTACCACAGTATATAAATCATGTATAATGTGCATTGAATAAATATTATCATTGTTCTCATTATTTATTTTTTCTCTAACCCACAGGTTTTTACCCCTTTATCTCACTATGTCCTCATGTGTGGACATGCTATTTTTCAAAAATGGAAATACTTTTTGACTTGGAATAAACTCCATAAATCTTAAATAAATTCAAGTAACCAATATTCAAAATTTCAAATTTTTAGGCTGAGTTTAAAAAAATCATGAGCGAAAGGGTTTAAATGACCCATATATAACACTACCCTAAAAAGACTGAACTATCTAATAGGAATAGTTTTCTCTCAGATAACTGCGGGAGAATCATTTATCATCATAAAAACGTACAACTATAATATTATAGCTTATATAATATAACTTATATAATTATATATATATATATATATATATATATATATATATATATATATATATATATATATATATATATATAATAATAGTACAACTGGTATAAAACAGAACTGCATTGATAGCAATGCCTAAAACATGCAATATACTACAATAACGTAATTTTCAAAATAATTTTTTAATTCAAACCATTCTGCGTCAAGATATATTTACAAATCTGCATTCACAACAAATATTTTGCCGGAACGACTAAACTAACGGACTCGCTGAAAGGTCGGGTAACACCCTTTTATTTGAAAACGTTTCGGTGGGAAAGTTTTTTGTTTTGAAGGAGTTTTCCTAAAAGGTTGCTTCGAGTTATGGCACGACGTATGTTCACTGACGACATTTGGGTTGATTTGATTTATTCCTGGATGAATTTACGGTCTCTTAATGACTCAGCAATGATTGTGAAATTTGTTGAACTGGTACATTCACCTCTAGCTTTTATCTACAGTTTATTCGTGGTGCAAACGATGTTTGTAAAGAAGAGTGAGTGCTTGTGCGATATACAGGACACATGATAGATTAAAATGTTTTTGAATCTAATTAGGGGCGATATTAGTAGAGTAACAATAGAGAATAGTAAAGGAAAATTGAAGTTTATGGGTCGAAATGGGTGTAGGTGAAAATCAGTAGATACATATATTTAGGTATATTTTTTTCCAACATAATTATTTTTCTGTCAGCGGTTATTATACTTATAGGAAAATATGTTTAATAATTTCTTTTAATATTTCTTCCTAAATACAATTTCAGCCGTTTATTTAATGTGTTATTCTTTGTAGTTTTGTCGGAAACGAAAGTACTTGTAATTTCCTTCGAATCTTCGGACAGACAAATAGTTGAATTGCCCAAAACTAAAGATGAATCTAGTTGGTTGAACATGGAATATTTTAATTGCAAAATTCTTACCCAATGTCCAAAAACCCGTTCCCTGTTTTTCAGATACTACTGGTACTAAATATTATTTTTGAATCTACTTTTTGATTAACTTCTATGTATAATACAAACAGAAAATTTGATGCAAATATTTGATAACCTATGAATTGACCTAACACTATGAATATATTAGAGAGAATTAAAACTATGAATATAATACGTCGGTCAAATACATTCAGGTCTCGAGCCTAACTAGGAGATGGCAACTCATTGAATTTTCCATTTGACATTTCGGTAGTTCTAACCTTTAAAGGAATACTGTCAAAAGATTCATATAACTTGCATTAATATTTACCAAGTTACAGGGTTTGGAGTAACGCTACTCTTGGGATTTTTATAAACAATGGATTAAAAGCAATTTCGTGTGTTTATTTAATGATTATGATATTTATCGCTGTTATTTGATGGAGAAAATACCGTCCAAACTGAGCAATGCCTCAAAAATTAGTTTTGTTTAAAAACACAACGATGTAAATAATTTAAAATTATTTCAACTACATTAAATGGTCTTTACTCATATATTTAGTGGCTTCAAACAAGATAAGACTAAATCCAGATAGCACTGATGATAGAATAGTTATCCAAAAAATTTTCTTTGATGTGGCTCGATATGGTTTTTATATTACATATACAAAGGATATTAATATATCAAGGAATTTTTCTAAATCAAATTTTTTGTGATTCATGGTATACAGCCAACTACAAAAATTCAGTTTCCTTGGGGAATAAAGAATAATTTTTGCAAATAATGTTGTTTTACTAGTCAGGACCAGAACTTATTGACCGATGGTTTATTAAATATTGACTTTATTGTTGTAAGAAAAATCCTTAAACAGGCCGATTTATTTTTCTAAAAGTGCACCTTCTCGGTAAAATTATTAAGTTCCCGCTTCAACCCTTAGGGGTAGCAACAGCCTCTTTAAATTATTTAAGTAAAAATGATAGCTTCTAACCTCTCATTGTAAAGGGTTTATATTTTCCCTGTTCAGCAATACACGATTTTATATTTTTGAACACACTTTATTCAAGACACCGCAATTTTTATGTTTAAAGTTGTTTATTAGCTTCCAGATTATTCTATTAATAATAATACAAGTTTTATAGATTAAAATTGTCAATTATCAATTTTGTTTCCTTTTTTTTTGGCTACTTTGATATTTGCGGACAAAAAAATACTATTTGGATATTCATTATTCAATATTTCAAATTTCTCCTTATGCTTCCGGGTTTCATTGCCATAGCTCGGCAGCTATATCAATGTGCACTAAATATGTAAACAATTATGTTGATTATATAGACGTAGCACTATACCATAATTTTACTTCTTCATTGTCATAAAAAACTAAAGTACTTATTTGGTTTAAATTTTTAATACCATGAAACATGCGGTATTATTAATAGTAGCCATAGCTGATAAATAGCTTTAAGCTTAAAAAATTTTGTTTCTTGAATATAAATGAACTAAAAAATTATGTGTGTGAATAATAATAATGTGGTGTTAACTGATGGAATTGTTACTTAAGGAATAAAAATCGATTTGTTTTATGTTCCTCTTTTCCATAGAGGACCGCATCCTGTATATAAATCCACTGTGTTATTTTGTTACAATTATTGTTCAACTTAACCTTAATACCCCTTGCTTTGTTAAATCTCCAAATTAATAAGATTTGGTAATTCTCCAAAAATTACCGTTTATTGATGAAATTTCATATTATATTCAATCATCGTCCTAAATAATCAGGATCAGTCAACATCAAGTTAACGTATATACTTTTTTTATCATCCGAACCTATCAAGACATAAATCGTAAAACGTCGGTAGTAGGTATCCTCACACCCGTGCATCAGTTTTCTTCGCCTGTGATCTTTGATAACGTCTAGAATATTATTTAAGCGGTTTCCTAAACAGGGTGATGGTGTAGATGCTGAACTAGTCACGTAGACATGTTTGTTTATTCCTTCGACTCTCGTAGGTTCTTTAAAATCGTGAAACAGAAAGAGATGGTGCATCATAATAATATAACTGAAATCTGAAAGTGAAGTAGGACATAATGCTATAAAGAAAATTCGCCCCTTTCTAACTTTCTTCTCACGACCAAGACATTTCTTCAAGTACAGCAACTTTATACATAATTCAACGTTTTAAATACTTAATTACACCCCTATCGCCATCGTCGCGATATCGACGCCCGGATTTGAAAAGTACAATACAATCAGAACGATATTAAATATTCAAATCCGTTCAAATATTATAATAACAAATGAGAATATGTCACGTGTTCAGGCTAATTTTTATGACAGGTGCGTTCTCGTCTCACGACACCCGGGGTCATCAACTTCTTCCCTTTTTAAAGCGGGGAAGGAACAGCAGGGATGGATTTGGAAATTAGGTTCGTTGTATTAATTATCTTTTAGTCCATGTCCGACAAACATATCGGCTGATCAAGAAAAATCATGATTGAAGTAGATTGTAAAATTTAAATTTTTGGAGTGATAGTTTGTGTTAAACAGCTGTCTGTCTATATAACTCTGAATATACCAACCTATCTGAATAACTGACAGAAGTTCATAAAAACATTTTAAAAACCGTTATAGTCAACATAAGCTGGTGTATGGATTACTACACTTACGATGTACAATTAGAGCAATTCTGCACGTTTATACGCCCGATTTAAATAAATTTGCATAACAATCATTAATAAAAATTTATCATTGTATCTTCTTTTAAAAACCTCAGAATGAGAAAAACAAAATTAGAAATTAGAAAAAATCATTTTTCTGTTTTTTTTCTAATTCTCGTTTATTAAGTATAGCCCCTATACAAATAATTATCTACACATGATTCCTGTATAAATCACCTACGTTAATGAATAAATAACGTTCCACAAAAATATTATGCGTAAAAAAGACAATTTTATCCTTAATAAGAGTCAGGGTCAAGAACGATACCCACGCAAAAAGTGAGACGGATACCTACGTATATCGAGGTTTAAGTGGACAATTTATATTCAAAAATATTACTCAAATAGCAGTGATTTTAAATTTTCATAAAAATTGTTGAGGTATTTGCAAAAGTTGGTAGTAGATAAAGTAATAAATAGCAGCGACTGACTGCCTATCTATATGTAATTTAAATTTTGCGTAGACTTTGCTTTGACACTGCCGAATATTTGGCGTCGAAAGATAAGAAAGATATTATACACGCACGCGATTTGCTGTCTAAATTTCCTTGTGCACGATTAGGATGTGTTTGTGTATGTATGATTACGAGGAGAGCTGCTGTTGCTGTAATTATTTTAACAAATAATTGTTGGATTTATTATTTCCGTTTGTATTTTGCATATACTCAGAATACAGACCTTATGTAACTGCTTCTGTACCTCAGATTCTTCTTCTGGTGCACTCCATTACTGACGGGTTGCGATCACTCCATCAAAATGTTCTATATTCTGCGCCACTCTTAGTAATTGTTAAACGTTCATGCCTATCCCAGTTCTGATATTGCGAAGCCATGATGACATGGCTCTTCTACCTACCACTACCTACTTCTCTTCGGCCCTCTATCGTCTCTTCAATTATTACTCGTAGCAGGTTATATTTGTCATTTCTCATTATGTGACCTAGTGACGAGGTCTTTTTTTATTAATCGTTGTTATAAGTTCTAGCTCTCTATTTACGGTGGTTAATACTGTTCGATTCGTAATGTGTTGTGTGCATGATATTCTGAGTATTCTGCGATAACGCCACATTTCAAAGGCTCATGGTATTTAATTTTAATGTTTAGACTTCAACTCCATACAGAAAGACTAACCAAATGTAATAACTCTTATTCGGATGTCTAAGCCGTTTTCGGTTATAGATAATATTCTTCCATTTATTGTACATGTTCATGCCTGTTCTATTCTTGTTTTTATTTTCATATCTGGATAGCACTTATCATTTAGTACTACTCCGATGTATCTGAAGTTGTGAATTTGTTCTAATTCAGTGTTATTTAGGTCAATGCGACAATTTTCATCGGTTTTGCTAATCACCATTACTTTAGTTTTTTGAAGATTTATTGTCAGTCTCATTACTTCACGTGCATTATTAACTCTGTCTATTATTATACTCTACTCTACTATATACTCTAGTATATTTCGTAAGTTTTTCATTTTTCTGCTATCAGAACGGTATCGTCTGCATACCTGATATTGTTAATATATTTACCGTTTATTTGTATACCAATTTCGGCGCTGTCTATTGCTTGTTTGAAATATGCATTCAGAATTCAATTCAATGGAGACATAATACAACATTGAGCCTAAATTCGTCTCATTTGCGGGGAATAGATCTCTTTGGTAAAGCTATAAATTCTGAGTTAAGCCTATCCTTTGGTATTATGCCACTCTCATATATGTATGTTGTTAAAAAGACGTGTTAGTAGTTTTATGTTTTTATCATCTATTAGTTTTATTACATCTATTTCTATTTCGTAGACGTGTTAGTAGTTTTATGTTTTTATCATCTATTAGTTTTATTACATCTATTTCTATTTCGTCTGATTCACGAGCTTTCCAATTATTTGCAGATTATATCCCGTGTTTCACCTCTACGTCTAAGATTGGGTGTCCTTCCATCTCCAACTTGGACGTCTGTTGCAATTCAAGTCTGTCATCTGTAAAGGATTTTTTGATAAATTCCTCCCATACTTGAAATTGTTCTCTTCTGTTTATAATTATTTTTCCTTTGTGTCAACTAGGGTTGGTATATTATGTTTCTTGTTATCATTGGAGGTTTCTTTTAATTCTTTGTTGAGGTTGAATGTATTATATTTATTGTTTAGGTTTTCTATTTCGTCACATATTTCATTTATCCACTTTTGTTTCTTCACATGATTTTTGAATCTATAGCTTTTTGGGTTTTTTTATATAGATGTGTGTTGTTTTTGTGTTTTCTGCTCTCATCCACGAGTTAGAAAATATCTTCCGTCGTCCAGTTTTTTAGTTTCTTACTTTTCGTATTTTTAAGTTCTTCTCTTTATACTCCAACTATGGTATTTTTTATAGTTTACGATATATATAATGGTATATTTTCGATTAAGTTCATTAAGTTAGGTTACTACTTTTTCTTTATTAGCTTCGTTTCGAAGTATTTCAGTATTGCACTTCATTCGTGTGTATCGGCGTATTGTTTTTAGTTTTTGTCTGAGATTGATACTGTGGGTTGTTTGTCTTGTTTGGGTACAATCTTGTATTGGATATTTTCATGGAGGATTTCACTTGTGTTTTGAAATATAGCTTTGTTTAAGTGTTTAAAAGAGTATGTGTTTAAATACTTGTTTTATAACAAGGTTCTTTTATCGGTCTCAAGGTGGAGAAATAAAAGACAAAGTTGATAACGTTTCGCTTTCGTATTCTGAAAGCATCATCAGTTCATCTAAAAAGTACAATATGAGAACCACACAATCATGGAAAAGATGTTATAGGTGTTACCTTAAAAAGACATGTAGCAGTCAATGATATTATCGAATATGTGAGTAAACTCAAGTAAATGGACATTATACGGTAATATTGTATAAATAATCAATTATCTAACAACATTTAGCAACTTATTAAAAATTGGCACAGCAACAGAACATGTGGTCTAATGTACATGTGATATTTTATTTTAATATTAAGTAGTGAAAAAGAACTAACAATATCATAGATTCATTTCCAACTATATGAGAATTATTTATGCTTTAATTTTGACTTTAGGTAGAATTATTAAAGTGATTTATATTAAAATTAAAAAAAAATATAGTGTAAAATGAAGTTACCACTCAAAGCCTCCTTTTCCGATATATATATATATATATATATATATATATATATATATATATATATATATCATCATCATCATCATCATCATCATCATCATCATCATCATCATCTTGGTGCTACAGCCCTTAGAGGGCCTCGACCTTCTCAAGCTTTCTACGCCATTCTGTTCTGTCCCTTGCTTGAATTTTCCAGTTGCCGACTCCGATCTTCTCCGCATCTTGTGTTACCCCATCCATCCACCTCAGCTTTGGTCTACCCCGTCGTCTCATTCCCACAGGTTGCGCTGTTAGAATCTTTTTTATCATGTTCGATTCAGGGGCCCGGGCTACATGTCCTGCCCACTGCAGGCGGTTTCGCTTAATTATAGTGGTAATATCTTTACCATCAAACGTATGCTTGTAGAAATTCTGCAGTTCGAAGTTATATCTACGCCTCCATATTCCGTTCTCACAGACCGCTCCAAATATCTTGCGTAGCACCTTTTTTCAAAAATGGATAGAGCGGATTCATCTGTTTTCGTTAGCGTCCATGCCTCTGATCCGTATGTGAGAACGGGGACTATCAGTGTTCTATACAGCCTTATACGAGTTTTTTGAGACATACGTTTGTTAGCTAGGTACTTTGATAGACCATAATAACACCTGTTTGCAATTATTATTCGCCTTTTTATTTCCTCAGATGTATTATTATTGGGGTTAACCGATGTCCCTAGATATATGTATATAAATATATAATAATATATATATATATATATATATATATATATTTATATATTTATATATTTATATATTTATATATATATATATATTATATATATATATATATATAATAATAATAAAATAATCCTTGTGAATATGTATTAGATTAAAAAAAATCATGTTCTTACACTGACAAATTTTAGAAAAAACAAAGATCTA
The DNA here is from genome assembly GCA_918026665.1 of Diabrotica balteata. Lineage (NCBI taxonomy): Eukaryota > Metazoa > Arthropoda > Insecta > Coleoptera > Chrysomelidae > Diabrotica > Diabrotica balteata. Next base: position 57,285,234 of record OU898283.1, read on the forward strand.
ACGAGTTTTACTTAATCTTGATTCAAATATAACGACAAAATGTCTACCAGTCAATAGATGGGTTGTAGGTGTATGTATATATAATCGGGTATAACAATATCCCAATATCGAATAAACTTAAAAAGTATTTTTATAATTAGGATAAAGGTAAACGATTTGAAAGTCAAAACTAACGTGGGCGTTCGAGATTTTTTTTATATTTACATTTTATATTTACAGCGTTTTCTTATTGTTTGCGTCAAAAACCACTGACAGTTGAAAAGATATTTATGAAAAATATAAAAAAGTAGATCTATCTTACGAGGACACGCTGTTGTTTTTTCTAAAATCTATAGAGACTTAGCCATCATCTTCCAAAAATGTTTGTGATTTTCTTGGTTCTTTTTCACTACTTAAGATAAAATAAAATATTACTTACACTTTAGACCGCAAACTTGTTAATATCATTGACTGCTACATGTCTTTTTATGGTAACACTTATAACATCTTTTCCATGATTGTGTGGTTCTCATATTGTACTTTTTAGATGAACTGATGATGCTTTCAGAATACGAAAGCGAAACGTATTCAAAATAGATAAAGTAGCCTATCAACTTTGTCTTTTATTTCTCCACCTTGAGACCGATATAAGAACCCACCACTCATCTGAGTGATCCTATAAATATATATATATATATATATATATATATATATATATATATATATATATATAATATATATATATATATATATATATTAAAATGACATTATTTAATTCCTTCTAAAATTGTTTTTATATTAGGTATTCAATTAGATTTCAAAGTTCTGCAAACAATACTATTCCTCGGTAATTCATCTGCTAACTGAATCTACGTGTTACGGATGACCTGGAGGAAGAAAAAAAAGCGCGGGACGAAAACTTTTTTAGAATTAATATTATCATTTTTTATCCTTATTATTTCACGTAAAAATTGTTTAAAATTCTACCTTTATATTTCTATAAAAAATTATGTTTTTGTCTGCCTTTGTACTTGTTATTCTTTTACCAATTTTTATCAATCATATAAATTCAAGGTTCACGGTAGGTTTTCCCTGCTTTAAAAACCTGTTACCGATCGAAATTTTAGTTGATCGTTTTTAAAGAAACCACGGCCTGTTAATCCTTCGATATTGTAAATCGGGTGAAGATTGAAGAATTAACACTTTTCGATAACATTTACTAGTTTAATGTTTACTCAATGTATTAAAGTGACATCGACCTGCGCGACCTTCAAAATCATGAAACTAAACAACAGAGATTCGGAGGAAAATGAATTTATTATTGAATTTTTTAATAGTATTTATAGATATTTGATAGTATTTTTACATCTCTGACTTGTTTTTGAAAAATATTTTTCCTCGTTCTTATTTTATAACAGGATGATTTTTTTCGCGACTATTTTTAAAAACCCTAAACACATAAATTTATTTTTTAAAATTCCCCAAACCTGCGAAATTTATTTTATTAACAATGAACTTTTGTTAAATTAAAGCTGATTATTTAAAAATGTCGACCAACTCCTTAGAGTTCTCGAAAATGCTAAAGCTATAATGATTTTCGTCTGTATCTTACGTGTTTATCGACTATTTTTTTAATCGTCTTGTTTTCATTTTTTCGGTGTTCGGCCCAGAATCGGGTGCAGTTTATTGTTTTTGTGTAGGCCTGTCACAGGTCGTCCATCGTGCACGGAAACGGACATTGGTTGCATTGAACTATGTGATCCATTATCCTGTCATTGGCCACACATGCATAAGGTTTATTTGCATCGACTTGCCCTTACTTGTTTGGTTTTTCTTCTGTTCCGCACCAAGCATCACATATCTGTCGTCAAATGACTGTCGGAAAAGCTCGGTGTGCTCCGTGGTTAGTCTTCGCAGGTCCGGTAGGTCGATTCATACTGATATAGTTGCTCTAGTGGCGTTGCTTTCATTCACCCTGTTGCTATTAGGAATGCTTCGTTTAGGATCACGTCTATTTTCTTTTGTCTGCCCATCTACCCCAGACAGAGCATGTATACTTGCCTGTGGGGAAGCTGAGAGCCTTGGCTGTAGTTAGGAGGACGTTTGGCTGGGTGCCCAATTTAGAGTAGTTAAGTTTGCTAAGTAGGTTGTTACGGGCGACTACCTTCAGAGCGGACTTTTGGCGGTGTGATTTATCAGTTAGTGTTCTGTCCAGCTTTTCTGCGAGGTATACTGGATGCTCCACATGTTCCAGTTTATATCAATTCCATCTGATCTTCAGCTTTCTTTTGGTCTCTGGATCTTTGGTGGAAAGAACAGACTTAATTTTTGGTGGGGTTAGGCTTTAGCTAGTATCTGTCGTAATAAATTTTAAGGTTACAAGCTTTGTCGAGCCTAGTTTCGACCCCTTCGAAGATTCTATCCTGTACGTTCAAAGCAAGGTCGTCATTATACCGAATTTCGACAGTTTTAATGATTGGTTTGTATTTAGTGTACACGTCAAACAGCATCGGTAATAACACCCCACTCTGCCCTAAGCCATACTGCTGATTCCGCCACCGGCTTTTCTTTCACTGTAGAGAACAGAATCTCCTTTTCCAAGCAATGTTTTAACGACGCTTATGAATTTTTCATCTCCTGTTCATGCTTTGACCTTTTCAAAGAGTAGTCTATGGCTGACAGTGTTATACGTTGTGGTTAAGTCTACGGACGCCACACCTGTAATTAGTTTGTTGCTTTCCTATGACTAGTAGTGGATGGCAGATTTGGTCTGGTATAACTTGACTAGAGGTTCAACGCAATCTTACTGCTATGTGCCATATCCATCATCCCCAAAGTGTCTATCTATTTTCTAAATACAGAAATATCACAGCTAAAATATTAATGCCAATAATATAAAATATTTGTGTATTTTTTTCGGAAATCCGCCCGATACAACACAGCGTGCTGTTTCGACTAATTGACTAATCGATTTTGTGAAAAACTATTGCAGTGATGTGACACGTTTTCAAGCTAGTTGATTAAAAACAAAGGTATAATTCGGTTTCCCAGTAAAATTCGATCAATTAGGGTGTACGTTGAAACTCCCTTCCAAATCAATTTAAAAAATATATTTGTGAAACAAGTCCTTGTTTCAAATTAACAAAGTGGCCGTTTTAAATATTTCTGTATTATATTTATATTCTGTATATTATTTTATTTTATATGCTACATTTTTTTCTTTCCATAAAATCTTTCACTTCAAGATCAAAAATTTAAATTGTGGTTTTTTCGCAGGGCTACAGAAGTCAAAGTACTAGAATATTAGGTTTTTATACATTTGCTCAATAACTGAATTTAAAAACCAATGTTTGTGTACATTCACCATTGCTAATCTTTCCATTTGTGTCACCTTCGTTTAGGCACTTTTATATAAATATACATATTCTTTTATATAAATATACATATGTCTAAATAATACAATTTATTAAGTGCCGAAATCTCTGCTTCTTAATATGTCCACCTTCTAGTGTTGGTGACAATCCTTTTGACCCATCTTATTCTATTTACAGCACCTCGAAATAAATCAGTTAACGTTAGAACAGTCGATTTCCTACCATTTTTGTAAAATTAAATTTTTGCCTGACTTCTATTTGCTTTGCAAATATGTTATTACACCAGGTTACTTTCCTTTTTGAATTACTACGAACGTATAAGACATACATTGTCCCTTGATCCCTGCCTAAACAATATTCCAGGTATGCTTGATATGCTTCCCAGTTTGTTATACGAGGATTTGGATAAGTTTGCTTGGTAGGCTCACTGTCTGTTGTTTCAAAACATATGTGTCGATGCTATGAACAAGACACCTCATCGACATATGTCACTTTTTACTAATTCTAGCCACGTGAGTTGTGGCCATTGTTATTTCAAATTACCCCCGTTGTGAAGTTACGAAAGTAGGTTTGGTTCCTACGTTTACTATCTCTAAAGCATGTTCAATAACAAACTGTTGTAATGAATTATCTCTTTCATTGTCTTTGTACTACTCAGGACAGATGGTGCGCAGTCGTATCACAGCCAGTAATTATTTGCAATCCAGTTTTTTGCAATTTCTCATCAGCTGCTCCAACTCTCTTAATAGTGGTTGTTCGGGATCATCATATGGGAGGCATGCTCATCCGAGAAATATCTTCTTCATATTTCCGCTATGATCTTCATCTTGTCGGTCAGATAGCTCAGCGGGCTGTGCGGCTGCCTCTCATTCGCTTCACTGTCGAATGGTTCAGTGGATGTGGGTCGAGCCCCAGCTCGGTGTACAGAAAACAAAAAGTCTAACGCAGCAGTTTAAAATTCTAGATGAATCTGCGGCTTAGACTAGGATATGCTGGGATCTGATCGGCCTATGGTGGAGCAGTACGGCAAGAGATAAGGGCTTGCGGCTTGATGATACTCCTCCATAGATCCCTACCGGACGGGCGTAACGCCTAAAAAAACCGGATATATATATATATATATATATATATATATATATATATATATATATATATATATATATATATATATATATTATATATATATATATATATATATATATATATGTATATATATATATATATATATATATATGTATATATATATATATATATATATATATATATATCCGGTATATATCCGGTATATATCCGGTATATATCCGGTATATATTCGGTATATATCCGGTATATATCCGGTATATATCCGGTATATATATATATATATATATATATATATATATATATATATATATATATATATATATATATATATCTTCATCTTTACAGACGTTAAATTTTGAAGAAGAAATTCATAAACGAAAATTTTTTTATATGTCGCTTCACTATTATGCAGGTCCTCAGAACTTCGGCAGATCGGCTATATAAGCTCTCCGCCAATGCCCGAAAGACCTCTTATTTTGCACATGTAGAGCTAAGGCTCTTGTATCAAGATTACATCGAACCTTCTCATAGCACCAGTAAATTCAATTTAATTTTTAAGATTTTAAATCGCGTATAACTCGAAATCTTTCAATTTTAGAGAGAAATGACATGGGACCTGTTTTGTTTAAAATGATACAAAAACCTAGAAAAATGTTTTTCGGGACAAAAAAAAGATATTTTTGGAGTTTGTTTAAAAAAATTGTTTAAACAATTTCTGCTCAAAAATTTCACCGCCACCTTTTAGATTTGTATAAAGGAGACATTTTTAAACAAGAATCCGCAAAGAAACCGAATTAGAAACATTTTTCCTATGGAGCCTGCCTCACAACATGGATTAATGAAGTGTTTTGCTTTTGTGCACAAACTCTTCGTTTTTTGTTTGCAAAAATAATTCGTTTGCGAAATGATGTCTATATTTATAGAAAGAATAAAGAGTTGTTTACCATTGTTAGCTTAGGTAACTACTTAATTTGTTTGTTTGGCGTGAAAAACCCCAATGACGTGATTGTCGAACAAAAAAAAGTTAAAATCAGTGATTAAACATTACAAACGATGGATGCATTTATTTTTTGAAATTACACGAAACATTACCAATTAAAAAGGTAATTGAAATTTTAATAGTTATAAATACAATATTAACGAATAAATACATTCTTTATAATCTTTTTTTTTTTTAATTTTAATAAAAAAACTTTGTAACCTGTTGGATCGAAGCTCTGGTAAAACAAACGATTATTATTCCTATCTGGGATCGAAAAATATGTCGATTTTTTTAAATTTTTGTTAATACCATTTTATTTTTATATTACACTATTTTTATACTATACATGAAAGATGCAGTAATGTATTGATTTTAAAAAGGCGTTTGATGGAGTAGTTAGACAAACAATATTAAAACAACTAGATATCCATGTTAGGAATACCAAAAAAGTTAGTTAAACTAATAGAAATGACTTTGGAGGGTTCCAAGGCCATGGTGAGAATAGATGAGGATATGACAGAGGCATTTGATTTTAAAAATGGAGTTAGCAAGATGATGTCGTATTAATAACACTTTTTAATCCAATTTTGCAAGCTATTATCAGATGAATGTATCTGTATTAATCCGTTTACGGGAAATAGGACATGAGGAAGCCACTTTAAAGATGGATAGACGATGTAGAGGAAGATATTAAAACCATGAACATCAGGCAGTAGTCAAGGGAAAGTATCCGACATTGCAGACTGGAATAACGCTGGCCAAGACCCACAAAGGGTTGTAGCGCTATTAGAAAAAAAGAGATTTTTATACTATATTACAAAAAATTAAAATAAGTATAAGAAATTTATAGGCACCTAAAATATTATTGGATTTTTTTAAACAACAATATCGAAATTTATTATACTTAGATCAGATAGCCAAATTTGTCATAGGTACAATGAAAAACATTGCGTCATACATTCATTTTTTTTTTAAAAAGGCATTCGGTATTAGTTGCTTAATTTCTATTAGGGAAAATCCATTTCACTTATTTCGCTTCAATTTTGCATTAACCAATCCCAAAAAGCAACCCCTCATCATGCTCTAGCTCAAAATACACAGAAAACTGAAATAACCACCAAAAAGCTAACTTCAAGGAATTGATTATTAATTTATGGCCGAACCGAAGTCCTACGCCAAGAATCAATTTATTGCTGCAACCGTTTTCGAGAAACAATGTTTGCGTTAAATTTACGGTAAAGCTAGCATAGCCATAACTATATCTCGGCAAGGAAAATAGGTACAGGACCCATCTTGGTGGCATATTTTATTGCTAATTAATTTCTGATTAATATAAACCAATCCCCAAAAACTACCCCATCACCTCCTAGCTTAAACAAACTACCAGAAAAACCGAGGTATTGGTCAAAAATCGAACCGCAAGGAATTGATTGCTAACGTATCGCCGAGATTTACTCTATGAAACAATTTAAAGCTGCAACCGTTTCCGAGAAATATTGATTATGCTAACTTTACGGTAAAGCTAGCATAGCCCATAGCTATACCTCGGCAATGAAAAAAGCTACAGAGCCCTTCGTGGCGGCGTATTTCTTAGAGACTTCTTTCAAATAGATGAGTTTCGAGCTACTGTCACCGCAGTATAATAGAACATTCGAGTTTTGACACGACGTGGCTAAAGGTCGATTCAGACACATCAGTCACGTCTCGTCACAGTCCTGGCGTCGAACCGAACAATCCGTCATACAAAATATTCTTTAATAGAAATATGGCGCCGGCATTCACATTCATCAGTTGACGAACAGTTTGCCAGCTGTCAGATAGTTGATAGTTCTGTGACCAAACAGGACCGGTTCGGCGCCGAGACTGTGACGGGACTGATGTGTCTGAATCGACCTTTAGCTGGTTGAATGCTGTCGTGAGAAACTTAGTGATTGGTGGGAGAAACGGATAAAAATATTAAACAAAATGCAGCTTTCTAATTTATTTATAAATTTCTTAAAATCTGTGCCCACGGTGCGGGGTGATTTGTGAAGTCCAGACATGATCAAGTTGTGACGAGTGGTAGCCGAGTAAAAGTTAAACGAAATATTCGGACTCAGTTTCTTTGCACAAGCTTATCAAAAATTAGTCACTTAAATCTGCAAGAAACCACGGGCCACCTTGGTCGGGATTTTGTTGAACATTTTTTTCCTAAAAATTTTAAAAATTAAATTTTTCGCAATGGGCAATTCTGAACAAAAAAGGTCCGTAGTACCTTTTCCCAAAGTTGATAGTTGAAGAGTTATAGTTTGAAATTTGGAAGTCACAAGGTAGGTACTTAAAGTAAAGTTCAACTATCCATGTGCAAGATTCTGATGTGTTTTTCAAAATTATTTTATTGCAAAATCCTTGTCTTTAATTGTTAACAGTGCACTCTCCACGCGTACCGCAACCATCACTATATGTTGTGTCTCCCTCGCACTACCGCCGAGTTTACGTACCTTGTAAATGTTTATCTGGCGCTTGAACTTATCCATTAGATTGTTTCATTTATATTTTAAAAATTTTAAATTATTTACTCATTAAAAATCTTTCAAAAATCTATATTTAATATTAATGTTTATTATATAAAGAAAAAAGAAGTACTTGTGACTCGTTTTGGAAAAAATGTATAAATATGTTTTTTATGGGTTGGAGTCAATTTTATTGACTCGCTCCGTACATGTGGGCTTAGATATTTGGTTTGTGATCAGTCCAAGGCATTTGATTTATGATAGCAATACTTTGGTCGGTTGTTGCATCGCTTGCACTTCCTGATTACCACTTATTCCCATATGGGAAAGTAACCAGATAAAGGAAATATCTTTTTGTTGAGTCTGTATTTAAGATAACTCTTCTTTGATTTTGAGAAGTATGGCGTGAGTTGTATATAGCTGTTTTATTCCAAGTAATGCGCTCATTGAATCGGTGATGATAACAAATTTGCTTTCATTAATAGAAGCACATTTTTTCATTGCCTGGTGAATTGCCGTACGTTCTCCAGTATATATACAACGATTTGTTGGGATTCGTATGGTAGACTTGATGTTTTCGTAGATGTAGGCTGCAGCATGTTCTTCATCATATTTGCAGGCATCAGTGAAGATTTGATGGATTTGATTTTGTCCCTTTTATTCTGCGGACTTTGTTCCATATGTTGCCTAAGAGAGTAGAAGAATTTATTGAAGAAACGTCCTTTTTCCAACTTTCTCGTTTTGCTTTTTTGATTAATTGTATGCTTTGAGCTCTGAGATTTTTAAACCTAAAAAAGTTTTCGATAGTTTTATGTTTCTTGTAAACGTTAAAAGCGTGTTTAGACAAAGTGAGTGCTTGTGCAATTTCGTTATTCCACCAAAGAACTGGCTGTCTGACTCGATTTTGTTTTTCTCACTACTATTGTTGCTGCAGAAATAATGTTATTAAATCTATTAAGATTTTGGTTTGCGTTATTGGTTAAATTAGATTTGTTTGTTTGTTCTTCTATCAGTGTTCGATATAAATCCCAGTGAGCTGACTTTATTTTCCATGTCTGGTGAATTGGAAAAGTTGATTTCTCATTAATGTTTATGGTTATCGTGATAGGGAAATGATCACTATTATATAAATACCCCAATGTGTCCCATAGTATAATAAATGAGCTATCGACGGACTGCATAGAGAGAGATCTATGACAGAAAATGTACCATTGTATGAATTGCACCTAGTAGATTTGCCAGTGTTTAGTAAAACTAAATTTAAATTATCAATAAGATTATTTAAGAGATTGCCACATTTGTCGGTTTTGTTACTTCGCTCTCAAAGTACTGTTGGGACAGTTAAAATCGCCTAATATTATTTTTGGGTGTGGAATTTGGTTTTTTTTATTTACTAATAATAGTCGCTTCAACCACCTGGGTCATTAGCGACATTAGTTTACATTAGTTACTACATTATATTAAATTATATAAAGATGTTTCTTTTAGAAATCTAATTAAGTTTTTAGTATTTAAATGTTCACCTAATACTGTTTTTAAGTCACTGGAAATATTGTTATTTTGTCTGTTAACTGTATATTTTCCACATTCTGTTAGGAGATGTTTAACAGTAATATTGGAATTTGGTTTAAAACATTGCTTATTTCAATTATGTCTAAATCAGTAGGATGAGGTAAGTATACATTGCAAATATTGATTTTCATTTTGTGGCGACTGAAACTGCAACTATTTTGAGATTTGTTTGCAGTTGTATTTCAGTTGACTCTACGTCATCCCTTACGAAAATTAGTGTTCCGCCGCTTTAGTGATCTCCAACTCGGTTTCTTAGAAAAGAAACATAATTTTTTAACGTCACATTTTGGTGCTTAAAATGAGTCTCTTCTGGGCATATGACTAAAGGAAAATATTGGTGTATAAGAAGCTAGATGGATTCTATATATGTAAAATAACCGTTGAGGTTCCACTGTAATATCAATGAGCTGGCCATTAACTATTTATTTAATTATTTACTATTTAACTATTTACTAATTAACTTACTTACTATATTACAAGTTAAAGAAATTTGCACACCCACACAATTGTACATCTAATTTCATTCATTGTCATACAACTGTCACCTTAATAAAATTTCAATAAATAACACACATTTCATAAATATATCTCTTGAATAATTATAAATAACTTTTAAAGAATTAGATAATACAGAACATCACTTTCATTTAAGAAACAATCACACTACACCTATTTTCTACTTCATTGGATAAAATCTATCTCCTCGAGAAACTTCCTCGTTGTTTGTCAAACAATTACAATAATAAATACTGAAAATCTCCATTCAGCTATACAGGATAGTTTGAACTATGTTCTTCCAACCATTAATTAATAGTGTACCGGCATGTAAGTAATATTTTGTTTATTTACTAATTTATTACATTTCAATAGACTATTTTATACCAGTTTGTGGGGCTTACTTTGTCTGCTTAAACAATTTATTCATTTTTTGGAAAAATCACAGACATGTAATATTGGCATAATTACTGTAATTTATATCATTTATCTTTTGTTTATCTTTATAAGACAACACCCTAATGTGACAACACCAGACAGACCTGAAGATGCTTTGTATATTGTAGAAAGCGAAACCGGTCGTCTAGATAGTTAAATTAAACTGATTGTGAGTAAGTCTTATTTATTATTTCTTTTACCTATTTGAAATGGACTCACACAAGCAACACATTCACGATTATTCTTGATTTACTATTTAACTGTTTACTATTTATATGTTAAATATTTATTGTTGAGAACCTGATTCGTAATCAGTTTCGTCAGTAGAAGGACTGTTGAGAAGTTCTTCTTCAATCTGATGATATTGTTTTTTAAATTTTTATTTTGTATTTGAGAATATATAAAGTTTAGAATTTTTTTTTATTTCTTGACTTTCATTTGAATAATTTTTAACATTAAGTTCAGGATATTTTGAGTGAAGGGAATTTGCCAGAAAATCACATATTTCTTGAAAAGTAGGTGTAAAGGAAGGGTTTCTATTTTCAATTTTTTCTTTAATTTGGTTTAGAATAATTGGAATATCTTCTTAGTTTTTAGACTTTTTCTTAGGTATTTGAGTATCGGGAGCAGGTAGGTCATTTTCAAGAATTTCAGGAGAGATTTGTCTTTCAGTAGCATGAGTAATTTCAATAGGCATAACTTCGATAGTTTTTCTATCGCTTTCAATCACTAAGGAATTATCTTGGAATATTTTCGGTTGATTCAAAATTTGTAATTCATTGTTTGTTTGTGAGGAAGTGGTTTGGTCTTTTGTAGCTGATGTTAATCCGTGGTTTTGTATGGTATTGGGTTCTGGCTCCATTCATGTTTCGGTATCTTCTTGGTATTGGTTTCGTGGTTGTTGTTAGCTGATTATATTCTTCATTGGTAGAGTTATGTATATTCACGTGGTGGTCAGTTTCCATTTGATTAATTGAGCTGCTTGATGATGATAAAAAAGGACAGTTAGAATCGTGATGTCCGACAATCTTGCATCTGGAGCAGTTTAAACCATCTATGAGATTAGAAACAAGTCAAGAATTTATGCATTTTCTAAAGGACTTATGAACATTTGCCTCCTAAAGCTGAGCACGTGGCTGTATTCTGCGTCTTGCATGCCTACTCGTAGAAACGTCATGTTGGAGGCGGATTTTATACCCATAGTTGTTAAGTGCTCTTCAATTATGCTATTAGGTATAGAAGGGCATACATTGGATATGATTAGTCTCTGGGCAGGGGTTATAAGTCTTCTTAGTTCAATCTGGTTACCATCAATATTTATATATTTGTGGGAGCTAATAAATTAATCAACTACATATTTAGAGGAGAGGTAGATGCAGACGCGGTTGTTTGCTATTTTGGATGCCTAAAAAACATTTTTGGGCTGTACTATTGATCCAACAGCTTTTACATGTTCGAAAATTTGTATTCCTTGTATGAGCTGATGAAAAAATGCAGGAATAAAGAAACAAACGCTCATATGGCATTCATTAATCTTGAGACAGCAGATGATTTAGGTCCTTAACAGATTCTGTGGTTGATGCCAAATAAGAAATTAGTTGCCGGTGAATATTGAAAGATGTGAAATACACCTGACGTGTGTATTAGGGAGTAAGAACAGATGTGAGAGAGACTGATAAATTTTATGTGAAACTAGGATTGCACCATGGCTCGGTGCTTAGTTCTTATTTATTCTCATTAATGTTTTAGCAGATAACAACGAAACTAGTTTATATTTCGTTTGTGTATTCTAGAACTCAAAAAACAAAAACAAAACTGAAACAACACCAAAACTCTTGTTAATATGTTAAATGTTCAAGTTTTGTTTTTGTTTTCGGCATTTTTCCACTGATTGTCACCAGGAAAATTGTATTTTTATAGTTGCCGTCCTTTGGGTACCAAAAATTTTTTATGTTTCCGGAAGGCATCTATTAAGGTACATATTTCTTCAGTAGTCCACTGCTTCGAGGAAATTTTGTCATCTTCAGAAATGATCTATTAAGTTTCACTTAATTAATTTTAATTCACAACTAATTATGTCCAAATTACTATTCGGATTAGTAAGCCGATAATAATAAACACAACTGACCGTTTTCACTAAACAGACTCGAGTTTCAAAACACCCCGAAACCTTTGATGTGACCGCTTCCGAGCGGGACTCCAAAAGCAAAACTCGGAACTGTTTTAAAACACGCCAGTCTTCAAAAAGTTTGCCAAAGTTGCTGTTTTGTTTTATTCGATACGAGTTTGTTTTTTGTTAATATTTTGCCCGTTTGGTGGAAAACTGCCATTGGGAGGAAATACTGAAATGGATTTCCAACAAAAACTGGAACAATAGAGACCAGCTCTTGAAGAAAGAGGTTTAAAACAGTAGGACAAAAACAGAATAATTGGAACGTTTATTTAAAGATAAAGTTACTACAAATAAATGTTAACTTTGAATAAAGATAAAACCGAAATATAGGGGTATTTTAATTTGCAGTTAATTATGATATATTCAAAAACATTGGAGTGCTGTAATCTAGTTAAGCTTTGTAACATTTTTGTAATTTGACGATATTCACTAAACAAGTAACTTCCTAATAATTACTTAATAATTTAATTTTTAATAATTATTTAATAATTTAAGAGATGCACGTCGATTGATAAAAACAAACAAACCATGAATATAATAAATAAAAAACTAAAATAATTTAATTGGCAACACTTATACGATTTAGTTTAAGTTGTAATAACAAAATATTTATTAATAATGGCAATTTGCCGAAATGTTTGGCCAACAATAAAGTGTTCGATTAATCCCAGGCCAATAAACCAAGGAAGTAGATTCAAATATATATTATATATAGACGAGTAAAAATATTTCTATATTTTAAACTTCATTCTTTGCATTCACTTGCACACAACGAAATGAAAAGTTGTTATCAGTTACTGCTGCATAAATGGACGTAGTTAAGCAGAAAACGTCCAACCCACAAATTGTTAAAAATGAGTTCTTTACACCAGCGAGCATATAATTTCTTGCTTTATAATATGCAGAAACCGTCCAAGTGAAAACATTACATACTCTTTTAATAATCGTCAAAGTTCTAACCCACAAACTAGGTTAACTGAGATTTTCATTGATAATAAAAAATCCAAGTGGGTTGAATTTTTTCTAAAAAATGTATGTCGATCTAAGTAATCGTGTTAAAAGAGTGGTTAAAACAGGCTAAGTGGGTTGGATCACTTAACGCTCCATGCGATAACAAAACTACTGTGCATTTTTTTGTGTTAAAAACATCCAAGTGAATTGGATGTTTTCTACTTATAAATTTCGGTATACTTGTTAAAAATAAGAGTATAATCAGAAATCGTCCAAACCACTTGGTATCATTTTACGTTTACTATTTCATTAATATGTTAAAAGTAGTTTGAATCTTCGATTTCGGTCGATAATAAAATTTTATTACGGGAATGTGCCCTATTAATGTTTAAAACGTGCCTTGTGCGTATAAACCCTGGAACTTGGTCGATAAAAATTAATTTATTATAGGTACTCATCTTAAGCATAGTAATCACTTTCCTTTAGTTTTAAGTAAATGTGCCTATGTATTGATAAACATTTCTTTTTATTCAGTTGTGTCTGATTTTTCTGACTGTTCGGGTTTAAAAATACTTATTTAATAATAATTATGTCGAAAAGAAGCAAATACATGTGTGAGCTAGCAAAACTTATGGAAAACCAAACAAATAGTGTAATGTCTAGCGTGGAATTTGATTCAAATATTACCAATGTTGAGGTAAGTCGGAAATTTTTTATTAAAAAATAACTATATGTTGTTTACTGATTATTTTTTCGTGGTTTTCGGCCAGATTGAAGAAATAACACAAAACTCTCTTTTTTTTTACGACGTTTCAATTTATTTTGTTACTAAATCTTAAAAAAAAAATAAAGAAAATAGAAGAAAATAGAGTTTTGTGGTATTTCTTTAATCTGGCCGAAAATCACGAAAAAATAATCAGTTTATAAGACACGGCTTCTAAAAGTTTATGTTGTTTACTAAATTTTTAAAATAAATGCATTTTATACATCATTACATAATTTAAATATATTGTAGAATATGGATGATACCAATGTGACAGAATTCTACCGTCACAGCGAACCATCGTCATCCAATAGTCGTATTCGTGAAATGGTTTTAAACGAGAAAACTGGATGTTTTGAATCAGCTTCTACCATAGATTCTGTTGATGATTATGATGTAAGTATTAAATCTTTGTACCTATACTGTTTAGTAAAATGCTTTATAATGCTATTCGCTATATTATTTCTATTTAATGAAAACTAAACTTTGATGTACCTATTGTTACAATCTAAAAGAAAAAATACAACTTCCTTAGGTACACACAATTTTGTAAACACATATGTATTAATCTTATTATACCAATGTTAAATTGATACCTATTATTATGATCATCAATTATTATTGATTAAAGTAATTATACAATAATGTAAAGCATATGAAAATTATTTTTCGATGAGTACCTATAGTAAACTTTATGAAAAAGATTAATTTGAATGAATTGAATTTGTTTTATTTTTTGGTACCTGGTAATTGATTAAAAGTTAACTTCTTTAATTAAAATAGACGCTTTCTATAATTTTTTGAAATTTTTATTTAAAATATTATCTAATAATACCTACCTTTTTATTCTTACAGAATATGTCAATAAGTGATGTCTTTAGTAGCGGTTCCTCTGATATGTTTATACCATCGTCACATGAAGAGAGTTCCGATAACAATGAAAGTTGTGATGATAATCCATTTTTAGCCAGTACATCAGGTCGTCCAAAGAAGGGTAGAAAAAAGAAATTTGCAATGACGCGAGCAACATCAAAGATTAATAGGAACAAAAATGAATCTTACATTGACTACAAAGGAAAATTGAAAGCTGCTAAAGAATTTCAATATGACTACAATTGTAACTGCCCGATGAAATGTTCTGAGTTGATTTCTACAGAGTCACGAAAACAAGAATTTGATCGTTTTTGGAGTCTTGGGTCTTATAATGCCCAAACTATCTTTATTGCCAATAATATCCACGAAATGCCGAAAAAAAGAATGTATGGAAGAAACACTGAAAGACGTCTGTATTCCAGACAATATTCCTTACTTAATCAGCGTATTTGTAGGCAAATGTTTATCAATAGTCTTAGAATAACTCCGTCAAGAGTAACAACAGCTCTGAGAAAGGTAAACAATCGTGCTCCAATTCTTGATCAAAGAGGTAGAAAACAAGGTGGTTTAAACAAAGTCCCTGAAAATAAAATTCAGGAAATAATCAACCAGATCAATAAACTGCCTAAGTACATATCGCACTACTGTCGTGAAAACACGTCTGCATTATTTTTACCGGCACATCTCTCATTATTAAAGATTTATGATCTATACAAATCTGAAGTTCAAAACCCTGTGAAATTTGGTGTTTATAAGAGGATTTTTTACGAAAAATTTAATTTGAGATTTAATGTTCCCAAGAAGGACACATGCCAGGTATGTGATTCATTTAAAATAAAACTAGAAAATGAAACGGATGATCATAAAAAGCAACTTTTACAAATTGAACTCGACACTCATCAGGATTTGGCCCAAAAATCACGAGAAACATTAAAGGCAGATTTAAAACGAGCTAAAGATGAGGATAATGTAGAGTGTTTAACATACGATCTTCAAAAAACTCTACCTTTACCCAAAATTCCAACCAATGTAATATATTATAAGAGGCAAGTTTGCTTGTATAATCTCGGTGTATTTTCAGGCAAACGTAATAAGAGTTATTCCTATGTATGGCTTGAAGGAACTGCTGGAAGAGGAGCTCAGGAGGTTGGTTCCTGTATTGTAAAATATTTAGAAAACATAGAAAGTACTGTTGAACATCTTATATTGTGGTCTGATTCTTGTGGAGGCCAGAACCGTAATATTAAAATAACACTCCTCATGGCCAGTCTTCTTCAAACCAGCCATAATATAAAAACTATAACATTTAAATTCCTGATTTCCGGCCATAGTTTTCTACCAAATGATAAAGATTTTGGGATATAGAATGTCAACTCAAACGTCAAGAACGAATATATACACCTTTAGACTATATAAATATAATAAATTCATGTCGTAAAAAGTCTCCAATAACAGCTACACAAATGAAAAAGGAATGGTTTTTGAGTACCCACCAGCTCGAGAAGGCCACAATAAACAGAAAAGTTGGCACCAATAAAGAAAAAATAAATTGGTTGGAGACAAAACAAATTATATTAACAAAAGAAAATCCTTACCACATCTTTATGAAACCTAGTTATTTTGGCGATGAAAGTGTATGTTTGGATATTGAGCGACGAGGACGATTAAATACAGAGAGCTTTTCGGCGCTGCTTATGCAACTCTGGCCCAATGGTAAACCCCTGTCAGAGGATAAAATTAACGATATTAAAAGCTATTTACATCTAATTCCTTCAGACGCTAAACCGTTTTATGAAAATTTTACAAGTGCTAATGTAGTCGAAGACGTTGATGGATTTAATGTTCCAGTTCTAGATTTTGAGGTAGATACCCACAATAATTAAAACTTTTTTTAAATTTACATTTACATAAGAAAATCATTGTAATTTTGTTTCTTTGGATCATTAAAATTTTTATAAAAATATGACATTATTTATTTATCTGAAAGATTCCAACCCACATAAGTATGTTTTATCGAAATTTTTTTCGGATTTTTGTTTTTTGTTAAAAACGTCCAACCTAAAATTTTCAAATAACTTCATTGAAACTTACATTTAAAAGAAATTACAAACGAGGTGCCTACGAGATGAATATCATTATCTTAAAATCATTGCCAGGCGAATAAATTATGCATAGTTTAGCTAGGGCACACTAAAATCTTTTAAACTCAATTTCCCAACAATCACTTTTTTTGGGTTGGACGTTTTCTGCTTAACTACGTCCAAAATAGTGTCCCCAGACAAGGTCAAGAATTATGGTGAATGGCTTTTACAAATTTTAATTTTCATTATTTTAATCTTTTTTCACCGCTGGAACACCGGATAAACTTTCATGTGACCTTAGATTTTGTCTTTTGTTGAGAAAATATCACTTTATGTAAGGTGATAATTTTGTATGTCTAAAATATTTTTATTGCAAACACTACTGTTTTATTTACTGATTTATGTTAGTTATTTGTAAAATATGTAACCAAAAATATGTGTTACTTAAAATGTCTTATTTACTTTACTTTACTTAAAATGTTTTATTTACTTTACTTTACTTAAAATGTCTTCACTTTGTATAGAACTCATTTAAGTATGTAAATTTGAACATTTTTCCAGATAATACAGACAGTTGTTGAAGAGGTTTTACATGGTTTTGATTGAGTTAGACAAGGCGTATATCTTCAGAAAATAAGGGAAACATTATATAAGCTTGGTATAGAGGAACATATTTATATCGAGGCCCAATTATTTAAGAAATGTATTATTTTTCAACACTTTATACAACTACTGTATTAACATTACAATCTGCATCTAATTGCTTATTCATCAATATTGCATTGATCAATAAGCAATTTTTCTTTTTCAACCATTTCTAAGAAACTTAAAACTAAGAACAGACTCACTATTATCCTTTAGGCTGGCTCTAACAATTTACTATACAAATAACGTTTACAGCACTATGCTCAGCTTTGCAATTTTCACTAGAGAAAGCAGGACTTCTTTCTCTTAAGTTTTCTAACCAGACCTGTGTTGTTACGGAGCTGATGGCCTTAACATTCTAGTGTTGAAAAAGTCGTTCGTGACTCTTGGTCTTTTCAATGGTTTTACTAACAGTATGTATAATGTTTCCAATGGTTATTTCATGGAAGCTGCAAACTCCATAGCAGAGAACTTGAAACAGTCAACCATATTTTGCATGAAGAAGCGCGAGTCGCCGATGAACATCAAAACATGAGACAATTATATAATATCACTAAACAACTAGCCAATAAAAGATATACTACCCACCAACCAATTGTAAAAAGTGCTACAGGTGAAGATATTACAGCGCCACAGGAACAAGTCAAAAGATGGCATGAATATTTTAGCGAATCTCTAAGTTCAGTCCCAACACCAAAAGCATTCGACTCAGTAAAAAGAAAAGATATATGGGAAAGCCTAAAGAAGAAGCAAGTAAGTGAAGAACTGATAGAAGCAACAAAGAGTATATACATGAAAACAACAAACACAGTAAGAATGTCAAATATGCAGTCAAAACCATTTGAAACAACTCAAGGAGTTAGACAAGGGGGAAGTCTTAGCCCAGTACTATTCATAAATGTAATAGATAAGATAGTGAAAGAATGTAAGAAAACATTCAAGAAATACTGCATCGGTTGGAACATAATGCAAATGATAAACGCTGAGATGTGTATATTTGCAGACGACATAGTATTAATTGCGGAAACAGCAGAAAAACTGAAATACAACTTAGAGAAATGGAACCTAGAAGCAAGCAAATACAACTTAAACGTAAACAAAGAGAAGACTCAGATAATGAAAATATCAAGAAAACAAGGGACGGAATATCAACTAGAAATAATGATAGACCAACAAAAAATAATACAGACAAATTCATACAAATACTTAGGAACAGTAATCAACAACAAAGGAGACATCGAGGACGACCTTAACAGCAGAATGGAAAACACAGACAAACTATTCCAAGCACTAAATAGAGGATTCCTTAATAACAAAGAAATATCAACAAAGACCAAGATGACAATATACAAAACAATATATACAGTGACATATGGAGCAGAAAATTGGATACTAAACAAAAGGCATCAAAGCAAAATTCAGGCAGCAGAGATGAAATACCTCAGAAGAACGATCGAAGTAAAAAGAACTGATAGAATCAGAAATGAAAAAATAAGAGAAAGACTAAAAATCAAACCGATACTCGACTCAATCAAGGAGAAAAAATTGGCATGGTTAGGACATCTAACCCGGATGGACAATAGTAGACAAGTAAAAAGAGTGTGGGACGCCAAACCAATAGGGAAGAGCAGAAGAGGAAGACCCATTAAAGAATGGAACAGTGACATCTCGCAGATACAGCAGAGTAAGGACACCTCAGAAGATTGTAAAATATTGTAATATAAAGAATTGTATTATAAACGGCCCAACACCTAAAGGTACAAATGGGTCTACGGATTAAGTAAGTACTGATTAAGTAAGATAAATGGCGGTGGCCGTTATGATTGCAGCATACTCTGAAATCAACTCGAATCATTTGTGGGGAATATTTTTCTGCATTAATATCTGCCTGGTAGTCTTTGGTTGATGTCGACCGAAACTTTAGTAATCCACCTCCAACGAATCGTTCACAGGATCCATTGTGTGTTATTAGTCGGCGGCCTTTGCCGCCTTTTTGCTAGATGAGCCAACTATGAAAGCTTGACGACTGGTTTGAGTATTTTTGTCCTGCCATAGTTTTTGAACTGACCGTCTTTCATTGAGTCACGTTTCATCTAGATAATAGATTTTTCTTCCTTCTTGTCTGTATTTTAGAATATTTTTAAATTCTGCTGTCTGCAACTTTAACTTGTTCTAGAGATATGTTGTCAAGACCATAGTCGTAGAAATGATTTCATCGAAGACAACTTAAGGTGCAATCAGCACATTCGCGATGGATTTTCTTCAAGATCTTCGCTGCATTTAAAGGAGGCGAATTGAGAATAGAGGCGTTTAGAAGGAGAGAAGCAATGACTTCGACAACATGGAGGAAGGGTAATAGCGAAATCCTCCCCCCGTGAAGTAATGCCTTACAGTAGTTTCGCGGGGAAGAAGGAAGAGGCAGAAGAAGGGGATGGGTTTTAGTCGGTAAAATAACATACAAGTCCGCCATACCAGGCAGTAGGTACATCTAGTCCTGATGATACGTAAATATATTTCCTACCCAAAAATCACACATACAACATCACGATCAATGGGCAAATTATCATAGACAGGTGCATTACAACTACATCGTGACAGGTAAAAAAGTGTTGTGACTCGAGTCTTGAATTTTTTATCTGTCCCAAATACTTAGCCAGAAGGCGTTCTGAAAGGAACAGACTCTAAGAAGATGAGAAGAGAAGCAAAAAATGGCTGCTAGGATATGGACGATAGCAAAGCGCAAGAAAACCAAAGTGGGAGTATCGGCAATACCCTGTGAGAATATCGGTACAAAGAGATCTCGGAAGAATAACATCACTCCCTCCCCCAACAAAGAGTTGCTAAAAAATCAAGGAGCCAACCATATAGCGACGTGACATAAATAGTCAGAATGGCGGTGGCACACAGATACCATCCTCATTCTCAATAGCTCAAGCAGACTTGATCATTAACAAACTGGAACAAGCAGTTAGTGAGCCTCCAATTGGATGTCAATAAAGTTCTGCAGTTCCATAAATCAGTGTTTAGCGAAGGGGGCATGTGGGTAACTGCGCTAACGAGTATACAAAAAAATGGACTACTGAACTGGTGATGACTATAGAGGGCCTGTGGGAGGGAGCAAACTTAAATATAATTGATCCCAATAATATTCTTAAGCGGCCCTTGGTCCTCACCCGCGTCCCTGAGAAAGAGGCTGATAAAGCAACTATAAGGACGCTTCTAAAGAAGCAAAATTAAGACCTTAAGATTTCTCGTATTGAGGCATGCTTATTTCAAGGCATAATATAAACTTGCAAAGGTATACTTTAAGACAATCAGCAGCCTGGATAGCTCCAATCAGAATCCTGCAGGCGAACTAGGTAATAAATATACATAAATAAGAACACAATGAATAAAAATTGCAAGTCATTCTATGTATATCTTGATACATATAGTGTGTCAATTTTAAAACTTACAATGAACTATATATCTCACAAACAAAAGCTGATATCGAAAAATGCTTGAAATCGTTTCTAGGATAGTAAGGGGCAACTAAAATGACAAAAAAGAGAACTCACCCTATCAACCCCCTAGACCCCACCCACCACAACCAAAAAAGTTTAAATTTCAAACCTCTACTTGTGATACATCATTGAAAAGACTATAAAAAATGCTGTCCAATGGTATAAATAATAATTAAACAGGGCGAAGAAATAATTGTGAAACTTTGGCTTAAATGGACAGTTTAATAATGATGTTTTTGTTAACGACAAATTTGTTATAAATGTCAATTAAGTAAATGTTTAAAGTGGGTTTCGTTGTTTTGTAAACAATAATACAGCCTATTTTCAAATTCTGCATGAACTTTTGAAAATGTTGTTTTAGTAATACCGAGACATGCTTGTTTAATTCATTCTCGCAACTCCCTAAGTGACTCAGGTTGAGTTTTATAAACAACTGACTTGAGGTAACCCCATAGAAAAAAGTCAGGTGGCGGTATGACTGGTGACCTCGGTGGCCACTCAATAGGACCTCTCCTTCCAATCATTTGTTTGGATAATTAGTATCCAACCAGTGCCTTACTGCAGCTGCATAGTGAGGAGGTGCTCCATCTTGTTGGAAGTGCAGCAAATCTTCGTATAAAGCTAGGTTGCCTTGATCGTCCCTTTGGTTCTCTAATTCATGCACAATTAAAGGTTCGATGGTGTTTTCCAGCATATCGAGATAAATGTCGCCACTTAAATTGCCTGGTATGAACAAGGGGCCAATTATAGCATCGTCTAATGTTCCTGCCCAAACATTCAGTTTTTCAGAATATTGAGTGTGACCTTCTCTGAATCGATGTGGGTTCACATCACTCCAGTACCGACAGTTTTGTTTATTAACATTACCATTCGGCATAAAAGTACATTCATTAGTGAAACAAATATTTTTTAACATTCTCGGTTCAACGCGAATTCTTTAAGTATGAGTTCACAAAACTCAATTCGTCGGTCTGGATCATCATCGCCTAGTTCTTGAAGAATGTGTTTCGGGTGAAACTTATGTAATTTCAACACCTTTCTAATCGACTCATGTAAAAGTCTTATCATTGCAGATACTTGACGTGTTGATACAGTAGGCTCTATTAAAAAATTTCCAAGGACCTCAATTTAGGATGCTTCATTTAGTATCCTTATATTCATCCCTTTACAACTAAATCGCGGGCGTAGACGTGACTTAGATTTTTGTTCGGAAGCCTCTCATAATAGTCCCGGCGATAGCATTACAAAAACAATAGTCATGGTAAGCCGGCTCATATTAACACCTTTACAAATTCAACAGAATCAACAAAAACCTCATTACATTTTCCATTTAAGCTAAAGTTTCACAATTATTTCTTCACCCTATTATATACACCGTATAATTACCTATTACAGTAAAACCTCCGTTAACCGAAATAATTGGGGGGGGGGGGGGAGGCCGTTTCGGATAATAAGAATTTCGGTTAACAATATCATTGTTTTTTATAGCATACTTGGTCAAAGTATTAGTATTAAAAAATACTATGAGGTGATTTCGTAATGTTTTCTAATAGTAAATACAGAATAAAATAATAAAATAAAGGAAAAGTTTAACATGCTTTTAAAACGTAAAGCAATCTGAAAATGACAGAACTTTATGAAATGGAAACAAAAATTAAGAACCAATTCGTGTCCCTAACTAACTAGGCCTACTGTATAAAATATCTGTAAGGCATTGAAAATCTAGTCGGCGGTCTCGTGCTGCCTGTTGTCTGGCAGTTGGGTCGACATCTTCGTCGTCTGATACGCTCAGGTTGTCTGGATGAAGAACGATATCAATCCTGGTTGATGAATTCAGTTTCTGAGTAATCGACTGCTAACCACTCACGTATCTCTGCTTGGTTAATTTCGTCACATCCCCGCAAATGTTTTATTGAAGGTTTAATTTCTTCTGCCGTTTCTTTACCATTTTCTTCTTCAGAATCGTCAATCAAATTCGCATCGAAAAGTTTGTTCCAGCATTTTTCCCAGTTGAAGATTTGATCTTGGCGCACGACTCAACACACCAATAAACAACATGTTTCATTGTTAAAGATTTGAGAATTTCGGGAACACTTTTGGATTCATTCGTCTCCTGTAATAACAGATGTCTTAAGAATGTTCCTCTATAATGTCTCTATAAGTCCCTGGTCTAACGGCTGAATTAAGATCGTGACATTCGGTGCCAAAAATCTGACAATTGTCACCATTTTGTAGATTTTGAGGGTAAGTTGGCGCATTGTCAAGGAGCAACAATGCTTTGATGGAAAGGTTTTTTGATTTTAAAAAGAATTTTACACTTGGGACGAATTCATTTTCAACAATTCTGAAAATAAAGTGGTCGATATCCATGAGCTTTTTTGGCTTCTAAAAAAACTGGAAGTACTTTTTCGGAAATATCTTTTAGAGCTCTTGGTTATTTTAATTCCCCAACACACATATGCATTAACAGGAGAGTGAAATTAATGGAATTGTTTACGTTTTGCGATAAAAATTTAATTTTTACTGACGAAATTATTAAAATTATCAGCCGTTTCGGTTAAACGATGTTTCGGTTAAAAGGTTTCGGTTAAGGGAGGTTCTACTGTATTTATACCATTGGATAGCATTTTTTATAGTCTTTTTAATGATGTATCACAAGTAGGAGTTTGTAATTTAACTTTTTTGGTTGTGGTGGGTGGGGCCTAAGGGGTTGATGGGGGTGAGTTCTCTTTCATGTAATTTTAGTTTCCCCTTACTATCCTAGAAACGATTTTAAGCATTTTTCGATATCCGCTTTTGTTCGTGAGATATAGCCCATTGTAAGTTTTAAAATTGACACACTGTATATCTATTAATTGGCTGCGTTGTTAATACATACTATGCTTAATAAAATCTAAACAATTAGTGTATCTTTATGACATTAGACATTATTGCTAAAATTTTGAAAGTACTAATTTCTTACTTGTCTAATTTGTACTGTACTTTTTTAGTTCTTTTAATGCTTATAAACTTATCATTGCATAAGAAAAGAGTTTTCTGGGAATATGTCAAAATTGTGAGGTATGTGTATGAAGTAATAATTTTATTAGCCTTTGGGAAGGTGTGAGATATTGATAAATTTCTTGTAAAAGTATGATTGCTTGAGGGACTTAGTGACTTTTTGTTACTTATTAATGTTGGGTCAGATAACAGGGAAATTCGAAGGTGACATTCTTTGGTGATGATGTGCATTCTTAATGTATGCTGATAGTGATGTATCGTTCACAAACGATCCGAAACAAAGATCCGGATCTTTGCACTGACGCGGTTCTGGAAATTATTACGACTCGGATCTTTTAAGACCTAGGTCGAATATGATCCGAGAATTGCATTTGTCATCTTCCTGGGAAGAATAATAATTATAAATCATTTATTTTTGTGAACGAACAATGGGTGTTCTAAAAATTATTAGATTTTATTTTTTTTTCACTTTTTTTATCCTTTTTGTATTCTATCACTTTTTTCTTTATACTCTTTTATCAACTGAATGTCCCTTTAAAACATTAAAGGTACGGTCGATAACATTCCAGTATCTTATTTGTTCATTGACAATGAATTATATTTTTAAGGCGTTAGTTCTATCAGTGTAAAGATGCAAATGATACACGACCCGAATTACTAACCCTGATCTCTTAAATAATCCAGACCAGTTGATCCTGGTCTTCAAAAAGATCCATTTTTCCCATGAGTATGTGCTGATAATTTGTTGTACTTCTTGGTGAAATCTATTTAAAATAGATAGTTTAGTACAAAGGTCATGACCAAGTACCAGAGACAAGTAGTATCTCGCCCGTCCGCGTCGTAAGGAGAACACGGATGTTGGTAGGAAATCATTATCATCATCAGAGGGCTTCAGTATCTTGCATCAGTTTCGCATCAGATTCTATTGAGCTTTTGTCTACCCCTTTTTCTGGTACCAGTGGCGTTTGTGACATTATTTTTATCATGTTTAATTCTATAACACACGCTACATCTCCTGCCCATTTAGTGGTAATACTAAAAGAACGAAGATTTCTTATAACCATTGTACGACATTATTTTATATAGTGATTATAATGAGTGTTGATACACGTGCAAGATTGTTTATTTTTTTATTTTTTAAATTTTCAACCAACTGCATTAATTTAAAAAAGTACCTAGTGCCTTTTAGATGACAAATTAATGATTTTGATTTTTTTACGTAAAAGTAAAAAGCTTTTGTATATGAATTTCGTTAGAAAATAACTTTTCCTTCTGATAATAATAAATTGTTTACAAACTTAATTATACTAAATTTTTTCCAATTGCATTTAATTTCCACTTAAAGGAAATGAAAGAAATACTGTTAATAAACCTGAAATTGGCTTCGCCTCTCTTCCTCTCTGTCTCTCTTGTATTATTGTACAAAAGGAAAACAAAAAAATCACCGGAAGCGTCGTCTACTACGTCTTTAGTTTGCGCGGCAAAACGCAGAAACGCAACGTTGCCAGCATAACAAAACATTGGTGTGTTATTCCTAGTAAATATAGGACATCACCTTTTAGGTTGTTCTATAAATATTCAGACATTGGATGTGATTTTTACCATGTTGTAATTTAAAAAAAGTTCGTAAAACTGATATAGGAGTAAGTATGTGAGTATAATTTTTTACGTCCAAGTGGAGTCTACGAATAGGTAAGAATTGTTACCAGATTTTTGAAATAAATTACATAATTTTAAAGATTTTACTATTTACACTACATTTTTTTTTTCGAATGAAATCCGTTATAGAAAAAACTAAAAAAACGTTACTGTCGTATATCTGTCATTTCAGAGATGATTTCCGTAAGTATTCCTCATTTGAGCAATATATTTTTGATATAAGAATATTTCTACAAATAGTGTATGTCATGTATTGATACAAAAGACTTTTACGCTCCTTTAGTAAGAAAAATTTCAAAATTTACCCAACCAACGTTACCAAGATATTAAACATATTGATTGTATTTCTTATTAAACCTCAAAGATAATTTCACTCAATAAATTTCTGAAAACTAGTTTGTTTCTGGCACTGTACCTCCCTTATTTTCAAGTGGTTCTAAAACCTGTTAACACAGGTTAACAATTTCTTAATTTATATTTTTTGAAAACAACTTTCGCATTGGAAATGGAAACATCAAAACAAATATAAAATGTAATTTTCATTACAATCAATTGTGGTTTAATGCCATATAAATACAATTTCCTTTATTATCTTCTGTTTATATTCTAACGACATACTTTCCTCTTGTTTTTTTGTTATTTATCTTATAAATAAGTAAATGATAAATATGCCATTTTGCATATAAAAAATATTTTTTCGATGTTGTAGAATATGTAGGAAATCCTACAATTTGAGGATCTTTTGCAAGGCGGCAACTGTGTGAATGTGTAATGGACCCAAGGACTATCTGAAGAAGGGAGAAGGACGCGAAGGGTCTAAGTTCACGGCTTGGCGCGCTGTGCGGCTGCTACGATCGTCGTTAGAGTAAAGGGTCTTTCGGGAGACTAGCAATAGGTTCTGTTTGGCGTGCACGACAGGGAGGTGAAGGGAAGAAGAAATTTCAGTCTGGGAGAAAATCGATAGGGCCAGACTACGACTAACACTGTGTATGCCCACACTCGTATTTACAGGGTGACTGCTACTCGTTCCCGTCACTCCCACTTGCTCTTTGTATTTAATCGTTATGGAATAAGTGGGAAGTCTGGCGAGAAAACAGGTGAGATGTTTATAAAACTGTCGATTTTTATTTAATGTATATTATATATATATATATATATATATATATATATATATATATATATATATATATATATATATAGTCAAAGAGAGTAACGGGCTATTGGTAAAGAACAGACAGTTGAGGTAACCGGAACGACCCAATACTAAGGAACCAATAAAAAACGGGTGCTTCTAAGTGAGTGACTTTTATTTAAAGTCAAGCTTTCGCCACACAATTTTGGGCTTCATCAGGACTTGCTGTAATGGAAAAACATTCGTTACAATCATCATAATTAAAGATGTTATTTTTAATATTACCCTAATGTTGACACTATCTCTTAGTGTATAATAAAATCGATATGGAACTACACATAGTTTTAAAAACAAACCAATCGCATCTCCCAACTGGAGACATGTTCGGATAAATTTCCGCGGTCAGATGAATGAAAATTACTTAGTTCTCGGAAAGAACCGAGTTGAGAATTTATTACTCGACGTTTCGGCTCCCATTTTGGAGCCATCTTCAAGAGTGATACGGTTCGGTTCGAGTTCGGGTTCTCAATCTGCCTACTCCCCTCACTCTAGACGTACCAGTATAGTGTTCTGTATAAATACAAGAACTGTCTCTCGGCACTGAGATCTCAATCTGCCTACTCCTTAGTGTCGAGTGACAACCGGTCTTACCCTGTGTGGCTGCTTTTATACTCACTGTATGCGCGGACGCGGTATGCGCTGACGTGGTCTGAGCTGACGTGGCCTGAGCGGTGTGGGCGGGAGGTCGCTGAAGCAGGGGTCGTCATGTTACTGGCAATCGTTTCGCGTCATCGCACGTATTTAAGCTGTTAGACCGTTTTTTGATTTCGATAGCTTCACGAATGATTCTTAATTTTAAGGAGCGGATGGGGCGATGGTTTTTGCTTTTTCGAAATCTATTTTGTAGCCTGTTTGAATATGATGTTGGGCTAGGGCTGAGTGTAGTATCCGAATGTTTTATTGATATAGAATGTTCGTAAATACGGTTATGGATTCATCGGTTTGTCTGTCCGATGTATGTACTTGGGCAACTGAAACAAGGTATCTCGTAAACACCATGGTCTTCATTAGGGATTTGGTCTTTTACGGGTCTGATGATTGGACAACTTGGAGTGAGTAGTGAAGATGGTTGTGATGTTTAGAGAATGAAGAGTTCTACTGATCTTGTCAGTGACGCCTTTGGAATAAATTCATTATTTCAGAAATAAATGACATTAAAAAATTTTAAAATGCGTCAATTTTAATTAATGGACATTAGTTGCTATATATGTGTTATTTAAAAGGTCTAATTGCCTTTGCAACGATGCATTTATTTGAATATATATTTCTACAAGGTTAACCAAAACTGTTGGTAAAAATGTTTAGTAATATACAATAAAATTATAAGAAATATTGAAATTGACGACTTTCAGTAGTGATGCAATGAGAAAGACAGGGAGTAAAATATTTCCTAACGTAATTTAATTTAATGAATGACTATGACTTTCAGTAGTGATGCAATGAGAAAGACAGACAGTAAAATCTTTCCTAACGTAATTTAATTTAATGAATGACTATTTATTTTAATTTCATTTTACTTAACTATGTACATAATTTTGGTTTGTTTCCACAGGATTATTGTGGAAATACTGTGTTGCAACGGCGATTAGGAGTCCTCTCAAATGAGGTG
Organism: Diabrotica balteata; assembly: GCA_918026665.1. Lineage (NCBI taxonomy): Eukaryota > Metazoa > Arthropoda > Insecta > Coleoptera > Chrysomelidae > Diabrotica > Diabrotica balteata. Next base: position 57,314,098 of record OU898283.1, read on the forward strand.
TCCCGTGACCTCGGTTTTGTATTTAAAAAACTATTCCATTACGTCATTACGCCAACACTGATGACGTAATGTCCAACAAATACACTCAGGTGTAAGAAGGTCGTTCCATGACATATTTCCATTTATTCTGAAATTTAAAACTTAGGGCTTATTATATGGCATATATAAATTTAGAGAAACCCTCTTATACGTACAATTATTAATTTCTATACATTATTTTTAAAACATTCTATACATTATTTTTATACATTTATGTTTTTTCCAAAAATGTAAGTGTTGTTATTGTTTGTGTAAATGACTACAAACACTAAAACGATAATCTTCAAGAAATTTTTTAATCAATCTTGCAAGTTAATCGAAGATGCCGCCCAAGTGCTAGTTGTAATTCGTTGTTCTGTTCAAAGAGCCATTCAGCGGTTCATTCAATACGGCTACTATGCTAGAAGGTCAGGATCAGTCCATTACAGAACAACATCCACCTGCAATGATTTTTGGTTTCTTCGTGCTTAAGAAACAGACATCTAACTTCAATTGAGCTGGCAAATAGCCTAAATGAAATCCGAAATGTGGATGTAAGACAAGGGAACACGAAAATTGAAATTACGCAGATAGTAGTAATGTTTTTTTCTCGGATGAGTCAAGGGTAGGCGTGAGGTCACCAGAAGTGCCAGATGGTCGCGAAAGAATCTGGAAAGATATATAATAACCGTTTTAGATTAGCCTGTGGTACCTGTTGCGCCATTCGTAAGACCTAATTTTATTTTTATAGACGATAACCCCGTCCCCATCGTACTAGAAGCGTCAATGAATACTTAAAAAATACTTAAACACTTTTATTTAGGAACATTTTTTTACATTTTTTGTCAGTTGTTTATGTCATTTGTCAATCTAGCTTGGGACGATAGATGCATTAAAGAAATGATGAATTTAGATATATCTCGGTATTCACTCTATAGTGTTAATAGCATATTATGAAAGGATAGATAAGCTGAAAATATTTGTTGAACTGACCGACAGTTATGATGGATCGTGACTATTGATGCAGCAACGGCTTTTTAATAATACATAAAAAGAGTAGCAGTAAGATTACGTTTGAGGAGCTGACATTATTTTAACATATCACGTTTTACCCAAATTAAACAAATATGTAGATATAAATAGATAAAGAATCCAAAATTTAAAGATCAATAGGTACAAAATGGTACAAAATAGGTACAAAAAGGTTAATGTATTGGTTTTTGTCTTTTACTTAACAATAATTATTCTAATCATATTTTTAATGAGAAACTAGTTTATAATTAATACTCCTTCGCATATATTTATACTGCTTCTTCTTAGTTGTAGCATTGATCTTTGATAGCTAATTTTGATTTTGTTTATTGTTTTACGCAGACGTTTGCGTCGATATTCTCTTAACTATACCCTACTTTTGTACTCAGTCAGTATTGTACTAAGTCATTGTTACAAGATATTTGATATTTTTATTTTTTTTCTTTTTCTCTGTTTTTTTTTTTAATTATGGATCAATATGTAAGAGATTTTGATTTGCCCACTGTTGATACATACACTGTAAAAAACTTTAGTGAATGTGATGATATCTTACGGTAAATCAATTTAACAACAACTTTACTCTACTTCATAATAATATTAGAAGTATTTCCAAAAACTTAGATGAACTTAAGCTACATATAACTGATATTACTACACGTTTTGATGTAATTGTTTTAACTGAAACATGGAAAATTAATGATATTAATTTGTTTTAACATACCAGGCTATAACGCAATATATAATAAGGGAGAATTAAATCAAAATGACGGAGTTGTGGCATACATACGGTGCAAATATCTTTTCACCTACGATATCGTAAAATTAGGACCAACCAATATTTTAAAAATTAAATTAACTGTTGATAATAGCTATACAATTATGGTTTTTGCGTTTTATCGATCACCCTCTAAGGAAAACTATAATTCGAGTATTTCTGAATTTATTAATAATTTACAACATTTTTTACACAACAATGCTACCAATTCTGAAAGTTACTGTCTCTTTGTTGGAGATATTAACATTGACCTATTGAATTTAAACGATGATACCATGGAATATACAAGTACTCTGAGTGAGTGCGGATTTACATCCATTATAAATAACCCAACTAGAATAACAGCTTGTTTAGATCATATATTTGTAAAATCAAAAACCAATAGCTTGAAGACTATTATTCCTCTAGTAATAGAAACTGACATAACAGATCACTTTGCAATAGCATTACAAATAGTTTTTAGCAAAAAAACAACTAAAAAGACAAATGACTATTATGCTAAACGAATCAACTACAAAAGGCTAATAGATATTATCTCTAAACAATCTTGGGACTTTATCCTAAAAAATAGTAGCCCGGATTTAGCAACAGATCAATTAATAACAGTTATCCAGCAAAATATCAACAAATGTACGTATTATGAAAAAAGGAAAAGGAAAAACACAAAAATTACACCGTGGATTACAAAAGCTTTAGTAAAATCCGCTAGTGAAAAAGATAGACTGTATCGACTAACGAAGCTTCATCCGAATGACCATGATTTACTGCTAAAATATAAAGCATATAGAAATAAACTGCATTCACTTATGAATAAAACAAAACGGAATTATTATAAAAATAAGATTTTAGAGAATTCAAATAGCAATAAACAATTGTGGAGTGTAGTGCAAGATCTTAGTGGTACTAAAAAAGGAAAAATGCCTATCGACAGTCTTAAAAACCAAATGGGAAAGATATTGACTCATCCCTCCGATATTGCAAATGAATTTAATAAGACGTTTTCGGAGATGGGCAAAATATTGGCTGAACAAATCATTAGCAACTCCCGCCAGGTATATGATAATACCTCCTTGCCAAACTCAATGGTTTTACTACCTACAAATACATTTGAAATGAAAACAATAATAAATCAACTGAAAAGTAAAAAGGCCACTGGCATTGACGATATTAATTCAGAATGTCTGAAAACAATTTCACCATACATACTCGAACCATTAGTTCACATTTTCAATATATGTATGGAAGAAGGAATATGGCCCAAAGCCTTCAAAACAGCAGTAGTCATACCAATATACAAAAGTGAAGACAAAACTCTTGCTCTAAACTACCGACCTATATCGCTTATTCCACACATGTCTAAAATATTTGAATTATTACTTAATAATAGACTTACAGCATACATCAAAAAGTATAATTTAATTTCTGCTAACCAATTTGGTTTTAAGCTAAATACTTCCACACAAGATGCCGTTTTGAATCTAACATCAAAAGTGTATGAAGCTCTCAACAATAATAAAGTTTGCTTATGTGTATTTCTAGATTTGGCCAAAGCTTTTGATACTGTCAGTCATAGTAAACTCTTACAAACCTTAGAGAAAGTTGGTATAAGAGGCAACTGTCTTCAACTATTCAGAAGTTACCTATCTGAGAGGCAGCAGGTAGTAAGGGTTTCCGAAACAATAAGCGGACAAAGAGGTATAACGTATGGAGTGCCTCAGGAACAGTGTTAGGACCTGTCTTATTTAATCTATATATAAATGGTTTATTTTCATTGCAAAGTACAGGGCACATAATTGGGTTTGCTGATGACACGGCTATTGTTTATGAAGCCGATAACTGGTATGACTTAAAAATAAAAGCAGAAACTGATCTACAATTCATAAAAGACTGGTTTGATTATAAAATACTTACAATAAATTTTAAAAAAACTGTTTTATTTACCAATTTCTAACTATACCCCTAATATTGATCTATTCGAACCTCTTCGAATAACACATAATAAACACAATTCTTGCATCAAACCAGTAACGAATGTTAAATATTTAGGTGTTATAATAGACACACACCTAAAATGGGATTGTCACATTAAATACGTTATTAAAAAGTTACAGTTTATCCTCTATAAATTTAAGCACCTAAAAAAACACATACCGATATATACCTTCGCACACTATATTATGGATTAGTAGAAAGTCATCTCCGTTATGGTATACTGGCTTGGGGAAGCGCCCTAAAAACTCACATTCTCCCACTAGAAATCATGCAAAGAAGATTTCTGAGGATAATTATGGCTAAACCCTACACTTGTTCTACAGATAGACTATATAAGGAGAGCAAAATATTTGACTTAAAGCAGTTATACTTTCTTTGTATATCTGTAAAATTTCACACCATGAAAGTTAAAAGCAACTTACCTTCACATGGATATCATACTAGAGGCAAGCACCTCTATATGGCTCCGAAAATGACGAAATCTTTCTGTCAACGATCTTTCTTATTTTTAGCCCCTAAAATATACAATCATATTCCCCTTGATATTAAAAATACGAAGAATGTCTTTCTCTTTAAAAATAAATTAAGATTATATCTCATGGAACAGACAAGACATTTTTGTAATATCATTATAGTAGCGTAAGTTATAAAGCCATATTCACTTAAACTTTCTTAAAGAAAAAACTTTAATTTTAAATCTACTTTTTTCAAAGATAATTTAAAAAAAAAAAAAAAAAAAAAAAAAAAATTATATTTTTAAAATATAATATATTGTGTTGTTTTTATTGTTTTATTTAATGTGTTTATCATATTTATATTGAATCATGTGTGTTTACACTTTTGTCCTTTCAAAAATCTTGTTTCAAAAAACTAATTGATTCATACATAAGTGCTGTATTCATATCAAGGGTTTCTACTAAAATTTTAATTATAGTTATTTTATGATTCAAAAAGCAGTATATATTATTGTATTGTATACATTGTATGTATGTGTGTATGTATGTATATATATGTGTATATGTGTGTATGTATGTGTATGTGTGTATGTGCATATATGTGTGTATATATGTGTGTATATATTTATACTTTAGTATATTATATTGTATTTTTATTTATTATATGTACATTTACCGAAACAGGTGTCCCCACACCTCTCGAGACCTACGGTTAATTTATTCACATATTGTAATTATTGAAACAAATTTTGTATGATTGTTGAATAAATTATTATTATTATTATTATTATTATAATAGGTACAAAACAATAATATGGCCAAAAGAAAATCGGAAAAAATAGTAAGACTATTTATCCCTAAAAAGGTTTACTATCTTTGTAAAATTGCCTGATAAATTGGCGGATTTAATTTCACAAGGGCTGGTAATATCCACCCCGTACTTACTGTATACAACACGCAAGGTACACATTTTTGGGTCACGCTACAAACTACGCCGTACGTTTTCGGGATGCGCGATGGAAAATAGTATTTTATTTATTTTACGTTTCATTCACTCCTAGTGATCCTTTCTAAACGAAAAAGAGAACAAGGGAAAGAAGACAAAAGCATCGCATTAATGCAGAACTAATAACAAGACTGTTACTAAGTTGACCTAGAGAATATCACTCAAAACTACTGTTAAAAAAGATATAAACGTGAATCAGTGAAAAAAATGGAATTACCAACGATATGTTTTATTCCTGTTTTTTTAATAGTCAATTTGTACAAAGCCAGAGATTGTGTAATAAATAGAGTTCTTATATATTTTTTATACTTCATATATTTTTTATTTATTTTTTTTAATTTTAATTTTCCTTATTGTCCTATTGTGTTATGTTATAACGGTCAGTTACTAAGACATACTAATACTAAGCTTTTTGTAAAATTTTTGCATGCAATTTAAAATATACGGATTCGTGGCTAGTCATAATGTGAATATAGGGATGCATGGCCAGTCACTAAGATCGATCAACATTCATTAGTTACGAGTATGTATTAGGTTTGGGTGACAAGTGTTGTGTTAAATTAAAATAATACAGAATATCAACAACATTCCTTCATTATACACTTTATCTCAATTGCAAATAAAGGTGTGACCATTGTATCATTAGGGATATATGGCTCTGTCAATTATTAGGTTATACTCTAGCTTGTATGTCGCACTATTTCGATATTGCTGCTTTGATGTAAGTTTTATACAGTACTATTATCTATTGAATCTAACACTGCAGTTATGCCTGGATAGTTGTTTTTCACCTTCATGTATACAGTACATGCTGACTATTCCTTCTCCAATATTTTTATTTGCAATTGTCTGTTTTGGGTTATTAAAAGGATATATTTTTTTAGATTTCATATTATTTTCTACTGCTTATGATGATATTTATATCATTTCTATTTGTTTTATTTTATCGTTTATTTATTTTAAGGCATCTACAGTATGATGCCTCTAACTTTATATAAATACTAAACCATCTTATTAGCTTGTGTTTCTGAATCCAGAATACTGATATAGCTTTTTTGCTATCACTCAGAAAGAAAAGACTCGTAACTTGAACATTTTTACTCAGTAAATGAAATAATATAACGGTGTGTTTAAATAATCGCAAACTACAAACAAACTTTCGATAATTTGTACAAAGTTATTCCAAGTATTTTCAATATTACAGACTTAAAATATAAATTGTATATTAACAATGTTTGTGACTACAGATTATTATTCTATAAAACCGTTATAATTGATGCCTATGTTTTACATAAGTATAAAATACTCGTATAAATTAATAACTAACCAATAAAATTAATGCTAAAGTTAGAGGTGAGTTGCTGTTTTAAAGATTGATTCTTTGTCACTAATATATTAATAATGAATAAAAATAATGGGAAGTTACAATATTCGGTATTAATTGTTCAATGATCCCTAAATAATTAATAACGAAATAAACGTGCAAAGGACAGTTCATGCACCAAATGTTGTGTTGAAAGAGACAAGCTAATATATAAAGTATACCAAGAGATAAACAGTTTGTAAATGTACTTTATTAAGAATTTTTGATTGATTTCAGCAAATGTGTGTACACAATTGAGATTTTTTTCTTAACAACTTGTGTTACTACACCTTTTCCATGAATGGTAGATGATTTATGAAATTAATTTTCTTTTTTTTTAAAGCCATTAGGAAATCCTTTGCCTCTACAAAACTAGTACCTGAAAACTTATTTAAACACTACTAATCTGTTTATGAAATTATTCCCAAATTTTTTAAAATATTTATTTCAGTGAGACAGTATCATCCAAGTAACAATCTCCAATGTTTATCAGTTACAGTAAAATCGCAAACCCATCCTCCTCTAATAAATTGTAGATATAAATTACAAACTGAATAAAATCTACATAAAAGTGTCTATAAATATTATATATCCTAGTCACATTGGATCCTACAAACAATTTTTTCCTTCCATATCGCTTTTTGCAAAATCTACAGATATGGAAATAATCGTGTGATTACAGTACGATTCAAATTTTGTTTATTATCGATGTTTCGGACAAAATTCGATAACAATATTGTCATACTTTTATTGAGTTGTTTTTTTGTAATAAATGGTATAAATCACTTGAATGTACTATAAAAAAATAATCACGAAATCCAAATAAATTGTGATACATATTTTTAAAACTAAAATGTTCGGATATTTTTATCAATAGAATATTTTAAACAAAAACCGTAAAAAATAAAAAAGTTTTATCCACAAAATCAATAAGGTGTACATGGACCAGTTAATTAAAGATTTTGTCATAACACTCATTGATGCAGGTATCTAACAACTGCTTTTGATAAATTTGGTAGATAATAATAACAATGATGTAATAAACAAAATGTTTAAAGGTTTAAACATTTTTTTTACTTATAAACAATATATAAACAATGTAAGATCGATATTTGATTTTAAATTTAAATTTTACTGGAAAAATATAGAAACTCCTTTACAATGGGCGTTTGTAAAATTATTTTTGTTAATTTATCTCTTAATTTTGCAAAAATAGCTACAAATGACGTTTTTTGGAAATTCTCTAAAAATACACAAAAAGCTTTGATTTCACGTGAGAATAAGGACAATATTCCAAATATTCAATTTCAGGAACTGTCACTTAATATTTATTGCACAATTGAAATTGTTTATCTCAAAACGCTTTTATCTACAACGCTATTCGGCGTATATAGTTTATGTCAATATTGTAAAATAGGTTTGCAAAAGTACCGTGATTTTAAGCTTATAAACAATAAAATAACGCAGACGCAATAACAAGTATGAGTTCCAACAATTAAATGTTCGGAGAAACAAAAGTTTATTGAAGACGTTACCTTCACGATCTTTCTTATTGAACCAAAAAACGAGATCAATAATACAATAAACTCTACCATTAATAAAAAAATATTTAAATTGCTCGGTCTCTATAAACTTTGAATTGCAGCATTGGCGGAAAAATAAACGAAAATGTTACATTAGATCGTCACGAATTTTTACAATCGCAGCAATCCTGTGTGGCATTGTTGGTTCTAAGGATTTTCATAAGTCAGTGTCAAAACTATCCAATAATTCACCTAATTTACTCTTCAAATCGGCGACGGTTCTCTGGGGATCATTACGCAATTTCTGTTTAATATTATGCCACAATGTCTCAATAAATATTGTGGTTTAGACTGTTTGAAAGCCATAAGAGGACTTTAATGTTCTTGTCCAAAATTATTTTTTAGTTGTTTTTTTTCCCACTGAAAAAAGAGGGATCGCCCAAAACGGAAATGGTTTGACAAACAATGCGAGCAAATACTGGAAATAAAAACTGACAAAAGATTGAAAATGCTAATAAACTCTACAGATGAGAACAAACAGATTCTCACAGAACAAGAGGAGCTACATAGAACAACAAATACGAGAAATGGACACAAGTGGTGAGATGAATCAAGTAAATATTTTTTTTAGGGAAGTGAGGACAGTCAGACAAGGTGGAACTGTTGGGATAACACAAGCTACGAAAAACGAAGGAGGTTAACTAATAATGAGAGAATCGTCTAACGATGGAAGGCATTTACTAAATATTGAAAGTGAGATGGAGGAAGCAGATGTTACATTATACTCCGTAGATGTAGATACACCACTTCAAGTAAACAATACGATAGCATCTCATAAAGATCACAAAGCGTCAGGAAATGATGATATAAATTGAGAATTAATAATAAAAGAAGGAAACATTTTACATTAAAAATTGTATATTATTCTGAGATTATGGCAACAACAAGAAGTGCCCTGGAAATTTAACCAAGATGTACAGTTGTTGCATATGGAAGTGAAACAGGAAACATAGCAGGAAATAAATAAGCTGCTGGTATTTGAACAGAAGATTCTCAGAATAATATTTAGCTCTCAAAGAGAGAATTGACAGGAAAGTGGAGAAGGCGCCACAATACTGAACTGGTGGCTCTGTATGGTACTGAAAACATCGTCAGACATATTTTATAAAAGCTAACCGGATCAGATGGGTAGGTCATGTGGTAAGATCAAAGGAAGACAAGAGTGCTAAAGACAGTGTTTTTTGAGAGACCAGACAGTAGAACATCAGTAGGACGTCCCATAAAAAGTTGAAAGGATGATGTTGAAATCAATTTATCTAAAATCCACTCGCGTTTACTCCCAGTCATAAACTTCTTCTATTCTCCCATCATTTTCTATTTTGCGAAAATGTCCAATTTCATTCTTTTCTCCGTAGATCTTTAACTCATCCCGTCGGTGGTCTACCCGGGCTCCTGCTACCTTAACGTGAATCTCCATTCTAATAGTCTATTTGTCATGCTAAATAGCTTGCAAATTTCTGATTTGGTATTTGTTACTCTACTATCCTCTCTTCTAATCACTGTTCTTTACTTAGTCTGTAAATCCAAGTTTAATTCCTAATATTGATCTTGATTTGTGGTATTCTTAGTTCATTTGTATAGTTTTTATTTGGTATTTATTATTTTATTTTACTTTTGTTTATTTGTAATCTCACTTCTTTAGTTGCCTGGCAAGTTCGTTAAGTTTAAGCAATATTATCGACAAATTGAAGGTTGCTGCGTTTTCAACGACGTCTATACTTATCAGATTATAATATCTTTTATTTCTTAAGGACTATGGAGAACAGCTTGGATGACGTTTTATCCCTTTACCTGACCCGTCACTTCATTAGGAACTGATCGGTTTTTTTGATTGAGTTGCACACTTGGCGTTTATTTTTTTATATGCAGTAAATTAAATGCATGCATCTGTAATCCACACAAAGTTGGCTTACAGCTAGAAAAAAAGTTTTTACTTTTTTAATCTTTTTGTAAGTGGTGTATATTTTATGTTAATATATCTATAAAAGTATTATAAAAAAAGTTTTTAATCAGTTTTTCAACTTAGGTAACAATCAAAATTTTCTTAACACAACTAGGGTACATTAACAAATGTACCCTAGGACAGTGTAGACCAATCATATACTTAGACTCGAGATTTCAAGAGGTGACGATTCATCGTTTAACTATACAAAATGTAATAATATTTTACTGTGCTTGACATGTGTGAGCGAGTGGTTACTTGGCTAAAGTACAAAAATTTAGAAATATGCTACACATTGAAATAGAAAGTATGATTCAACTTTGTAATATGTTTACAAATTTGTAACACACTATTGGTATACATATCTTGTGAGCTATTGTGCGGCTAATACATGTAATAAAATAACACTTCCAGTGCGAAATCAGGTTATAAGAATAATTGTTTTAAATATTTGTTTATCGAACTTTTCTCGTTTAATTACATACGTTACTCATATTTCTTTTTTTTAGGTTCCTCATCGAGATTATTGTTTCGAGGGGTGCCTCCTAATCCACGCCACTGAAAACCAACGTTCAGTGAGGTAGGTGTTTTTCGGCCTGTTTTATCTAGATAAATGATATTTTTTTAAAGACAACTCCTTATCATATCTAATCTCTGTCGCTTTGTTTTTGTTTGTCTCATGGTGCTATTAAATGCGCGAACATTGAAACTGTTAGTAAAAATATAGAAAATATTTTTCCGTAGTACCGTTTCGTTCGAACATTTATATTGTGGTTAGTGACCTAACGTACTAACAATTTATTATAATATGGAGAAAATGAATTAAAATTATTTATTCGCAAAATGTACAACACTCTTTATAACGATATGCAAAGGATAAGGAATTTTCATCGTTATAAGGAGAGATCGTTATATAGAGAAAGACGTTATAAAGAAAATTCGTTACGGTAATATTAATAATACCTACTTTAATTAAAAAAAAAAATATCAAAACGAATATAAATGAATTAACACTGTATTGTACACTACATAGATTTATTAAAGAATAATGTAAGCAATACAGTATAAAAAAATGACTAAAATAATCGGTAAAGTACTTTGGCCGCAATTGATGAGGGGACGGAGCTGATTCTAGCTCTGCTTCCACTTCCGGGTCACTGTTTTGTTCTTCTTCTACACAAACTGCTTGTAGGATGTCCTCGTCAAAAAGTTTAGATGTTGTAGCGATATTTTCATCAACTTCTTTAAAATCTGTTAGCTCTTCCGGTTCATAGGTGATAGTAAGTTCAAATTGTCTGTCCCAAACATCTAATGGCAGGTAATCTTGAAAGAATGTTTAATTTAAGATGGCCATTGTTCTGAACCAACTCCTTCAAAAGTCTTCTCCTGTAATGGCTTTTCAAACTCTTGATGAAACTTTGATCCATGGGCTGAAGGATACTCGTTGTGTTTGCTGGCAGAAAACAAAGTTCAATGTTTCGAAGGTCGCACACTACAGGATATGCAGGATAATTGTCTACCAGCAAAAAAAAATCGTTTTAAGCTCGATATCCCACTTTGTTGTCGCTTCTTCAAAAATTTCCGAAGTCATCCACGCACTCTTGTTTACTTTATAGGTCACCGGTAGATTTTTTATGTTTTTAAAGCAACGTGGGTTTTTCGACTTCTCTATAACTAACAATTTTCGCTTCACCGAACCTGTCATATTAGCGGCCACTAAATGTAATGCGTTCCTTCGAGAGCTTTTCACCAACGCACTTTTCCGATTTAAATTTTAGTTCCGTTTGGTTTGGTGTCATTTTAAAAAGCAATCCAGTCTCATCAGCATTTAAAATGTCGTCTGACGCATATTGTGCCTTCACTTTTGTCACTCCAGGCCAGCTTTCGTGTTGAGGTTTCCGCAATTTCTTTCTCCTACCTCCCTCGCATCATTGCTTCAAGCAAATTTTTTTCTGTCCTTCCATATTTTAGCCACAGTTGACTGAGATAGCCCCGTACGGCGAACTACATCCGCTTGCTTTTCACATTTCTCTAGTGCTTGAGTTATCGATAACTTTTCCTCCACCGAGAGCACTTTACGCTTTTGTGAAAACATGTTGACTGTTGACACACTGAGACACAAATCAAACTGGAAATGAAAAGTCGTTAATAGATGATAACATCTGTGTGATAACAGTTAGGCACGCCACTGGAACAATAAAAGCAAATCACTTAACACTCTAATAAGAATGAGTAGAATGGGTAGCCGGAATCCTTAATCGCAAAACAAAACAACCGCTGGACAATGACCCTGCCACTCATGACTTAGGTAGTTTAAAATTTAAACACAACAACACATTTGTCATCGACTATTGAACGCTGAAAAGTCATCGCTATAAAGAGAGAACGATATCGGTATAGAGAAAGAATTAATACATTGCCCTTATGACGAATCAACCAAAGTTTACTATTTTTATCGTTATAGACTTATAGATGAATTATCGTTATATAGGGAATCGTTATAAAGAGAGATTACTGTATATGTATTACTACACAAGCAACTGAGTAACCAAACAGTGGCTCCTTTATTAATTAAAATCTAGACTGTGCATTTATACTCTAGATGTTTAGATTATCAACATATATTGTCGTTCGCATATTGCAAGTTGTTAACTGCAACTTAATTCTGTGAATATGCGCGCGCGCGTGTGTGTATGTGTGTGTGTGTGTGTGTGTGTGTGTGTGTGTGTGTGTGTGTGTGTGTGTGTGTGTGTGTGTGTGTGCGTGTGTGTGGTTTGTTTGTGCGTTTTGTGTGTATGTACGTGATTTATGTGTGTGTTTGTGTTTGGACGAATGCGTTAATGTTTAGGTTTTTTACCTCCAAAATTCATGAATTAGGATTTGTCTCATAAAATTATTTTGTTTTTGTGTTTTCGTTGCAGAGTTTTTAAATCAAATATCACAATAATTGTTTAAAATAGTTTCAGAAATTGATTTCATGTCAAAATTGTGAATTGGGCAATGTAATAAACGTTAGAAGTCCATTACACAACATAAAAATGCAAATGTAGTTTAGCCGGTCCTGCCTCATAAAATTTGTGTGACGCCTAACTATTGACGTTTGTGAATATTAGGAGATAACATTCAAATAAAATTTCGCCTTATCATCGGACTATTTCATGATTTGTTATTTTAGACTTATTTATTATACAAAGAAAGGAAATGAGTGGCCTTTGCTGTACGGGGTCAAAGTTTACGAATACACTCTTGTCTTTATGAGGAATTTTTACGAGCAATATTACTTTCGGTTATTTACACCACGTGCACGTCAAATAATCTAAGGAGGACATTTGTAAGCAGATGGGTAAAATATTAATACACTGTTAAACATACTCCTTTTAATATAAATGGAGAAAAGCAATCTACGTTGTCTTTTCTCCTTCTCTTCTTCCTCGTTTTAAAATAGCTTCGCCTGGTTGATTTCTCCAGAATCTTCAAGATATATATATATATATATATATATATATATATATATATATATATATATATAGTCAACCAAAACACCGACCCATATTGCACGTGATATATATATATATATATATATATATATATATATATATATATATATATATATTATATATATATATATATATATATATATATATATATATATAAAATATTGTTTTTATTCCCCAACAATATTTACTCCCCAGCAAAAACTTTCATCTCTTGTCCGATCAATCAAAGGCAGTATTCCAAATGAACAGCACGGAGTTTATGAAATACCTTGTGCAGACTGTCCCCGATCCTATATAGGCCAAACACATTGTAGAATCCATAATAGGATTTATGAACATTCCGTTTCTGTTCGCAATTCTGATTAAATTCAGCTCTCGGTCAACACCATCTTCATACAGGTCACAAAATTGATTTTGAAAACTCTAGAACAATAGACCCTATCCGCTTTTATAAACCAAGAATAATCCGAGAAGCCATAGAAATAGAAAAAAGGCCAAATTGCCTTAATAAAAGAGATAACGCCATACGGTTACCTTCTACATGGAGACCTCTCATAAAGAAAATATCGCCCCCTCCATCCTCTAATCAAACCCCCACAGTCGGAAATGTTCGCGCCAACTCTCGCGCCAACCCCAGCGCCAACTCTCGCGCCAACCCCAGCGCCAACTCTCGCGCCAACCCCCACCCTAACCCCCACCTAGGCCCCGCCATCATCGACGGTATAAATGAACCGTCTGCTGTTCCCAGCCATAGTAGTGACAGCGCAATGATCAGTGAACAGTGTATAGTAAATTTCATTAAGCGATGCAGGAAGATGTAAACATTAAATCGTTTCCGAACTGGTATGAGCTGCTGAAAACTTCGGCAGACGAAATAAAGATGGACATTTCGGTTAGTTTTTAAATATTTTTGAAGAACTGTTACTTGCATTTATGCATAAAATATTCAATAATTTTATAAATCGGATTATTTTTTCACTTACTATGTATTCAGTGATAACATTAATTTATTTACTATGCAATAAACACGAATATTTGAGAAAAGAAAAAAATAATAAAGTGTGATAATTATACTGTTACTTATCGGAACGGGTAGACTCATTTGGAACATCTTTAACAATTATCTGTTAAATTTATCGTTGTTTATATGCCCTGCATCGCTTAATGAAATAAGGTTCTAGGGGCTCAAGAGACTGACACCTCGGAAGCCCCGAGGAAGACAAAAGAGAGGATGTCGAAAGCTCGGCAAAATGGATATCGACGCGGTTCAACCCGGAAGACTGGTGAGTTTGATATTAATTTTTGTAATAATAATAATCTTAGCTCTAGGTTTCATTGTACTATACATTACAAGACAATTACAATCAGTTTAAAACGCCACATGTGCCGGTGTGTGTCTTTTTCTTATGCGTTAGAGTAAAATAAATTGTTTGGTCTTTTACACCATGCAATTTTTATATTTTTTAATAATTGACTCAATCAATGAGTGGTGCGTGAATTTGTCACCTGTGAATAGAACATCCACGAAAGACAAATCTCAATAACTTTTTCCTGATGATGAAAATAAACATTTTCGAAAGCTTGAAACTTGGCACAGGACCAATCAAAAGAAACGCTAAAGGGTATTTAAATAGAACGTGCAAGTACCGAGAATGAGAAATCAGTTCTCCTGAAACATCAAGAAAAAGCACAACTAATCTGACTTGACAATGACAAGTGTGACCTTGCTGAAACGTTGCCAGAACAAGGATTTTTCAAGAAACCAAAACATTTAACGCGGAGTCAAACCAGGAAAACAACAACAAAATTGCAGACACTGCATTAACGTTTTGACCATACACAACGGACTCGAGCGATTTATGGACTCAATATACGGAGTTCGTAATGTTTTACTCCATACTCCAACGTTGATTGGGTTTTTGAATACTCGTCATCTTGAAATAAGGAGTGTGAAGGGTTGTTGCCCTGTACCTCGTAAACTAGTAATTCCACAGAAAATTTTATCAAACACTGTTTATAGCAAATTAAACTGTCTACAACTTTATTCGTATAACTTTTCGTATAATTTTCACCCCTCGGAGGGAGTGTAGTGGTCATCGTGATTCCTATGGTAGGTATTATTAGTTTATTATCGACCTTTTTCCCAAGCACCTGTGATGTAGAGTCTGGAATTTTTTTAACAAATAGTCTTTTGAGCCTTATAAATTTTTTTTGGTCATTTTGCAATAATCAATTGAAATTGAAAACCAAAAAAATCTCACAGACCCTCACAAAACTGCTCTATCAGTATTATTCTCACATAACTTTTAATGCTAAATCTGAGCCTGGTTCTAGTTTTTATGTTTCAGTTTTGTTAGTATGTATAAAACTTAGGAACGAGATTTTTTAAAATTTTTAATAAATCAATAAGGGGCGGGTTCAAGTATTTGCTAGAAGACGATGTACCTATTCTTCTTTTGTGAAGTATCAAAAAATAATGATAATTTAAAAAATCCCAAATACACTTTTGTATTTTTTCCTTGAAGCGGCACATTTTCTACTGAGTCATTTAGTTGTATGCGAAATTTTAGATAACGCCATACCTAGACTAACAAATAACTTTTTTTTTGCTACAAAAACAATTTTTTTAAAACAGTTTCCTTCTTTTATAATTTCTTGAGGAAAATTCAGAAAAAATAATTACTATAAAACAAAGCAAACCATCCTGATATATTTTTTTAAATGCTTCACTCTCAAGCATTTCTCACGTACAACGCCTTATTATGGTTACATTACTTTCTTGAAACCTGTTAAAACCACATACTTTTCGAGAGAATCCCGTCGCCTTTCTCTTGTAATAAACTTACAAAGAAAAATGCTCCCCGTTTATTTACAACAGAGATACTTCAATCCAGAAATATCTTTAATCCTTAATTTATTACGAAATATCATCAAAGGGTTCAAATCATTTCATCATGTCATGTGCTTAGCGGATCAATATAGGAGAAGATTTGTGAAAACTCACAAAGATATATTATGTACGGTGGAGATTTATTAGGGGAGAATATTTCTGTGATCTCTTGAGGGGATATAATTCTCGAGGTTTCTATCTTTTTCGTATAATTCAAGCGTTAATAGTTCGTGCAATACAATATCTAAATTTTGAATGATCATTTTAGAAGGGATAGAGAAATTTTGTGCAGAAAGGCAAACGGGATGAATAGATATTTATAAAAACCCAAAGAAATGAAAATATTGAAGTACTTATATGCAACTTGTTTTTGCATACAAGTCAAAGTTGTTTCTTTGTTGCTTCATATAAAGTCAAACGAAACCCGTTGTTTTAGTTTTTATTTGTTGAATAATCCGACAAATTTAATAGAAGTCATAGTATTTCATATTATATTAGGTATATAGAAAATTAATATTTTTTTTGAAAAAGATTTGTTGTTTTCGAGTGGTTTTCTGTCATTAATATACACCTTAAAAGAGTGGCCGTACACAGAAAGAGCAAAACTGTTTTAGTCCGAAACGTTTTTGACTAAACAAGTCTGATGCTGATGTTTCCATATAAATGAAATGAGCTGACGCACACTGATTAGTCGTGTGTCTAAAGCATGTTTAGGCTCATTTAGTTTCAGTCAGTCTGTTTGATGTTGATTACCGGATCGTCGTTTTGTATCAAAACATTTCAATGTACGCAGGCGCAACGTGTTTTTGGAATTCCCTTCTTGAAACTGCTCGAGTAGTCAACAAGAAGCACATGTGGAAACAGCGATATTTTGTTTTTTCGTCTTGTAGGAGCAACCACTGCCAGAAAACTAGTGTAATTTCGTCGTTATCTGTCGACATCTTTAATAAAACTGATTGCAGCATGGTTTGTGCAAACATTTTGTTTCTCTTGAAAACAAAATGTTTTTTGTGGAAACAAAAACGTTTTCGTTTCAAACAAAAATGTTTTTGACTAAAACAGTTTTGCTCTTTCTGTGTGCGGCCATCCTAAGGTGTGGCCCCTAGGATGGCCGCACAGAAAGAGCAAAACTGTTTTAAACGTTTTTGTTTGAAACGAAAACATTTTTGTTTCCACAAGAAACATTTTATTTTCAAGAGAAACAAAAATGTTTGCACAATCCGTACTGCAATCAGTTTTATTAAAGATGTCGACAGATAACGACAAAATTGCACTAGTTTTCTGGCAGTGGTTCCTCCTACAAGACGAAAAAACAAAATATCGCTGTTTCTGTCGGTAATCTGTTTGATCCTCAGATCCCTCAGGAGAGAGATGCCAGATTAACCGCTCTTTCCATCGCTGTTGTTGATCTGGCATCTCTCTCCTGAGGGATCTGAGGATCAAACAGATTACCGACATGGCGCCCCACGTTGGGCGCCATGTCGGTATCGGGAAGGAGTCTCTTGTCCCGTGGGAGAGAGACCAGGCTCCGTACCCGCTCTTTCCATCGCTTGTGTTGACCTGAGGGGGTAAGGATCTCGGTCAGTGGCCATAGTCACGGGCTGTGGACACTTTAGCTAGGAATAACTGCCTTAATAAAAGTACAATAAATGATTGTTTATTGCCAATAAAGATAAATAGAATAACAGATAAATGTTAAAGCTAAGAATCTGAAAGAAACTATAATTATCTTCAGACCTTAAGTCTGGAGGATAATTATGCAAATTAGTTTAAACTAAGAATCTGTAAGTATTGATTAGTTTAAACAACATAAACAAATTTATAAATAAATTTGAAATTAATAAGTATGTTGAAACTCAGCTGTCAAAAATTTAAGGGTGGGAAAAAGTTGTGGTAGGAACCTGAAACCAGCTGGGAATCGTCTAGTATAATGCCATTCGGGCAAATCAGCAATAAAAAGTACAAGAAGTACACTGTAAAAATAGTTTAAAGAAAATTCGAAAATTTTATATCGAAAATGTTCTAGTCGCTGAGAGTCGCTGAGACCTATAAAGTGGGAAAATAAAATTACAAGTTATTTTTCAAATACCAAAGATATTCCAAACGGAAAAATAAGGCAAGTTTTATCCCTGAGAGAAAATAAAATAATCAAATATTTTTAAAGTGTCAAATGTTTCAGACATAAAAAAATATTACAAGTTTTTAAAGTGTACCTGAAAGAGATATAAAATATCAAAATCCGTCGTAAGTTATTTTCGGCTCTGAAAATCTTCAGAGTCCAAAAGAATAAAAAAAAATAGCTGAAATATTTCAAAGTGTTTATACCTGAAATAAAACGCAAAAATTTTACAAGTTTTATTGTCTTACTCTTATCCAAAGGATACCAGCACAGTCCGGTGATAGTCCTGTCAAGTAAGGAACTTAGCAAAAACCTGGAAGAGAACAATTTCTTACACGACTTATAACTTCGCCTAAGAGTAGCGGCGATTATACTGAAATAATCAGATTTCAGACCAAAAGCACAGATTAATTCGGCAAAAAAGGGCGGCGCTCTTAAAGAAAATAACAACAAATTTGACTAAGTCAAAAAGCAGAAATAAATTCCTTCAAAAATGGCCGCTGGTTAGGACACAAACCGACAGAGATTCGCCCTGGAACTCTGCCAAATAAACCTGCAAGAGAACTTGGGTACTAGGTAAAACAGAAGGTGGTTTGAGGCTCTGAGAACTAAATCTATCAGAGGATCTCTACTTGCCTAGAAGGCTGGACCAGCGGACATATCCTGACCTGGTCTAGCCGTATTGGCCATCGTGCATCGTATTTATTGACGAAAAAGTAGGTCAACTTCCAACGGTCGTTTTGGATCGTTGGCTATTGGACCAGCACGATAGCCATTGCTCAATTCCGAGTATTATCATTGGCTACAAGTCTGTTGTAAATCGACCAACGATAATACAGAAATTGAGCAGCAGATTCCAAAATTACGATTGGTCGCAATTATCGTTGCTTTTTAGCCAATCGCAAATTCCGAAATCTGCCATTGGCGACATTTCCACATGTGGTTCTTGTTGACTACTCGAGCGGTTTCAAGAAGGGAATTACAAAAACACGTTGCGCCTGCGTACATTGAAATGTTTCGACACAAAAGACTATCCGGTAATCAACATCAAACAGACTGACTGAAACTAAATGAGCCTAAACATGCTTTAGACACACGACTAATCAGTGTGCGTTAGCTCATTTCATTTATATGGAAACATCAGTATCAGACTCGTTTAGTCAAAAACGTTTTTGACTAAAACAGTTTTGCTCTTTTTGTGTGCGGCCACCCTTACGTATCCCATAATAAGAAACATTAAAATTGATATTTATATTGAACCGAGAGTTGAACTTCCGCCATAAGGTTAGCCCACATACTAAAATACTTTTTTGGAAATAAACATCCTGCATTTCCTCGACATTTTTACTTTAGATCGGACATATACCTACTACACCGTCGGATATGCGATCTGGTGACCTACCGGACGGCCGGAAACGAGTTGGCGTTAGATATTATCGATCATTCAAAAACAGCAAGAACGTAGTTAAAAATAATATATATTTTTTTCTTCTTAATTCCGTCGCGAGTTCATTCACAAATTTTTTTACGATTCTATATCCGTAGGAAGTTAGTAGGTAAGATTATATCTCCCACGTAACGTAACGTATTTCTGTAATTCTTGAATTTAATCTTTTGAGGAGTTCGAACGAAATCCTGTCCTTAGATGATTTTTTTTTAATATAATAATATAAATATGGTCTTGGAAATCGAAACACGGAAATGTAGTGCCGTGCAAAACATCTGGAAATTCGAGTCTTCGAAACATTACATTACATTACATTACGAAACATAATCTATATTAAATCGAGTAAATTTTAAAACTATTTTTCTATAGTAATGATGTATAGTTTCTACTTTCTACGAGATCTAAAGAACTCGTTCGTCGTGCAGCCAAACCACTCCCTCAAATATCGCAACCATGACATTGTTCTATGGCCTGGATTCATTTTTCATTTGATTTTTCCTTTTACTATATTTTGAAGTAATGTGTATTTTAATCCTCTAATAAAGTGGACCAAATATTAAGAGTTTTCTTCACTTTATAGTTAACATAACCTGGGGCTCTTGTCTTAAACGACGTTGCACTTCAATGTTTGTCACTCTATCCAACGTATTTTTAGTATTGTACAGTATTGTTTTAGTATTGTTCGGGATGTGGTAGCACCACATCCCGAACTGTCTGAACTGAATATTATTTCACTGTTTTGTTTTGTCTTCGTTTTCAGTTATTAAGTCACAAGTACTTGTAATTTGGTTACTTCTCAATTTAAGTGCCTTTTATTCACAATCAATACTTATATTTTTGTAAAAAGTCTTCTGCTGGGCTTGTGACTAATGGAGGCCATACACGTTAGGGTTTGCATGATGGTTTTAACCTTGCATGCATAACCCACAGGTATAACCAAGTTCCATATTACACATACACGTTAGGGTTTGCATGCATAATTTTACCATTAACTTTTCTGTTAAGTTGCGCGACGGTGTGTCCAGGACGCCTACGGTACTCGTACTTTGTGCGGTGTATAGCTACCAAACTACAATGGACGACAACTATGTGATAGCTATATTTGGCTTAAAACTTATTCTTCAGAAAAGAAAAAAAAAGAGATCGCACTGAATGGTCTAAACGCTGGTTATTAAAAAGAAATCATTTATCCCACCTAAATTTGATAAACGAATTGAGATTTAAGCCAACATATTAAAAAAATTATTTACGAATGGATGAAAAACTTTATTTGAAACTATTATCATTGATTACTCTGTTAATACAAAGACAAGATATTGTTATGAGGAAAACAATATCAGCACATGAGAGACTAGCGGTAACAATAATATTTCTTGCAACAAGAAGAACATACGAGTGTTTTAAATATTCTGCTATTATATGACCTCAGGCTTTAGGCCGAATAATACCTGAAACATGTGATGCTATTTATGAAGCTCTGGAAGAGCTATAAGACTATCTACAGGTGAGTAAATAATTAAAATTAAAACCAAATTCAAGTCGTTAGACAAGTTTAATAGGTAGGCACAATAGTTTAATTAACCAAGGACATATTTAAATTAATTCTGAATTAAAGTTTGAATAAAATGTTGCTGTTGTTGGTTGTGTGTCAAATTCTTCTTGTAGTGCTGGTGTGAACTGACATTTTGGTGCAGAAGTAGTTTGTTCTTGAGTGTTATATTGTTGAATCGCTGATGTGCAGAGCTGGTTTTGCGGTACAGGAGAAATCGTGTACCTTTGTTATTGAGTGTTGCACTGTTGTATCGGAGATACGCATGGTTGTATTTAAGGTGCAACAGAAACAGTGTGAGTATACGGTTGTGTAGAATATTGTTGAACTAGTGAGGGCGAAGGACTTGGAGTTCGTGGGAAACTAGGAAATGGTGAAGAAACATAAGTTAAACTTCGACGATTTTGAATTGCTTCGCTTATTCAGATTGCCCATCTCTGCATCAAACAGGGTGTCGTTAATTATCTTCTCCGCAATCAAGCGTTGACGCTTGTCTAATGTTATTTTCATTCCGATAGGTCTTCCGTACCGATCGTACCGATGTTCTGTCGCGGAAGAAGAAGCAGGACGCTTAAAATGGTCTTTCACGGATAGTGGATATGTCAGTGGTTAACTGATTTTGCTCTGTCATTTTCTTTTTTCCCGGACTAGTAGCAGGTAATGGAGTCTTTTTAGGTGTCTTAATATCGTCAGTATTCCCTGAAGTAGCATTTGCAGCTGCATTATCCGTAGTGGTATTTATTTTATTATTATATGTAGTATTTTCAGTAGAGTTATCAGCATCCTGTAACAATAAAAAGTAATACTTATTTTATTTGCCAGATTCATCGGACAAATGGAAGAAAACCGCACAACTTTTTGAAGAAAGATGTGATTTTCATCACTTCTTGGGTGCCATCGACGGAAAACACATTGACATAGTTCCACCTGCTGATAGTGGATCTCATTTTTACAACTACAAAGGACCACATAGCATGGTTTTTATGGCAATAGTTGATGCCAAATACAGATTTCTATTAGCAGATTTTAGTACAGATGGAAGAGTTTCCGACAGAGGTGTTTTCAAAAATACAAGCTTTAGTGAAAAGTTACAAATTTAACGTTTAAATATTCCAATTCAACACAATTTAAGGTGTTTGCCATATGTATTTGTTGCTGATGATGCGTTCCCGTTGAGACCTGACATGCTGAAACCATATCGTCAGGCGGATATGAGCTACGATAAAAAAAATTAATTACAGATTATCTCGAGCAAGAAGAATAGTTAAAAATGTTTTTGGTATACTGACATCAAGATTTCGCATTTACCATACTCAGATCAATTTAGAACCAACCAATCAATATAGAAAAAATGGTGATGGCTACATGTGTTTTGCACAACTTTCTAATGGAACAGACACCTAATTCATATGCCCCTCCAAGATGGTTTTATCAAGAAAATATGGATAATGGAACTGTTGTTACCACGATATCACATGTTCACACGCAGAAAATTTGCAAGTACAAAATTGAGAAAATGTTCTGAATGATGCAAAAAAAGTCAGCCTAGAATACCAAACTTTCTTTGTGAATGAAGGCAAAGTACCTTGGCAGTATAGTTTCATTGAAATGTGATATATTTCTTTTCATTATATAATAATATTGTTTGATGAATAAATGAGCAACCTCACCGCTTAAGAGTTATTTCTGTAAAAATCTATGTAGGTGCGTACCTACATTTTGTAAAGCTATGAACGACGTTGCAAAAAACTTAGGTATAGACGACCACACATGTAGCTTTACAAGTTGCATTCCCAAGTACCTATCCGATAATATGAATGGTATAAAAAATGTAATGCTTTGTGGTCGGCTATATCTAATTTATAAATTACAAAACAAATTACATAATAATTGTAATTTGTTACAAAACAAATAATTACAAAAACAAATAAATTACAAAACAAAGTACTTATTTATACTTACAGTGGAATCATTCTCATCAATATCCGAAATGTTAGATCGTGAGCTGCGAGGAATATCTTGATCTGCAATAAAATCGAATAATTCAAAGTACCACAGTGTTGATTTCTAAATGTCATCAGATGATGCTCCAAACCTCACAGATTCATCGTATTTTTTTTCTTTCGTCTACCATTACTACGTAACGTATTAATTTTTTTAATAACATCTTTTGTAGCAGTGGCTTCATTTCCTTGAGTTTAGTTATCAATTTCTTGTATGCTGCCGATCGTTTGTCTCTATAGTGATATTCTTTGGACTTCACGCCAGTGGCACACCTAGAATTTTTATCTGGGATTTAACCCCGAAACCCCCACCCCCGTGGGTGCGCCACTGCTTCACGCGCCAAAGACAATTCTTCTAATGTGAGATTGCGCTTGCGACTCGCCATTTTCGCAGAGCGACCTTTCACCGTTGCAGACAGATAAAAACTGGGAATGAAAACTATGGCACCTGGCAGGCAAGCTCTCTGGACGCCACACACGCTAGGGCATGCTCGCAGATAAGCAAAACCGAGTGGCATAAAATATTAATTTTCATATTTGCTTGGATGCATAGTTACATGTACATGCAACGATAACTGTACAGTTTTATCACATACACGCTAGGGCTTGCTTGTCGGTTACGCATGCAAGGTTAAAACCATCATGCAAACCCTAACGTGTATGGCCTCCATTAGACAATCAATCTCCTTGTTGATATGTTGATTACAATTTTTCGTTTGTTTTTAAAAGAGCTTAATGGCAAATACTTTCAGTATAGACATGAAATAGTAATAGTGACAAGTTACAACCCTGCGTATTTCTATTTCTTGAGATGTTTCGTTTTCTATTTTGACATTAACCTCTGATTTCAATACAAATTCAGAATTATTGGCAGGTCTTTATTATCTGTTGTCTTTGTTGTTATTGAAATATCACATCAATAGAATGGCGGAGAAAAGAGTCGTTAGAATAGCAAGACACAAATCACCAAGTGGTAGAAGAAATATCGGCCGACCGCGCAAGAGAGGGAGTGACAATCGTCCATAGGGACAAAAACCCGCCAATTAACAAGCAGAATTGCTTATATAAAGGAAGAAGTCTTTGGCCCTTTGAATTTTGTGCAAGGTGGTCCCGCACCGTAATATAGATATTGGATCTATAGTCGATGCCCGGCCTAAAATGTTTTATATGTATGAATGAGTGATCGTGGATGTGTTCTTCCGAATTTACCACAAAGAGCATTGAGTAGTCCGAGTCTATGATGAATGAATCTTGACAACCACCATGTATGTAGGGATGGTGGGACGGGTAGGATTTCTTGTAGTAGGTACGTGTTTTAGTGTAATATGTACTTTGGGATCGCCCAGTGCGTCACGGAGCTTGCGTTGGAGCTCGACGTGGTTAATGGGGTGGGTGGTTGTGAGGTGGGCTATTTGTGTAGGTAAGACTTTTACCGTCGAGATCTGGTTTAGTAGCAGCTCTCGGGTATTAATGACTCTGAAGATTTCACGTTGAGTGGACTTCTCCAAAGGGGTGTTTGTAATTGTGTAGTTAAACGATTTGAGTTGAGAGGCTTGAGTACCTGTGGAGGAGGGGGTTGTGGTCTGGGAGTGTGAATGGCAATCCTATACGATGGTTGTGTGTTTGTGATCGGTTTGGGGTTGTGACTTAGTGAAGGGGGTAGGATTTTATTTTGAATTGGTGTAGGTTGAATTTGTGTAATATGTGTGGTTGTGGTGTGTTGTAGGTTGGATGATTGGGTGGAAGTGGAAGAGAGGATAGGATTAGGGATGGCAGACGACCGAGACAGCTGCAACTGAGCGATCAACCGGTCAATCTGGTCAACTGGGAGGGTGGATACGAGATCTGTAACAAATGTCAGTGATATTATTCATTGCCGGGGTGGTTGTGTCTTCAGGGATGTGGATGCTGTGTAAATGAATGGTTAGGTGATAAAGTCAAGGGTGATAGCAGGTTTGGTGGTGTGTTGTCTGTAGGCAGACGTGGGAAGGCTGTGTCATCATGTCTAGTGTTGGTGTGTGTGGTGGTTTGTAGAGGATCCGATGGTTTAGCCGATTTAGGTTGGTTTGACCTGTTAGAGCGGGTCGAACGGGGCATTTGTACGAATGTGTGGAAACTATGTTGCCCTAGAAGAGGCCTGTTTACACGCTGTGTTATGTGTAGAATGGCGGGTAGCCGGACTATACTAACACTAAACTGTATAGCTAGCGGCACTTCGTTGTGTACTTATGCCTTTGTTTTATTATTAAGTACTCTTCGCGGATAATACTATGTATTCAGATAGGTGGTCTTTCTTACTGAAACCACCTACTATGTCTATACTGTGATCGACAGAATCTCCGTAAGAAAAAATGAATCACTAGCCTGTTCAAAATTCCCTGGATTATCCTAAAAAATTCACAGGAATCCTTTGTTTACCTAGTTTTAGGCCGCTTGGGCGTCCCAATCGGTTAGAACTACGGCTTTGCCTATGGCTGCCGTCTGACCCTGCGCTGTAGGGTACGTCACACTACCTAAAAACCTGAAACACTTTAAACACTTCCGGACACTTCGGATGCTCACTGTGACTGACTCGAGCTTACAAATAAAATGGCTTCGAGGGCTTCCAAATTTTGCCGTGGTATATACTACAGAGGTCGTATTTATATTTTCTACTCGCCTCCCCTCCACTGGTTTCAGCGTGAGGGGGCGTGTCGTCGTTTGTAGCTGTTCTTTTTTCGTGATTTGCGGGAAGGGTGTTTGTGGATTTTAATATCGGTATCCATGTTTCGTTAATTCTTAGTCATTCTTCTATCCGATTTTAATCAGATCTAAGTAGACCTTAACCTTTTAATTCTTCTATAACTCTCATTATCCTTAATCCTATGTTTGATCCATATGCTTGTCCTTAAACCAGATACGGTTATCTTGAAAAACCAGCATGGGTAATCTATAAGCTTATAAGCTTTAACTTTTTTTGTATCTTTCTTCTTGTGACAGGAACAGTGCGTTCCTGACTGTTTTATTGTCCAAATCTGTTTGTAATTCAGCTTTCAAATATACCTGTTTTTCTAATTTATATAATTCTTTCTTCTCAAAGGTTATTTTCCAGTGTCTAACATTTGTTTATGCCAATGTTCGATTCAATGCTCTTAATTTAATCACTAATTATTATTGTTATTTAAAAAAAAATCGTTTAAATCTCCACAAAATACGAATATCTAGGTCCACGTAAAACAACTTAACATAAAAATCGATAATAATATATATCATAAATTTTGATAATAATATAGAAAATTAAAAAAATAATACAATATTCAATAATAACAACAATTCGAAAGGAGGTTTTCATGAAAATAAATGTTTACGTACATACTATATACATTGTGTATTTTCACCAGTCTTCTCTTTCAGACCATCGCCATCGGAGATTGTCCAATGTCCCTTCTCACCTTCTCCACTTCCAGTTGTTATAACTATCTCTGTTTTTTTTTTCGGATATGAAGATCATCCTTATGTTTGCAGGGTCGTCATGTATTATAAAAAAGTCGTCAACACTGGTATTGGAGGAATGATTGAGGATTAATTAGCTATTTGTTACTCTTCCACTAACACTATTACCAAAGAATATAGACGCTTATATATAAGCGTCTATATTCTTTGCTATTACACTATACATTAGGTTTAACGACAGTGTCTACATTATCAGTCGAAACATAATAAATAATAACCGATACGCCGACCGACGTTAAGTGTTGTGAAATAATATGATAATAAATCGACGATCCGATATGTACTGTATTTATACCTACAAATATCTAAATACCTGTGGCATTTCAATGTTAGCTTAGATGATATTGTTTAATTAAAGAAGCCACTATCTAGGTCACCAATACGTACCTTCAACTCGGGCCAATGTTTTCAAACTGTGTCATCATCATCATTTTGGCTTTACAACTCTGTGGGTCCTAGCCTCCCCAAGAATTCTCTTCCATTCGTCCCTATCCATCGCCTTCCTCCGCCAAGCACGTATTTCCATATTTCAAACTGTGTACCTACGTTACGCTACGTTAAAACTTCAGTCCTTGATCTTTTAAATGCAGCTAATTAGGTTATGTTTGTTATAAACAAAAAAGCTATGGATTAAAAAAAGTGACAACTTCATCCGTAATTGTAGTAGGATATATTTTTTTTAATTTGTAAAAAAGTGCCAGCTTTTCGAATATGAATATATATTTTTTCCCGGCCAATTGTTATAGTAATTCTTTGTAAGCAAAAAACTACGATATTTTGTAAACTCTTTACTATTTTATCATTTACAAAAACAAAAATATTGTTAGAAAATCAAGGAGTATACGAGATTCTATGTGACAAATCGTATATCGGATATACCTTAGACAAGGAAGGAAAGAGGACAGGTCACACTCATTTAATAAACGATGAGATCCAAGATCGTTCAATGCCTCCTGAAAAAGTCACTGTTTGTTGGTGTGCTTATTGGGCTGGCGGAATTGGATAATATGGACACCAACATGTGATTTCAGCAGGATATCGTTACGTGCGACACAACTCATGTCCTATTGGACATTCTAAACACTTGCGGATAGGCCGCAGGACTATCCGAATAAGACACTAACCATAGAGTCATAGAAAGTTAAACATTTCGGATGCGTGCCATCCAGCGAAGCTGCAGAGGACAATTAAACAAATAAAATATTTCGAATATATGTCACACATCTTGTTTTATTTAAATTTAAGGATAAGAAGCGTTTGATTAGGGTCTATACCCTATAATTGATTGTATTTGTACATTACGGTCCAGCTTAATGTTCGTAATGACATTTTGGTATGATTATGTATTAAAAATTTACATCCCATACTTAGGCGCAAGTTATTTAAGTTTTTTATAGGTTATTGCCTCAGTTTCTTCAAGGTCTATAATTTTTCTAGCATCTGTTATTCACATATGTTTTTTTATCTAGCAATATTGAAAACTAATATCTTTTAATAAGTACAATTTAACATATTTATAGCCATATTCACATTACTGAAAATTATTCGCGTAAATACGTGAAACAGTTTTATGACGTTTCTGTTGCCAAAACATCCTTCCAAAATAAACAATGTACACTGCACTAAAATGACTCAATTATTTGAAATTATACTTAAACACGATCAAAGAAAATCTTTTGTTTACGTTTTCGAAAACCATAACGTAATGCTGAAAATAAACAGTTTAGAATGAAAATACTCAATTAGTTGGTAAAAATTCTTTCTTTCGGTTTTAAATATAAAAGTTTACTGTGTTTTTTTTTAAAGCCGTTTGTTGTTATAATCGGTCGTATTGTAGTCAGTTGGTTTCTTGTACATCTTCCATTCGTGTAACCTTCTGGCTCAGGTTTTTATTGTTAACGAATATTTAAGCACCCGAGACCGGCGGCTTTACTTGCCTTGCGAAGCACGGTGACGGCTCAGTTAAATTAGAAGTTTAAAGATTTCTGGTGTCTATGCCGGGGATCGAACCCGCGCCGTTCGACGTGGTTCGACGCCATTTCATTTTTCTAGAAAACCATGTGACATTAAATACCAAAATAAGATGTGACAAATTTTATGAGAACCAAACATTTGTATCATTTCATTCACTTTAGTAGAAATATTATAAAAGAAAACAACATATTCATTCCTCGCGCCTTTTAAATCTTTTTTTCCTCACAATATTTTCCTCTCTTTTTAAATGTAATCGTTTATTTTCTTCTCTTCATATTTCCTCCCTCTTTACCTGTTTTGATTCAAACTAATAATATTTTTCTTCTGAAGTTCTCAGACCAAAGATACTTGTTTTTCCTGTCCTATCATTGTTTTTCCTTAGTCCTATAAATATGTTATATGGTTATCGCAAAATTTACCGAAATAAAGTCACGGTAACTAGCTTGCAGATTTTAAAAGGGTCGTTTGATCTAGTCAGTAATATCTTTAATATCTTTCCACACTGAAATATTTCGAAATATTTAGTCTCAAAGTCTAGATTTCTATTCCAGGTATTTCTGGCGTTGGCGAACAATCTTAGACAGTCTTAGACATTGAACAGTCTTGTGCTGAAACGATTTTTTAAGAAACGCATAAGACAGAGAAACATTTTCCAAGACTGTTGATGATCTTTGATGAGAGAAGGCACTCAAAGAAGAGGAATAATTATATTAACAAAGGTATATGTAAATAGCTATGATAGACACTTCTAAAGAAGTGAAGATTATTTGTGGGTTGTAAGGTTTTGCGCTTAAAATTCCTATTTCATAAGTTCTCGCTGTATTTATTATCTTTTATCGAAATTGATATGTATTTTTCTTCCCCATGCTTGCCAACAACATCGAATACGCACAGATCGTTTCGTTGCAAAAAATCGTCGACGGAATTTTTTTCTAACGGCATTGTTTTGCTATATTATCTCCCGTAACAACTGTACACCGCTATGGCAGATCGAAATTGCGATTACATACATTTCGGAACAAAAAGCAAACCTCGCAAATCTAGGTAAGTAGGTAACCTCATTCTTTGCCAATTTGCTAATTCTCGCTTTGCTGGTTCCATATCAGGATTGGACTAGCGGTTTCATGTTTTTTATATGAATTCGATTTGAGGATTTAAAAAAATATGTAAAAAAGTGTTCGCTTTTGGACTGTATAGTCCAAATTTTTATGTTTTTGAGTAAATTTTTACTTTCTTTTTTCTGAAGTTCACTATTGTTCACAGAAAAGTTTTATGTTTTTCGACCAGATTTTGTTATTGTTTTATTTTGTGTTTATTTATTTCACAGTGCGATATTATTACTTGTGACTTATGTGAGAATTTGTTTTGCAATATTTTTACTGCTTCCCTTCGTGTTCATTCTTTAATTGTTAATATCATTTAAATACTTGAATGTTTTAAATATTAGTCTTAATTAAATCCACACATTCATTTATTGTTAAAAGAAAGCGACAAAGTTTTCTACTATAATGTTTCTGCGATTGTTATATAAAGAATACCGTGAATATAGCAAGGATAATAATATTTTTTCTTATTGAAATGCTGTATCCTCCTAACTAATATTGCTATTATATTGGCAATCACAACGTTATTAACTGCTACCAGACAATCGAAACCACTTGAAATTTGCAGATGATGTTGTCATTCACATTAAAAATGGATAGAGTTCTATAGAGTGGCGGATGGACGGGAGTGGAGTATATACCTAAAAATGTAAAGTACTCATATTAGTATATTTTTTTTATTTTCGCAAAATAGTCAATTATTTAGTCTATCAATAGATAAAATACTACATAGCAACCGCAGATGTTTGTTTGGTCTATGACTTTTTTTCATAGTATTTTTTTAATCGATTGTATAATTTTAACTTTGCTCGAAAAGGTATACACAGAGGCACCTGGAAAGCATTAGAAGGACTTACATAAAATATGATAAATCATGTTATTGTAAACTCAAGACACCAATCGAATATAAAAAAACGTCCGCATCAGGAGGGAAGCAAATGCGGATTCTGATCACTTCCTGGTCGAAAGTAGGGTAAGGCTAGAATTTTACACGTAAAAGCAAATAGGTTCTAAACATGAACGATACAATAGAAGGCCTAAAAGATACGAACAAAAATAGAAGGTATAAACAAAATATAAACATCAAACTAGAAAATAGATTAAAACATGAAAACAGAAGTGGAGAGCTGGAAGGGCGCAGGAACATTATTAAAGAAGCAGCTGTAAAATTACTAAGCATGGAAAGTAAATAAAGAAGAATACGAATAAATAACTGGTTTGACGAAGAACGTCAGTTTATAGCAAAATGAAAAACTAGCATATTTATTAAAGCAGCAGCAAAGAAGAAAAGAAAATCCACCGCAGAAAGAAGAGGGAAAATATGAACAAAGAACTCCAAGAACTACAATAACTAAGTATACCAACAGAGACAAGAACATTTTACCAGAAACTGAACAAAAACAGAAAAGAATTCAGACAAAATATGAGGAGAGATAAGGATGGTAATATATTGACAGAACAGTAAGAAAAACTAAGAAGATGAAATTCCTGAATACAACAAGGTTTTAGATTATATTGATATATTAGATGTTCCTTTGTAATACTCCATTTAACGTTTTCTATTGCTTTTAATTATGTCTTCTTATTGTATGCCATTTGACTGTCATACATATTGTATGACTCATTTCATTTTTTATTTGCAGGAGTATTCAGCAATTACAGAATCATTGCCCTTATTTCTTATGCAATCAAAATCCTTCTACATATAATCAATGAACGGCTAAAGAACTTTCTACGTCCAGAGATAGGCGAAGAAACACTTGAGCAGATATTAAACACCAGACAGATAATAAAAAATTTTCTATTTTCTCTAAAAATTGCAAGAATAAAAATAAAAAAGAGAAAGAAAATGGGAATTTCAAAAGTTACAATTAATAGTAAACTTATTTCGTTAAAAAGCAGCAAAATTGAAACATGAAAGAAAAAATTAAAATGGATATTAAAATAATAATTTTCATTTTGTTCATACATAACATTTTCTTGAATATCCTCTTATTTGTCCTTCGTAGTTTCCGTAACCAGAGAGTCCTTGCAAAGGGACAATGTCGCTGCAAAACATTTTTAATTCGGTAAATAAAAAAAGGAAATTCACACTATATAAATAATCGTAAGGTTAAAAGAAAAATAATCATGATATTTTCAAAACCTCGAAATTTGTCAAGTTTGTTTGGAAGACTGTCAAAATAATTATCTGAAGAGATATTGATACATTGGTCAGAAAAAATGACAAGCTAAAAACAAGTGAATTATGTTGCATTTTCACACATTTTCCTATGAAAATAAGCGAAATTACATGGATGTTTACAATAAGAAATATCAATTAGTAACACCAGAATTTTAATTGACTGTCAAGATCATTCACTCCGAAGAAATATTTTATGATTACCGCTGGGTGGAAATGTATACCCACAACCACTTATAATGTAATGAACTAGAAGTACAATATGCTATTTCGCTCTAGCAAAAGAAGCCCCAGCGTGCAGCACTGGAAATTTTAATAATTGATGTTTATTTTCAGGACAACCTTAAAAAATAAATAAAGGCTTCGGCCACCAAAAAAATTATCACAACCCCAAAACCTGGGCACGAAGGGCCCACATCCTAGGGCACCGATCCGCCGAACTGGGCGCAGTCCGGAGCGAATACTCAAGGCCCAATCAAGCAATTTCAGTTTGATGATACGTCACTAGAGAAAGCAGCAAAAGAGCACCTCACGCTAGCCTGCGTTGATTGGGTTAGGATATCGTGTTAAAGGTCTTGTACCCAGGACTTTCACACGAAATTCATTGGGCTGATAGTAAGCACCTATCGCGCATCAGAGTACTATACGGCTGAAAGAGATGGCCTAGAGCATTGGAGCGCGTTGGAGTGGTTCCTGATAACACAAATCAACTCACCTCGCTTCAATGAATTGTAACACCCGAATGTCATTCTAAGGATAAACATGTGCAAGTCTCTAAGATTGGGTTAATCAAATTACTTGACGTTGTAAATGGCAAAACTTAAACAGGATAACACATATGCTGAAATTCTGAAGATGACAGATTTGCGTAATTTTTTAAGCATGATTTATGACAGTGGACACAGTGGTACGGATTGGCTTAAATAAAAATGTATTGCTGTTTTACCGATTATATAGGAAATAATATATAAGCTGGGATATGCAGACGATACAGCGATTCTAGAAGATAGAATACATAGAATAAAGTTTTATATTCAGTAAAATGGAATCCTCTCTGGAGTATAATGAACCATATGGAAGTATCTAACTACGTAGGTAACCTAATAAGAAATCTGTATGATAAAAACTCCGCCAAAGTAAACGGAATATATTCAAATGCGTTCAAAACCAAGACAGGAACTACACAAGGCTGCATACTATCACCATTATTATACAACATATACTCTGAATACAAAATACGGAAAGTACTAGAAGAATGGTATGGAAGAATTACTATAGGAGGCAGAAATCATCAACCAGTATTCCGCAGATGACACACTTATACCACCAGCGAATGAAGTCGACTTGATTACCAGCCGGATAAGCAAATAAGTCCGACTTCAGATCAACACCGTTAAAGCAAAAATAATGAGCGTCGACAGAGCAAACAATAATCTACCATACATACACCAAGTGGCAAATATCGAAGTAGTAGACGGATTTGTATACTTGGGCTTCCTGATAACCAAGAAAACTCCTCAGAAATCAAGCGTAGTCTAGCAATGGCCCGAACCGTAGTAGCTAAATGAACTAAAGTATGAAAATATTGAACAATAACAAGGAATACTAATTTCAAATTGGTCAATGCCCATATTTTTCCCATTGTTACATACGCAGCTGAAATATACAACAAGTAAATACTGAAACTACTGAAACAAGTAAATAAAAAAAGCATATCTAACTTACTTCGGCCACATAGGAAGCTAATGGTAGAAGATAGAAAAACGGAAGCTAATGGTAGAAGAAGGAAAAGTAGAAGTCCGAAGGTCAAAAGAGACCTTCGATCGACACCTACGATCGACAGACCAAATAAAGACTCTGGTGGGAAATTCCTACAAGCCGTTCATCTGGCACATGATTACTGCCAAAGGAGACGCCATCTAACAATATTTATAATGTTACGACGCTTTGACTAGAACTCGGACAGAATAGTTATCATTTCACTCAGGTAGAACGAAGGAGACTTAACAAATGATTCGTACCACAGAACATAGAGTTTCAGTTGAAAAAAAAAAATTTGCGATATGCTGTAGAACCTTACAGTATAGTTGCTGAACTTAACCTATAATAAAAATGGTAGTGATATCCCTTTGCTAAATGGGTTGCTTAATTCTTGATTTGCTTTTTGGTACTTCTACTTGCGGTCTTTCTACTACGTTTTAAATGTTTCAAAAACGTGAAAAGTCTTCAAACTTAGTCTATCAAACGATATTCAAGAATTGGTTTTTCAAAGGCTTCTATTTGAATCAAAATAACCAAAAGTCTGAGTTGATTATAAATATTTGACTTTTAATATTTGAAGATCAAAATAAATATCTTAATCTTAATAGTCCCCACGCATGAGATGCGTTTCGTTGAAATGTTTACAAATTCACGGGCTGTTATTTTTAATATCAGAATTTTGGTTCAATGATTCATTTTCCGTATTTATATCCGACATCTTTAAAAACACACCGATATAAAATGTCTCGTAAGGTAATTTAAAACCTTGATTCAAGAATTACATTAATAATGTGTCATGAAAAAGAACTTTTTTAAATTACTTATTAAATTTAACGCTCCAACGTATTTTTAAAAATCATTTAATTTGAATTTGAGAGTAATTGGGCTTTAACAGTTTCCTGAAAATGTTTATTATCATGGAACTGCAATGGATATGTGTGTATGAATGTAACGATGGACAAAGAACAACTCGACAGAATAAAGACTAGACTAAGATGATACAATTTAATAACTACAGCAAGTAAAAACACAAAAGAAAATAGCATGGGTTTCATTTTGCTTAGATCCTCCTTCTCATTCCTTGAGCCCTTCTTGTCAGGACGTGGTGACAAATATTGTTAGCTTGATGTCTCCATTGCGATCCTGTGCCACATGGTTTCCTTTTTTTATTATTTTATTATTGAGTTAATGCCTCGACAACTAAGATCATTGGCATGGTACAGTCAGGTACCTAGTGTGTGTGTGTGTGCGTGTGTGCGTGTGTGTGTGCGTGTGTGCGTGTGTGTGTGCGTGTGTGTGTGCGTGTGTGCGTGTGTGTGTGCGTGTGTGCGAGTGTGCGTGTGTGCGTGGGTGGGTGGATGTGTGGTGTGTGTGTGTGTGGTGTGGTGTGGTGTGTGTGTGGTGTGTGTGTGGTGTGTGTGGTGTGTGTGGGTGTGTGTGGTGTGTGTGGTGTGTGTGTGTGTGTGGTGTGTGTGGTGTGTGGTGTGTGTGTGTGTGTGTGTGTGTGTGTGTGTGTGTGTGTGTGTGCGGAGTAATTTTCTTGATACTTAGCAAAGTCGACGTCATTGTCTTTGCTAAGAGACGCTAATTGTATCCGAACGTATGCGGTCCCTATGGTGAGTACCGATCGCACAAGGATAGAAATTATTTTCATTCATTAATTTTTAATAAACGAAAATTTCTCCACCCAGATGAGATTCGAACTCACGACCTTTAGGTTTAAAGGTAGGCGCTCTTACCACTGAGCCACAGAGGGAGTTTTACCTTCTTTTTTAATTGCCTGTCTTTTATGTAAAGCTCTTCCAGAATTGACAGGTTGGTTTTCTGTTCTGTCCAAGACACTCGTAGATTTCTTCTGTAGACCCACATTTAGAATTTTACTTTTATCAATTTTGTTGATAGTGCATGTTTACAATTTTTTTGGTAATCCATGTTTGAGCTACTTATAGGAAAAATAAGGGTATTGACCAACCTGAACTTAGTATTCCTTATTATTTTTCGAACTTTACAAATTTTAGTTAATTTAGCTGTTCAGGTGTTGCGTTCTGCACATACCATGACCTCAATATATCAATTGGGGTCGTCCTGAAGACGGAGAGAATGTATTATGTTCAATCTAGAACTCGCTGGTGTCCCCCTTTCGGATTGGATATGGATATGTAAATAAAGAAAAGAAATCAAAGCCAGCGGACTGTATAAAACTCTTTTTAAAAAAAGTGAAATTAAATATATATATATATATATATATATATATATATATATATATATATATATATATATATATATATATATATATATAACACTGTTTTTGATGGGTTGGAGTCAATAAAAGGGGCTATTTGTTGACTATTTTTTACTCGAGCTTTCAATTGTGATTACAATTTTTATCAAGAGCTTCTAAAAAATACAAAATGTCTTACAAAGTTGAACTAGAAATAAAAAATTTTTGTTAACTCACCAAATAAAATTAGTTTTTTATATAAAACTACTGCTTACATAATAAATACAAAAAATATTAATAAAAAAATGTCTTATTCTAATAAATGTTTCTCATATTTTCAATATTAGAATAAGGCATTTTTTTATTAATATTTTTTGTATTTATTATGTAAGCAGTAGTTTTATATAAAAAACTAATTTTATTTGGTGAGTTAACAAAAAATTTTTTTATTTCTAGTTCAACTTTGTAAGACATTTTGTATTTTTTAGAAGCTCTTGATAAAAATTGTAATCACAATTGAAAGCTCGAGTAAAAAATAGTCAACAAATAGCCCCTTTTATTGACTCCAACCCATCAAAAACAGTGTTATATTTTTTCCAAACGAGTCACAAGTACTTCTTTTTTCTTACTCTTATATATATATATATATATATATATATATATATACATATATATGTATATATATATATATATATATATATATATATATATAGAGCTTGTATAACGACGCTAAGAATACAATTCTTTGGAGGGTAACTTTCGGGAAAGCGTCAAAACAAGGATCAGCTAGAGATGGTATAAGCCAGTTTGGTGTAGAACTTTATTCTAAATGTGAAATTTTCGGTGATATGTTGTCACCTTCATCAGCACCTAAATGGAAAACCTATTTTAGTACAAGTGGTGGAAATTAACATTCAAAACCTACATTGAAAATGTTCAGTTGGTCCTAGAGGTGAAGAACACTCACAAACATGTTAAAAATATTAAAAAATACATTTAAAATTTTGAATAAAAACATTACAACACAACAGGGTATTATTTAAAATACAAACACAACAAAAATCTAAAAATTACAACCTACAAAAACTGCAACTTCATGTTAAAGGTAGAAAAGAAGAATTATTCTTCTTTTTGATAACATATTTCTGACTTCTGTCAATATCCGGGTGTCATATGCAAGGAGGATTTTTCTAACGTGAAAATTATAACCTCCTTGCATATGACACCCGGATATTGACAGAAGTCTGATACATATCTGTCTGGTGTTCAATATTTGCTCACGTGTTACTTTTCCTGTTACGAATCCACATTGTTCTTCGGGTATCTCTGGGCGTAAAAAGTTCTTTAGCCGTTCATTGATTATATGTAGTAGGATTTTGCTTGCATGAGGAATAAGAACAACAGTTCTGTAATTGCAGCATAGGGTTAGTGGTCCTTTTTATGGGTTGGAATAAAGGTTGATTTGCACTACTCATCAGGCTATTTACCTGTGATTCATATATCATGGCGCGCATATCCAGTATAACATCTATGCCAATCTTGCACAAAGCTGTTAGAGTCTCTGCTGGTATACCATCTATACCTGGGTTTTTTTGTTTCTTAGTTAGTTGAGATGGAAAATGCAAATGAGGGCATTAAAATAAACGGCGAGTTAACGAACAATATAAGATACGCCGACGACACGGTGATCCTTGCCAGTACCATAGACGAATTACAACAAGTAATGGAAAGACTTTATTCAGTTAGTGAGGAATGCGGCCTGAGCCTCAACTTCAAGAAGACAAAGTGGATGCTGATAAGCAAAAAGCAACAACCTGCTCGACAATTACGGATAAGTAACATATTAATTGACCATGTAGAATCTTATGTGTACCTTGGCACCAACGTAAATGCAAAATGGGAACAGACCATAGAAATTAAGGCGAGAATAGAACGAGCTAGAGCAGCATTTAGCAATATGAAAAAGCTCCTCATAAGCAAAGATTTGTCTCTTCCCCTAAAACTACGTATAGTTAAATGCTACATTTTCCCGATCTTGCTGTATGGCGTGGAGGCCTGGACGCTGACGGAGACGCTAACGAGAAAACTAGAAGCATTCGAAATGTGGGTGTACCGACGCATTCTTCGTATATCCTGGACCGAACATGTCACCAACATAGAGGTACTCCAAAGAATCGGAAAGGAGAAAGAAATCGTGAATACAATTAAACAAAGAAAGCTTGAATATCTAGGCCACATATTGAGACACGATAAGTATCGTCTGCTACAATTAATTGTCCAGGGAAAAATAGACAGTAAGCGAGGGCCAGGCAGGAGAAGACACTCGTGGCTCCAAAATCTGCGGAAGTGGTTCGGGCTCACATCGGTCGAACTATTCAGAAGCGCCGCAAACAAGATCAAAATTGCCATGTTAATAGCCAACGTTCGCAACGGACAGGGCACTTGAAGAAGAAGAAGTTAGTTGAGAAGCTTCTCTACTTCTGCTTGTAAAAATGTTGGTTCTGCCTCTTTGATTACATTTGTCCTGTATTCTGAGACTGATGTATTTTTTAAAGTGTCTTTGTATAATTCTGATCGGTGATTTTTTAGTTTCTGCAATCCTCCCTCTATGTTGGTTTTTGGTTCTACATTATGATCTTAATGGCTTTAAATTGTGGCTTACACTCTCGGGCCAAATATTTAACTTTTTTTAAATAGTTCATGACTTTCATGGCGGTTTGCATGTTCTCCCACTTCTTGTGATATAATAATTTCCTTTGGTATATTTCAGGTTCTGTCGGCCTGGAATTGAAACTATATTTATATATATATATATATATATATATATATATATATATATATATATATATATATATATATATATATATATATATAAGATGGTGGTATTATTGACTGATGATTTAAATATAAGTTATGATTTTTGAGGATACAGTCAGTCTATTTGGCCCACAAGACAAAGAAAACTCTTTGACTTACTGTCAAGCTTTCGAATTTTATTTAATTCTTTTTCAAGACATCTATCACAAAGAAATATAAAAATTAACTATAATAAAATTGTTAATTGTCTTACTTACTAGTCGTGAGATTACAGTTATTATTGTACTTTATAAAACAAACCATTATATAAATATATTAAATTTTTTTTTATTAAAAATAACTATATTGTCACTATATATGTCCTTGTCATGTTGGTTTGATTAATGGACATATATGAATGAATATACAGTTACTTTACGTGGAAAGCAAAATTAGTAAAAATAGTTTTTATTATTATTTATTTAATTGTCTATAAAAAAATATAAATTAATCCAATCAGTTTGGCTTAAGCACATATAAATTTTTTAATGTTAGTATGTCGATAGAAAATGAAATTCCAAAACATATTCGTATACAATTTCATTACAATGTTGCCAGTGGTTTCGGCAAAATCGTACAAAATGCGTAAAATTTTTTTTTATTCAACGCCCTGTATCTTGAAAACGGATGGCGTTACAAAAATTTTTTACTAAGCAAACCCCAATTATTTTTCAGTTTTTTACCTACCCTAGAGACTGGGTTACCTTTTTTTGAAACACCCTGTATATATATATATATATATATATATATATATATATATATATATATATATATATATATATATATATATATATATATATATATATATATATATATATATATAGGTGCGCCAAGCAATTAATTAGCTAATTAATTAATCAATTAAACTTATTTAAATAATGCAGTTAAGATTCTATCACACTGTTTAATTCTCTTATCTCAGGGTTATACTCGTGCTTCAATATCTATGCTTTACATATAATAGGTAAGGTCCAAAGCATACCGGAATAATAAAAAACATATATGATACAACAATACATATTGAAATAAAAATATATTGAAATAAAATTCACACTCAAATATCTTCAATAAAAATATCTCATATAATGATTATCAAAATTTTGTTCTACGTACGTGAACCTTCAAAACTAATGGTACATACAATATAAATTAAAATCTCAAATCAAAATTATTGTTCTAAATCTCCTGATCAAAATATTCCTATCTTTTCTAAAGCAGTTGTAAAAATTGTGTTGTTAATAAAGTAAAACTGATGAATAGTAAAACTATCTCTCTGATGATGAGTTGTCCAAATCCTTGTTCCTTGTAGCCTACGCTATCTATTCTCAGCAGTCTCCTAGGTCATCAGCAATCTTACAACAAATTGTTGCGAGCCTATCGTCTTTAATGATCTCCTTCAAATGCACGTATCGGCCAAATGATGCTAGCCTCTTCTCCTCTCGATAAACTGAATCTCTCGTTCCGGCCTGAACAGTGACTCTTGGAATATATGTAGAAAATTATAACTTACAATATTTTACTGGATCAGATTCTGTCAAATACACTAACTCCACGAAAACTCACAAACATTCACTTCTACTGCTTCCTACCTCTGGGGAACCACCAGAGAACAACGACTGTTTGCCTTGCATCCTTGGAAAACAACCCTTTATCTTTTTTCTCTCAGAAATCTAGCTAAACTTTCCTTCCTATACCTATCCCACTTTTTTCAATCTCCTCCAATTAAAAGCTCGTCACAATTATCCCCATCTCTTCATTTAGATAACAAAAAACAATTTTACCTACAATTATAAATTTCCTAAAAGCTATTAACATGCTAATCGGTTTCTACAAATTCCGAAGAACTAACGGAGAAATATGTTTTCTAAATATTTCTATTATATTGGCTTATTCACTGTACAAGTACATTTGGAAAACCCGCTCGCATTGTTCATAGTTTCACTAAGCTCACTCAAATAGATTTTACAGAAAATAATTTATGCATATCTTTAAAATTTTATTTACTACAGGGAATCCAGGATAATGGACTTTAATTTCTTCGAAATATCTTTTATAGTTTATTAGTCGAATTATTTGAATTATTATATTTTGTACTTTGAAATTTATTAAGCAAACCAATATTATTATCAATTTTACATAGCGTAACAATATATTTATTGTCTCGGTTTTACTTGGTATTCTTCCACATTATTTCAAACTTAGGTACATAACGAAAAATTAAAAAAGTTTAAGTATCAAAAAATAAACTTATACTGTTAGCCAGAGACTAAAAATGGAACAATATTAGTACATATTGGAGACCGACCGACATATAAGCGAAAAAATCATGCCCGTTCGAGGTGGATACCAATAAAAAATTTTACCTACTTTATATTTGCCTATCAGGATATTACACTTTACTAATCGCATCCTAGACTTTTCGCAACGTACATATAATCATAATTCACAGTTTTCTATTTCTATTTATATATAACATATGTTACAAAAATATAAAAACCTAATGTAAAAATAACTACACCATAAACAAAAGATCATTGCCAATTGACACGGAAAAACATTTCGCAATCAAATGCCAAGGAGTTGAAATAGTGGAACCGAATATTCAGTGGTTACGACCAATTTAAACGAGTGTGGTCAAGTGATAATTTACAAGTTTTTCCTTGTTAATAATTAATTTAGCACACACATTTGGAGAGGAATGGATCAAGGGTTAAATAGTTTTAGTTGTCAGTTATTTAAAACTATTGTAATATTGTTGGTGTTGAATAAAGTTAATTTTCAAGAAGTGTAACATTGGTGATAGCGGTGGGATAAAGAAATATTTAGCAGTTGTTAATGGTAAATACAAGATCCACTAAGTTTGACAAAGAAATGGATATGTCCGAACCCCCTGCATGGTTTTTAAAAATAAAGAAGATGAAGAGAAGCGTAGACAAGAAGAGAAAGCGGAAAATTAGAAGCGTTGGCTAGAAGAAAAATCTGAAAATGAGAAGCGTAGGCAAGAAGAGAAAGCGGAAAATGAGAAGCGTTGGCAAGAAGAGAAAGCGGAAGATGAGAAGCTTAGGCAAGAAGAGGACGAGATGCTTACTTTTTAGGACATATCGTTTCAATAGGAATTAAAACTGATCCAGAGAAGATTTCAGTTATTAAAGATTGGCCTAAACCAGGAAATAAAAAGGAAATTAGAAGTTTTCTTGGACTCCGTTCATATTACCGAAAATTTATTAACGATTTTGGCCGCATAGCTAAGCCCCTGTATCGACTAACCGAAAACAACATTGAATTTGACTGGACACCGGATTGTCAAAATGCTTTCATAGATTTAAAAAACGACTTACAACAGCACCAATTCTAGCATATCCACGAGAAGATGGCAAATTTCTGTTGGATTGTGACGCATCTCAGCATGGTATTGGCGCAGTATTATCACAAGAACAGGAAGGCGAAGAAAAAGTTATTGCATATTTTAGTAAAACAATAGTAAAGGCTGAAAAGAATTATTGTGTTACCAGAAAAGAGCTCCTAGCTATTAAAAAAGCCCTAGAACATTTTCATACTTATCTTTATAACAGAAATTTTATAGTTAGAACTGACCATAACGCTTTACAGTGGCTAATGAATTTTAGGCCAGAGGGACAAGTGGCTCGGTGGCTAGAGAGACTCCAACAGTATAACTTCGACGTAGTACATAGAAAAGGGCGTCTCCATAACAAT
This sequence comes from Diabrotica balteata, assembly GCA_918026665.1. Classification (NCBI taxonomy): domain Eukaryota; kingdom Metazoa; phylum Arthropoda; class Insecta; order Coleoptera; family Chrysomelidae; genus Diabrotica; species Diabrotica balteata. Next base: position 57,357,072 of record OU898283.1, read on the forward strand.
GTCGATATTCTTTCTAGGTGACCCTGTTTGGAACGACAATGCCAGTACTGTAAAAGACTTGAAGATAAAAAGAACATAACCGAAGAAAAAAGTCTCCAGGTAACCACAGTTATACAGGAAGAAGATAATGATTAGACTTCCCTGGAAAACCTTAAAAAGAGTCAAAAGAAAGATAATGACTTAAAAAATCCACAAGGAAAACAATTCCTGTAGCTGGCTGTATACCACGTATCACAAAAAAGAGGTTAGTCTTCGTAAATGGGTATATTTATTTAAAAAAAACTTATGTTTATAAACTTACTATATGTAATTTAAAGGGTTTTTACCCATGTATTTTGGTAGCTCAGGCATTTTAAACTAGTAAGTATAGCCATTTTTGCTTTTTAACCATAGTCAAAATTTCATAACCACGTTTGTTTTAACTAAATGGTTTATACTTATTTTAGGCAACTTTAAAATTTAAACCTGATGATGGACTGTTTAGTCCGAAAACGTTTGTTTTTTTGATGTGGCCCTTTTAAGGGTTTTTTTAAAATAAATATACCCATTTACGAAGACTAACCTTTTTTTAATGACTTAAAAGTCATACGAGAATGGCTTAAAAATTGAGTAAGGCCTATTTGGCAGGAAATAACCAAATGCAGTGGAACTATAAAAGCGTACTGGGCTCAATGGGAAACTGTCTTTCCAATGGTCTATTATATCGGAAGTGGGAAAGTCCCGATGGAGTATTCTTCCTATTCAAGAAGCGACTACAGTAGCAGAAGCATTTATAACACACGTCGTATCAAGACATGGAGTTCCTTTAGAGTTACATTCTGATCAAGGACGAAATTTTGAATCAGAATTATGGCAAGAATTAATGAAAATTTTGGGTATTAAGAAAACTCGCACTACGCCTCTCCATCCACAATCAGATGGAATGGTCCAAAGACATAATAGAACTGTTTGTCAATACCTTTCAATATATGTCTCTGATAATCAAAAAGATTGGGATAGTTTAATTCCTCTATTCCTGTTAGCCTATAGAAGTTCCGAACATGAAGCAACTGGTTATTCTCCAATAATGATTATCACCGGAAGCGAAATAAAGCTTCCTCAAGATCTTATTATCGGAAGATTGCCTCCCTGCGAAGAAAAACCTTTATCCCCGAGCTACATTGAAAATTTAAAAGAAAAATTAGAAAAAGTCTACGAATTTGCTCGTAAAAGTTTGAAGCTTCAAAGTGATAAAGCCAAGGCCAGGATCGACATGCATGCTACTGATACAACTTTCACAAGAGGTGACCCACACAATAAGAAAGGACATCCCACACGTAAGAAAGGACTTTGTCCGAAACTTCAACGAAACTGGGAAGGTTCTAATACCGTCCTGCAGAGAATAAATGATCTAATCTATCGCATCCAGTTTTCATCTAGAAGTAAACCCAAGGTAATTCATATCGAGAGACTAGCTAACTGATCCACCCCATTGGCTTCAATCGATCCTCGATAGTCCAGTTATTCGAGGCGAATAACAAGGAGGAAGCAGTGTTTCGAAAAATTTATCCCACATAGGAAAAGTCCATTGACGAAAAAGAAGAAGTAGTTCGAGAACATTCAAAATGACATCGAAAATTCTTGAAATGTCTAGTGAAGTTTGGAACCTCAGAAACAATATATATATATATATATATATATATATATATATATATATATATATATATATATATGATTTCAGTTGTTTTCCGGGTTTGACTCCGCGTTAAGTAATTTTGGTTTTTAGAAAAACCATTGTTTTGACGACGTTTCGGCAAGGTCACACTTGCCATTGTCAAGTCAGATTAGTTCTGCTTCGTCTTGATGTTTCAGGAGAACTGATTTCTCGGTCGGTTCTCCTGAAACATCAAGACGAAGCAGAACTAATCTGACTTGACAATGGCAAGTGTGACCTTGCCGAAACGTCGTCAAAACAATGGTTTTTCTAAAAACCAAAATTACTTAACGCGGAGTCAAACCCGGAAAACAACTGAAATCACTTATAGCTCCCGCGGAAGTTTCAAATCCAATATATATATATATATATATATATATATATATATATATATATATATATATATATATATATATATATATATATATATACGTCTTCATATCAAGGCGAGATCCGATTAAATCGAGGACAACCCGAGATCCACCAATAGGAAATTAATTAATGGAGTATATTGTTCATAACTATCTTTATAATTAACATGTTAATCATGGCACACTTAGAGGGGAAAAGATTTTTAAACTTAAATTTTTTTGATAAATTTACAACAAAATGAGATCCGTAGCTGAAAAGGGAAGGGGAAGAATTATATACGAAATTTTAGATATTTACAGATCAACGCGAGATCAGACACTGTTGCCAGCTCTAAAGAGTATTAGTCGGGCGACCGGAGCTAGTGTTGTATTGCATATTTCCTACTCAAACAGTAAAGTAATTTGCGATTATGGTGTTTTGTATTTTAAAAATATTGCAAGAGCAGCGGTCAGTTGAAGTAGTAAAACAAAATTCAAAGATAACAGAAGCTAAGTAATGATTATAATTTTTATGTATATTATTAAATAATTCAACATAAACTTTATAAACCGAATTACTAAAATGCTCTGTTTTATTGAATTTGTGGAATCTATTCTCAAAGCTCTTTTTGTTTATTATTTATGTACAAAATTAAAAAGGGGAAATTATTTAAACTAAACAGTTTATCTGTATAACAAAAGCTATCATTTTAACATTCTAATCGTGTTTTAACATAAAAATATTAGTTTTGTACAAGAGTAAATACAATTCCATACTGAAGAGTAAATATACTGGAAAAGGGCTTCTAGAATAGATTTTGGTGGGAACTTTGTTGCTAAAATGCAAAACCTATTTTTATTCGTTTCTAATATCTTTCTAATGCAAAATCACTTGGTCGTCCAAAAATCGTAGCGTGAGGGGAATGGTGGGGAGCCTTACAAAAAAGTGCTAATTTGTTTTTCGTCCTTTTTCGGATCTACGATATCCGAAAATTCATTCTTCAAATTTGCATATCGATCCGGACATTAGAAATATTTTTATTTTATTTATAAAAATACGTCAAACCATTGTTGTATACGGAGTGCCTTCATACAAAATGACTTAGAATGAGTCTGAAAACCCATATTTTTAAAATCGTTTCTCCTCGCTCTACCCCGAAAAATATTGGGTCTAGAAAAAAATGGCTTTCTATAAAAGTTATAGACCAAACATCAGAAAAAATGTCGGTTTGTTTAGAATGTCAATTGGATAAATAGTTTAAGAAAAAATTAAATAAATCGAAAGGCATGTCACGACGCACAGTGGCAAACGCAGAGATGCAAGGAAGGGCGAGATTCATAATCTGAAGTCAACCTCAAATCGACTTTAGTAATGGCGATGTTGTTAGGGTCGATTTTACATTGAAATTCTGTTGTGTTGTATATTCGATTGCGAAAGTGCATCATTGTGCATTATTTTTTACTAATAGCACGAAATCCACTGAGCTGAGATTTTTAATATTAGAAGTTTTAAATTATTTTAATGAACAGCAGCAGGTATGACAGTGAACTTGAGTCAAAAATCAGATTACGGCATGTTTCTTTCCGCAAAGTCCATTTCCATTTTCGTTTGCTGAAAGAAGCGGAAACTGGAGAATACATTTTTGTTCTAGTTTTAGAAAAATGTACCCCTACTTCTTTGCATTTGACCATGTGAACTATTCTTTTTGGGGAACATTACATTTGTTGGACATGTACAAACTTGCTGATAAGGCTCCAGAATTGCATACAGACTTTATGAGAAAAAATTTTGTTGTGAAAAGTTTGAACAGAAACTTTAACCAACTATTTGTAGATCCAGCTTGAAACATATAAATACAAACTCAAAAGATGCAGGAGGAATCGTGGGATTGATTAAAACCAGCACCAAACTAGACGAATGGTTGTTAAGCTACAATATGATTGGCATGATGGTAGATGAATTTCGTGCATCATGAGACCTAAGCAACCACTCAAGTCAAAACGTAGACAATAGAAAAAAAAAACGGATGAAAATTGACGAATATTCTGTACAAAAACTACATGATCAGTTTTTTACGATTTAATGTATTTTTCAAAAGCGTAGATCGTCTTCTCGTAATTTCAGCTAATAAGATTGCATCGCCAAATGTTCAATTACCCTTACTAAATATACAAAAAAAATGGAAAAGAGCCTAGCAAAATTTCTTTCTACTGTTAGAACTCCCAATTTTTATCACCATACAAGAAGCACTTTCAACATTTCCAACACTATAAAACTGTCTCTGAAAAGAAAAAAATTATTAATGCTGAGCAAGAGCTTTTATAAAAAATACTAACAACCAAGGCAATTGAAAGTAACATAAATATTATGAGAATATTTTCAAATATGAATTTACAGCATATCCAATGTCACTTGTACCTGTAGGAGTTTTATCGATACCATCAAATAAATCTGCCTTAGGTTCTATAATAGGACAGTTTACAGTTATGTCTATATATCTACCATTACCATTATAAAGTAACAAACGTGTCACATTCTTAAAGGTATGAGTTTAATCCAAGCCGTTGGCAAACCCTCCAACTGCAAATCATTTGGCGACTATGCAAGAATTTTAAAATCAATAGTGTTCAAGAACCTCTACAACCCTAAAAGGATTGGTTTTGTATTTGACCAGTACTAACAATCTTTGTAATGGTCCATATAAGACAGTATAATATATAATAGACAGTATAATATATAATATTCGTGTACATACTCATCCTAACGAAGGTATGAGTATGTAGTGTGACACCAAGACTTTGACTCCCGAATCTGTTGCTAACTGGTTGGAGTAAAGAAAATGTAGAGCTGGTACCAGTTTTAAGCACGGGATCCAAGTTGAAGAAACATACATACATATGCTATACTCCTAATAGGTGTAAAAGATGAGTTTATTTTTACCTTTTTGTGACGAATAATTATTATATTGGTTTTTTTCTAATTGTCAGACTGTACAGGGGCTCCAATGCTCATGTAAACGAAAACGAGATCAAATTCATTGGTTCTTGTAAATATATTATGGCCCAAGTGAAATGTTACAAAAAAGGTGATAAACATGAATAATTTTAACCATAGAGAGTGTTACTTCTTTTTATAGTAATGAAGAGTCTAACATAGAGTAAGATAACTAACACAAGATAATAATTAAGAAATAGGTACATAGATTTAATTATTTTTATTACTATCCTTTTTTCTTGAACGTGAAATCTGCTGCCAAGGAAAAACCGTTGCAATTTTAGATGTTTTATATATCACAAGCTTTTGAATTTTAACGCCGTTACAACGTCCTTAATAAGCTTTATATAATACTAGATAATAATATATGAAAATTTTTGGGACAAACCCCGATGTACCAAGTCACCTAGGAATCGAACACAGAAAGAGTCCCACAGGTCAATCCTTTTGATAACGTGGGTATCTGGGATGAGTGAATTTTCCCCTACGAGGGAGTGCGAGCTGTATAGCTAAAATTGGATTTTCTTCAGTAAACGAATTTAAAGGAAATATAAAGTTAATTTATTTATAAAGCTATAACTCGTAAACTATTTGACGTACAGTGTCTAAGTTTAGCATAAATGAACTACACATATTGAAAAATATTCCCGTGGAATCTTAATATAGTACGTGAACAGCATAGTTGGTCCCTTAATTATAAATGATATGCAAAACAGATTTGTGTTTGTAACTCTCATTCAAATTGAACGCGGTTAGATTTATTTTGTAGGTCTTTTAAAAGCGATTAAAATAAGTTTTTGACATTTTTTGTAAAACAAAAAGTGGCGAAGATATGCGAAGAAAAATTGTAAAAAAATAATACTACAAATAAACAATGTCTCCGAAATTTTTTAGACTTCGAGTACTTACCAACGTGTTCTATATAATTTTATCTAAAAAATTACTTAAAATCATCTAACTCCTAAAAATGTCATCAAAACGACGATTTTGAAGCTCTTCCCACTGGTTAAAGAAGTTATTATAGATTCACACAAAAGTTGTGTATTTTCAACTCTAAATTTCTAATTTAATTAATTATTCTAATTTTATATCTATATCCATAATAGTTCTAATCTAATTTCAAAATGTTTATTTAAATAAAAATGAAGGGTTCCAGTTGAAAATTCAAAGTTGCTACACCCACCGCGTTCGCAGGGAGAATAAGAACCCTGCTATTGCATAAGTATATAGATTTTGAAAAACCATTAAAAAAGAATTCCTAAGTTTTTTCGATACGACGTCTAGTTCTCGAGATATTTGAGAATCGCCTTTCTGGACAGAGCTCTTTAATAATGTAAATAATATTATTCAAACCGGAAATAAGCCGAAGGGAGTGAGAGGTCTGACTGTAAAATTCATTTGCGATGTTGCCAAATATACCGGATCTCGGGTTGTCTACAAAATGTATATTTAGCATATACACAATGGATCGCTCGCACTGCCTCTACAGCGAATTTCGTGGAACTACTGGAATATAAAATTCACCAAAAGGGGTGCAAAATGAGGTCCAGACAAAAATCGATTTCTTTGTACCCCCATCATTGTTACATCGAGATGTCACTATATACACGTGAATACAAGGTGAGATCCAAAATCGGATCTCGCCTTGCAAAACGGATCTCATTTTGTATAGCTTATGATACAAACGGATCTCGCCTTGATATGAAGACATATATATATATATATATATATATATATATATATATATATATATATATATATATATATATATATATATATATATATATATATATTATTGTGATATTCAAAGTCTTAGTGCGCCAAGCAATTAATTAGCTAATTAATTAGTTAATTAAAATTATTTAAATGATATCATTATGATTCTATCACACTTTTTAATTCTCTTATCTCAGGGTTATACTCGTGCTTCAATATCTATGCTTTACATGTGAAAGGTAAGGTCCAAAGAATACCGGAATAATAAAAAACATATATGATATAACATTATATTGAAATAAAAATAATGAAATAAAATTCACACTCAAATGTTTTCAATAAACAATATCTCATATAATTACAACAGTACAAACAATATCAGTTGTACAAACAATATCAGTTAAAATCTCAAAATCCCAATTATTATTCTAAATCTCCTAATCAAAATATTTATATCTTGTCTAAAGTAATTGTAAAAATTGTATTATCAATAAAAGAAAAACTGCAGAAAAACAAAACTATCTCTCTATGACGATGAGTGGTCCAAATCCTTGTTCCTTGTAGCCTACACTATCTATTCTTAGCAGCTCTCTAGGTAATCAGCAATCTTATAACAAATTGTTGCAAGTCTATCGTTCTTAATGATCTCCTTCAAATGCACGAATCGTTCAAATTATGCTAGCCTCTTCTCCTCTCGCTAAACTGAATCTCTCGTTGGCCTGAGTGAAAAATGACTCTTGGAATATCTTCTCTTTACGATAAACTGAATTTCTCGTTGGCCTGAACAGTGACTCTTGGAATATAAGTAGAAAAATATAACTTACAATCTTTTACTGGATCAGTTTCTGTCAGATATACTAACTACACGAAAACTCACAAACTTTCACTGCTACTGCTTTCTACCTCTGGGAAACTACCCGAGAACAACGGCCGTTCGCCTTGCACCCTTGGAAACCAACTGCCTATCTTTTTTTTTTCTTCAAATCTAACTAAAGTCTCATTCTCAAACCAACCATCCCATCTTTTTGAATCTCATCGAATCAAAACGCGTCATACATCTCCCATTTCTTCATTTCGATAACACAAACAAATTTTTACCTACAATTATAAAATTTTCGAACATTATTTACAAACTAATCTTTTTCTACCAATTCTTATGAACTAACAAAAACATATCTTTCTAAAACCTATTCTATTGTCCTAATTACTGCATAAATTTATTTGGGAAACCCGCTTCCATTGTCTAAGATTTCACTTAAGCTCCTCACGTCACTCAAATATATTTTAACAAAGAAAATAATTTATGCATATCTTACGTTTTTCTTGTTCAATATAGGTAATCCAAAGATAAAGGACTTTCATTCTTCGAAATGTTTGTAGTTTATTATTCGACTTATCTGAATTATTTTAAATTTTTGAACTTTGTCATACATACATTTTGAACATGTCATAACAATATATATATATATATATATATATATATATATATATATATATATATACAGATGTTTTTGACATTTGGGAAACAGTTGTATTTTGAATGTTGAAGTTTATAGTTGTCAGTTAGATAAAAGTATTGTAATATTGTTGGTATTGAATAAAGTTAATGTTCCAGAAGTGTAACACTATGTATCTCTACAAACACAGGACAAAAGACATCAAGGATTGAACGAACCGACGAACAGCTCACAAAAATAGCTCGAAAGAAAATAAAAACACTTATCGACTTCATTCAGAAGTGTATGCCAAAGAAAGAAAAAGCAAAAATCTTCTGCTTTTTTTTATCTGATGGTATCCATTTCTTGTATACAAACACGTTTTACTTTTAAATCACCCAATTTCAATAATTTGGCCCAACACTGGATTTTTTGACTCAAAAATCTTCTGTTTTTTTTTATCTGATGGTATCCATTTCTTGTATACAAACACGTTTTACTTTTAAATTGCCCAATTTCAATATCCAATCCAATCATTTGACCCAACAACAAATAAAACAAAAAATAAAACGTTTTTTCAGACTGTTAACGCATTTTATATGAACGTCGATAGTTTTTTTTAAACGTTTTTTTTTTGAAAAATTTTTAATGAAAGCCATTTAAATAGTTTTAACTGGATTTAAATAGGTAGTGTAAGTAAAGCCGCTTATTTAAATTATACAGTAAATATTTCAAGTCCCAGAAATATTTTTTTCAAAAAAAATGTTTGTTCCTCAAGTCATTCCCCTTAATGTTTTTTTATACTGGATTTTCCAATATTTCTGAATTTTTTCACTTAGATAACAAGTGACTGACTTCCTTCCATTTTATCTATCCTACTATACCTCTAATGCGCGCATCTATATTTCCTTATTGCACTGTATTACCAAACCTAGAGATCCAAAGTTACCATTTTATTCGTATCGGTACACCTTCTAATGAACATTCTATGTAAATATTAGGTTGTTTTATACCGAGTTTTCGAACTTGCACTTCAAAAGTCTACTTCCATTATTTAACTTTGCACTAAAACCTTTTGAGTATTTCCTGTATTTCAGAAATATCTTTAAATTAGGTACTCTTTTACATAATAACACAAAGGAAAGATTGAAGGAGGGAGGATCTATCCTGCTGTACCTCTAATGCTCGTATCTATATTTCCCTATTGTACTGTATTACCCAACCTATATATTTAAAACTATTCATTTTCAAAATCGTGTTACTATCTAGGTACCATTTTATTCTTATTAGTACACCTTCAATGAAAATTCTAAATATTATGTTGTTTTCTACCGAGTTTTCGAACTTAAACTTCAAAAACCTATTTTCAATATTTATCTAACCTTTGCACTAAAACCTTTTCAGTATTTCCTGTGTCAGAAATATCTTCAGATTAGGTACTCTTTTATATAATGTCATACAAGGAAAGATTGGAAGAAGAAGGATCTGGTCTACTGAACCTTTATGGCGAGGATCTATATTTCCTTGCCTCTTTCCTATCTATATTGTACTTTTATTGTGGTAGATATTTAAACCTATTCATTTTCAGAATCGTGTTACTATCCATTCCATAGTAAATTATGAGGTAAAAACCAGGAAAAAAATCTCATAATACTATCCCCACATGGTAAGTATTTGGTCGTGCATTTGGTTTACTTTCAATAAACACCAAATTCTGATTTTATATGTTTGTCATTTAAAAAACATAAATGATGTATCCTCTATGTCAGGGTTCAACAAATGGCGGACCGCGGTTCGCATCCGGATCGTGAGCTTGTTTTTTGCGGATCGCCTAATACTATATAGAAATAGTCGTAATACTAAACATAAAATAATTTCTGTCCACTATTGATGCTGCTGCAACTATTGATGCTGAATGAAGCTGAAAATGACCATTTGGGCTTCCTCTTGGACACAGAAAACGTTGCATTTATCGCATTTTTGGCCGATATCTTTATACATCTGAAATTCTTTAATTAAAACTACACTGCAAGGGAAAACTTGCTTGTGAACTTCTGTCGGATATTAGAAGTTTTTCTAAAAAGATTGAATTCTTTTCTGGGGATATTAAGGCAGAACTTCTACATTTTCCTCTCCTTAAATCCGTTTGTGATAGTAATAAAGATATTGATGTTACATAGTTCTCACGTTTTATTAATAAACTTGATTTGGAATTTAAAAAACAATTTGCTGATTTTCCCAAAATTAAAAAATGTGCAACTGTTAAACAACAGTTTTTCACTCAAGCCTAACGGTTTATGGACCAGCGAAGCAGCAGACGCATTACGCAACAAAAATTTAATAAACAATGACGGGAGAAAAAACAATATAATAGCTTTATAATCATCTTTTTCCTTGAGTTTATTTCATACCCCTCTCCAAACAAGGTGGTCTAGTTGCCTCGTTTCGACTACGTAGTCAGGATGATCTCCTGAGGGGGGTTACAACTTCTGAAGGGTTTTTGGTTAACCCCACCCCTGGTTACACCACTGCCTGCTTTAGTGTTGAGTGTCCGGACTGCGGAAATGTAGTAGGTTTTCGAAACGGACCCTCAAGGAATATAATTGGTGACCCCATGTGCTACTGACTTACTAATACTGGTATTTTCGTTTCAATAACTTTTTTCGAGGTTTTTCCCTCATAATTTACTATGGAAACACTAACAGGAGAATTTTACTGTCATCATGGCATGTGTTTGTCTTTTTAAAGACGAATTACATGCTATGATTTTTTCTGACGGATATTCCCAACCTAAAGTTGATTTCATATGATCGAATGAACTATCTTACAACTAATAAAGTCCTCCCAGGAACGCCACTCAACAATATTGGCAATATCATTTTAAAGTTGTCTACTTTAAAATGTATAATGACTGTCTGAATTGTCAATATAAATGAGTCAGATAAAATTAAATTATTAGAATAATTTTCACCAAGTAACAAAAAAAAAACAAAATTTATTTAATTTACTAATGTTTGTATTTTGTGAACGATTTCCGAAGTGGAAATTGAAACGCCAATAAACTTACTTTAATTTTTATTTGGGATTATTCCCATTTAAATAGTAATTACTTTAAAATGCCACAAGAAAATAGCTTCAGAACAATACTGGATTAAAAAGTTACGAGAGTGATCTAGCTACACCCCAGACGAACTGTTAGAAGAGCTGTAAACAAAATTATAATAGCTTTGATAATATCCAATCTACAATAGGAGAGGAACATATGAAAAAAGAAGACGAATATCTTGACGTTACTCTTCGTTCCTAATTGTCTAATATTGTTCATACTTTTTCGGGGATTTCAACTTAGTCAAACATAGGAATCAAATTAATAATGACTGTGACTATACCTTATTCCATTAAGCGATGCAGGGCATATAAACAACGATAAATTTAACAGATAATTGTTAAAGATGTTCCAAATGAGTCTACTCGTTCCGATAAGTAACAGTATAATTATGACACTTTATTATTTTTTTTCTTTTCTCAAATATTCATGTTTATTGCATAGCAAATAAATTAATGTTATCACTGAACACATAGTAAGTGAAAAAATAATCCGATTTATAAAATTAATGAATATTTTATGCATAAATGCAAGTAACAGTTCTTCAAAAATATTTAAAAACTAACCGAAATGTCCATCTTTATTTCGTCTGCCGACGTTTTCGGTAGCTCATACCGGTTCGGACACGATTTAATGTTTACATCTTCCTGCATCGCTTAATGAATTTTACTATAGTAGAAAATTTTAAAATAAAAAATATCATGTTCAATAAACGATGTACTGTACCTTGAGCGAAATGAAGCCGGTTCTAACACGCTATGTTTATTTTTTCCGGTCATTCCCATTTGTGTATTCATTTATGCGATTCATCTAAAGTATTTCTACCCACTAATAAAACAATTAAGAACAATTGTTTATACGCGAAATGAATGGGAACAAATGAATTGGACCCATAATAATTGCAGGCAGTAATCGGCATTTGTATTATCGCAAAAATTAGATTCCAATAACATTTTTAATTATATCTAAAGGTTAACGCATTCGGTGTACTTATGTTGTTATAGAGACTGAGATACTACTTAATTGGTACCCCATAGTTTTTACACGTAAGATTCTCGAGATCTTATTTCACTCAATTTTTGTTTTAATTGCTCTTACTTCTACCGAAGATGAGGTCTATCAAACCAAGCGTTCCCATACGAATTAATGAAAAGATGCATTATAAATTATCCGTTTTCATAAAAAAACCAGTTTTTGTTGATATAGTATATTAGTGGAATTGTAAAATAACTACACCACTATTTGAGCATATTAATAAAAAATTAAGAAATCAATCAAAATCAAATCAGATTAAACCCTCGGTAATACTAAAATATAAACAAAGATAAACAATTTGCATTTGTACGAAAAAAGAAAGAGATAGTGTTTCGTACTTTTTCACTTTTGTCGCTTTCCATATTCAGATTTTATTAAAAATCTGAAGATGCTCAAACAAATTCGAGATCTTGGAGTAACTTTAAAATGCGTCCAACTCCAAATTGTTGATTATAATTTTATGGCACTTTTAAACTGCAAAAATGGTGTTTTTGATTATTTTTATTTTATCAATATATTAAGGTACAATGAGCACAATATTATGAAAGTAGGTGGAGATGGAGAATAAAGAGGAGATTAAGAATAAAATCGGCGTTATTCTATAGTTGTTAAAGGTCTATATTTTATACGAATCTAATTGTTATTTAAAACAAACCGCTATTTATATTTAAAAAATATCAGTAGAATTGACTGTTTTTTTAGTAGCCGAATTGGTAGTTGGCTCGGTAGTGGGGGAACTCTTCTATATACATATATATATACAGGGTGAGTCATGAGGAACTTTACATACTTCTACCATATGTAGAGTTCCTTAGGGAGCATATCATGTGGCCACTAAAAAATGTCAACTCCTCTTCTTTATTAATTAACAGGGTGATTTGTGTAGTTGACCATTTTTTTCAGTTTACTGTAGTGTTTATACGGCTCATTTGATTTTTTTAATTTATATATATATATATATATATATATATATATATAAAGGGTGAGTCATTTAGAGATACTTTTTGTTGTTGGTGGGGATTTGAATTAAGATAGTGGATGAATACTGTCAAATAGACATTTCGCTTTTCTTCAGAATTGTTTGTGTTGCGTTCTGCACATACGATGACCTCAATATAATAATTGGGGTCAATATAATAATTGGGGTCATCCTGAAGGGAGAGAGAAGATATTCTGTTCAATCTAGAACTCGCTGGTTTCCCCCTTTCGAAATGGGTATGTATATTAAAATAAAGAAAAGAAATCAAAGCCAGTAGACTGTATAAAACTCTATTTAAAAAAGCAATGAAATTAAACATAAATATACATAACCCTATATACCATTATAATTAAAGAAGAATATATTACATTAAAGAAGAAGAATATATTACCAACTTAACTATTAGCTACTAAGAAACACACCAACACACCACACCAAACGACAACCATAAACAAACCAAAACAAAAATGTCGATTCGATAAAAAACCACTGACAAAACAAAAGACAAAAACCTACCATAGCCGCAAATATACTATACATAAAAGATAAATTAATAATCTTACAAAAAAATCAACCTAAATAAGGATATAATATTTTAACGTTGTAAAATCAAATTAAGAATGCGGTGCATACAAATAATTAATAAGTACAATTATTAATACAAAACATACAAGAAATAAAATCGGTAAACAAAATACACAAAAACATACAATACAGTAAATACACCGAAACAAATGCAAAATGTCCAATTGACAATGTTCAATAGCGATCGCGGCACAAATGCAATGAAGTTCCAATATATATATATATATATATATATATATATATATATATATATATATATATATATATATATATTGAAATGATTTCAATATAAGTTTGTTGTTCATGAATTTCATGAAGCCATCACAGTGTGGGTTCGACTCTGAAATAAAAGAGAGAAAAAGATTAGTAAATTGTTAAATAAATTAATTTTGACTTACCTGGTATAGTGTTAATAATTTCTAAATAGTATAGTTGCCTAGTGTATAGGTGAATCGTCTAAACCTTAAAAAGAACAAAAAAGAAGAATTCTTAAAAAAATATTTAAACATAGAAATTATCTGAAATTTTTTTTTATAAATTCCCAAATTAGATGTGATTAAAGTGATTATGAGAAATTAATGTGGATTGACAAATGTGTCAGGAGAGTTTTGTGGTTTAAAAAAATAGAAGACGAAAAAAAAAAGAACGTTGGTTGCTTTTAGCAACGGATAATAGTTCGTTTTTTTTGGGACGCTGACGAGGATTTTTGGACGAAGGGGAGCCCTGAAACTGTGGAATAGGTCGGGAGTGTTTTTTAACTCGTCTAATTAGAATTTAGTTTTTCCACAGTTTCCACAGCAGAGATATCCAGAATTTGTGCCAGAGAGTAAGAGAAACAATTTGACTTATAAATTATATTGGAGTATAGAAATGTCATTTAAATTGAGAAAATTAAAATTCATGAATTAACATAATTGCGATAGGCCTTAAAAATTGAAAATATTACTGATCATTAAATTAAAAATAGAATAGTACGTACCTTAACTTCCGAAGAGAGGATTGATATTCCAGTTTCACCGATTATTTGCGAGTAGTTAGTTTCCTTTAAAGAAATCAGAACTGTTTTAAAGTGAGGTTGGATAATAATTTTGGGGATCATTTGAAAATTTGATTATATTTGAATGCAAGTTTAAAGTCAGCGGAGTAAAGTGTTCAGTTTCTTTTCCTTTATAGTTCATTTAAACACTTTATAAAGTTGCAATATTTATTTAGTTTTTAGGTACTTGTAGAGAGTCTCCACATTTTGTAATAAATTTTTATTGTCACGACACTAAACCTCATTAAGATTTACACGATTCCTATTTTTGTAAATTTTTAAAGGCAACCCAAGTTGCAGACGAATTTTATTGTTTATATTAAATTTGTTCAATATTAATAATTAACGTGCTTCATTTGGGTTAATTATCAAAAGTCTAAAGTAAATTTTGGTTTAATTTCTTTTTGAACTCTACCAGTCGACTACAGTGTCGACGTCACACAGTGACAGATTGCTTAGAACACATAATTGAGCTAGCTGAGGTATATATTAAATTAAACAACGAACTACATATTTTAAAAATTACAACATTTATTATAAAAAAAATAAAATTAATAAAATCAACTTATTCAATATATATATATATATATATATATATATATATATATATATTTATATATATATTATATATATATATATATATTATATATATATATATGTATATATATATATATATTATATATATATATATATTATATATATATATATATGTATATATATATATATATATATATATATATATATATATATATATATATGGGGTGTATTGTTCCTTACCCCATGAAATTATAGCACTAGGGCTATCGCAAGGGGCTATTTGCGATATCGAAAAGACCGATAAGAAGTCAGGTACTCTTCGTCTTCACATACACATGTTCATCGTTTGAGAGATACTTTTCGACTCTGCTTGTGTATGGAATGCATCCCTTATTTTAGGTAAATATCACCACACATGTGGTGATATTTCGTAGATGGCTCGCCTTGCAATCTTTAGCCCTTAAAACCGCTGTGTCACTTACACGCAAATCTGGTTTAAAATATACGAGGAGAATAGAAACTATTAAAAAGTCTGTTAATATATTTACAAATGACATTTCATGATGGAAAGACAGCGGCACAGCGTCTAGAAATTATTAAGTTGTATTTTGAAAATGGGAGTTCTGCGAGGAATGTGTTTCGTGCGCTTAGAGCAATTTATGATCCACATAATCGGCCTACTTAACGTACAATTCGTTTTACGATTAGAAAGTTTGAAACCCAGTTTTCATTATTGGATAACACGCGACCAAATAGACCACAATCAGCACGTACTGAAGAAAATATATTATAACGGATAACGGTGGTATTATAACGGATAGTGTACTCTAAAATAATGAAGAATCGATTCGTCGCCGTTTTCAACAGCTTGGCTTGTCATATGCAACAACTTGGCGTATTTTACGTAAGGATCTTGGTTTAAAAGCATGCAAAATTCAATTAGTGCAAGAGCTGAAGCCGACGGATCTTCCGAGTCGTCACCGTTTCAGTCGATGGGCTCTTAATAAGCTTTCAGAGGATCCACTGTTTTCGAGAAAAATTTTGTTCTCAGATGAGGCCCATTTTTGGCTTAATGGGCACGTTATAAACAAAATGCCCGTATTTGGGGTGATGAACAACCCAATGAGGTTCAAAAGTTGCCATTACATCCCGAAAAAACGACTGGTGTGGTTTATGGGCTGGTGGAATCATTGGTCCATATCTATTTAAAACAGAGGCCGGCCAGAATGTTACTGTGAATGGAGACCGTTATCGTGCCATGATAACGGAGTATTTGGTACCTGAAATTGAAGCTCATGGTCTCGGCGATATTTGGTTCCAACAAGATGGCGCCACTTGCCATACAGCCCGTGAAAGCATGGCTTTACTACGAGAACGATTTGGTGAACAAATTATTTCACGCTTTGGACCAGTGAACTGTAAGCCTAGATCCTATTACATCTTACCTCTAGACTCTTTCTTTTGGGGCTACCTAAAGTCCAAAGTCTACATGAATAAACCAGATACGATTGAAGCATTGGAGGCCAATATTACTCGAATCATTTTTGAAATGCCAATCGAAATGCTGGAACAAATCATCGAGAATTGGAACTTCAGAATGAACCAACTTAATCGCAGTAATGGCCAACACTTAAAAGAAATTATTAATTTATGGTTATTATTAATGGTTCTGTTATAGGTTAATAAATATTTTCAAGTAAAATTTATTTTTTCATTGTTTTTTCTTGTTGAAAAAAGTACCTCTAAATGAATCACCCTTTACTTATATATTTTATATATATATATATATATATATATATATATATATATATATATATATATAATGTTTATAATAAAGTATAAATATATCGTATTAAAAAGAAATGTTAATAGTCACATCATCGCAGCCAAAAAATATCGCCAATGGTCACAAAACTTTCGACTACCCCTGATAAAAAAGAGCGAAATTTTGTTACTGAAAAAAACCAGTTAACTTTACTCATATTTTTTAAATATAAATAGCGGTTTTTTTTTAATAACAAATAGATCCTTACAAAATATAGGACTTTAACTATCGAATGTCACCGATTTTAATTCTTAATCTCCACTTCTACTGATCGTAGAAAACTTTTTGTGTTAAATCCTTGACTTCAGCTACAAGAATCAATAAGTTAAAAATGTGTCTAATGTATATAGCACGTTGTAACTTAATTAATTTATAACGCAAAAGTCGGCCATACTTCATCAAATATAAATAGTAAAGCAATAAATAAGGGGTCTAAACATTTTTTGTGCAAATATTTTTATTTGTACATAAAAATATAATCGATCAAGAAGAGAATTTATTTAGAATTTAATTAAGAATTTTATTAATTTATTTAAAATTTTTATAAACAATTAAACGTATATCGAAAAGGAATTGACCTATCGGATCTTAATGAAGCTTCATTCGATTTTGCAATTGAAAGAGCTACAACATAACGCTTTTTGTATACAAAAACAATTTTTACAAAAGTTATTTTATAAATAAAAATGGCGAAAAAATTGACATTTTTTCAACATTCAATCATTAATTTTGTATAAACTACTGGGTCAAATTTAATTTAGCACAGCTCAAATTAAAGCTTTTATTATGTAATTTTTTCTTAAAATATTGATTTGGTAGAAAAAAATAATCTAAAACACCGTTTTTGCACCTTAAAAGTGCCATAAAAAATATAATCAACAATTTGGAGTTGCACGCACTTTATGGTTACTCCAGGATGTCGAATTTGTTTGAGCATATTCAGCTTTTTAATAAAATCTGAATATGGAAAGCGATAAAAGTGGAAAAGTACGAAACACTAAATGATACTTTTTCTTTTCTCGTACAAGTGAAAATTGTATAACTTTGTTAATATTTCAGTATTAAGGAGGGTTTAATCTGATCTGATTTAACATTGATTGATTTATTTATTTAAATAATATAACTTTAAAACCTATAATAGACTTAATTTTTTATTAATATGTTTAAATAATGTTTAAATTATTTTACAATTCCACTACTTATACTATATAAAAAAACTGTTTTTTATGAAAACGGATTATTCATCTTTGTATAACTTCGCACGGGAAAGCTTGGTTTGATAGACTTCATCTTCGGTAGAGAGTAAGATCAATTGAAAACAAAAATTGGGTGAAATAAGATCTGGAGAATCTCAAGTGTAAAAACTACAAAAAAATAAATGGAAATATAATGGAGTAATATGGCGAACCAATTCAGTAGTGTATCAGTCCCTATAATAACATAAGTACACCGATAGGTTAACCTTTAGATACAATTACAAACGTTATTGGAATCTAATTTTTGTAACATAGAAATGCCGATTACTGCCTGCAATTATTATGGGTCCAATTCATTTGTTCCTATTGATTTCGCGTATAAACAATTGTTCTTAATTGTGTTATTAGTGGGTATATTTTAGATGAATGGCATAATTGAACACAGAAATGGCAATGACAAAAAAAAATAAACACAGCGTGTTAGAATCGACTTTATTTCGCTCAAGGTACATCGTTTATTGAACATGATATTTTTTATGTTAAAATTTTCTACTAGTCACAGTCACTATTTCTTTGATTCCTATGTTGGACTAAGATGAAATCCCCGGAGAAGTGTGAACCGTATTAGGACAATTAAGAACGGAGAGTAACGTTGATATTCCTCTTCTTCTCCATAGGTTCCTCTCCTAGTGGAGATTGGATATAATCAAAGTTATAATTTTTGTTTACAATGCTTCTATACTACAGCAAAGAAATAATGAAATGAGTTATACGCGTGATATCATATAATTTAGCTGTCGTTAGGAGTTTTATCAAGAATCGTATCAGTAGCGGAGAATTTATTTTTTATTTAGCGTAATATTAAGAACACGTCATTTACCTACTAATGTTTGCATTTTGAGAACGATTTCCGAGGTGGAAATTGAAACGTCAATAAACGTATTTTAACCTTTAATTGTGGCTTATTAACATTTAAATAGTAATTACACCCCTAAAAGCAATATTTTTATAAAAAACGTTAGAATACTACAAATAAATATCTAATATACTAATACAATCTAAAACATTTTTGGTCTCATTCCATCTTCTTAGTTTTTCTTGCTTTTCTGTCAATATATTACCCTCCTTACCTCTTTACTTCTTTTGTTTGAATTCTTTTGTGCTTTTGTAAAATTTACCAGCTTCTGGTAAAATTTTCTCGTCCTATTGGCTTACTTAGATCTTGTAGCTCGTAAGTTCTTTGTTCGTAGTTTCTCTCTTCTTTCTGCGGTGGATTTTCTTTTTTCCCTTGGGTAGTTATTTATATTTCTTCTATGATTGGTGGGTTCTGTACCCATTTTGGATAATTAAATATGCTCTGTTTTTTTTCTGTCTATTAGAATCTAATATTCTTTGTCAAAACAGTCATTCGTTCTTGTTCTTGTATGTTTACCTTTCATGTCTAGATGGTGCTA
This sequence comes from Diabrotica balteata, assembly GCA_918026665.1. Classification (NCBI taxonomy): domain Eukaryota; kingdom Metazoa; phylum Arthropoda; class Insecta; order Coleoptera; family Chrysomelidae; genus Diabrotica; species Diabrotica balteata. Next base: position 57,377,015 of record OU898283.1, read on the forward strand.
GAAAGGTCACCAATGGAGACACTGCGGACGCCAGCCAGATGGTTGGTGGAGAGCGAGTCGTGGGTTCGAAACTAGCTTTTGGAACCGAGAATGGGTCCAACGGACGAAATAAGTAAAGATAAGACAAGATAAGATATATTAGAAAAGATACAGAAATAAACAAAAAGATAGATGGGTAAAATTACCAAAGATACGATAAGATAGAAACAGGGCGCCACTCAATTTTTTGGGGTTAAGGAGAAAATGAAGAAACCTTAGAAAAGAAAAGAGATAAGGAAAGATATTTAGGTTCAGAGATCAAACCCAAGGAAAGATACCAACAGTGAATTATCAAATAAATTTGGTCAACACAATATATAAACAAATAATAAATATATTACTTACCTACGAAACTTAATCAGCCTGATCTTTCTACTGGTCAAAAGTATAGTAATATTTAAAGGTAAAAGCAAATACTCAGAGTTACTATTTTATCAGGGAACTTTTTAGGAGCCCACAAATAAAATAGGTACATGCATAAAACAATAACAATATATTAAACAACAAAATTATGATGCTGCTAAATGCAACACAAGTAATAAGAATACACAATTATGAAATGGTGTTATACATCTAAAAATAAGCAGTAATATACTTATAAAATACCTTTACACAGATATGTAAGGCAATCATGTACAAATAAAGTTTTGGCGTGCCTCGAGATATTACAGTAAAAAAAAATGAATAAAAGTTATAACCAATACAAAAGACAACAAAAAATAATTAAATCTAAATTTACAAAAATACAAAAAGGTTACAGAAATGAAAACATAAACTAAACCGCACTTGGTTAAGTGGATTAACTATCTCGCACTATTATTTAATTCTAAACTGAGACTTAAATGTTCTTAATTATTACTTATTGAAATTTCTTGAATTTATTGAAATGTTCTTTAAATTGAATACAAAAATCAGCAATCTAAAGGTGAATATGGAGGAACTTTAGATACGTCCAGATAATGGAGGATGATATGTTACCATACCATATTACTTGTCCAGATAAATTGAAGGTAATGGTTACTTACAGTAAATCTTGATGACTGCAACTTAATTTACTAAAGTTAATACTCTATTTGTATTAAACACTGAATTTAATTACCATTAAAGGTACTTTAGAACTATATAATCTAATATAGTATTAGATTTCAAAACTCAAACTATATAAGTGTATACACACTTAACGAAAAAAATGCACAGAGACGATAATTTCAGGCAAGCGACCTCACTCAATGATCGCCTCAATAGAAGTAAGTTGGTTCCACTCAACATCTCACAAACTTCCTCCGTTTATGTTATTGTCAAAAGATTACTATAGGTACGGGCCTTCGATGAAAATTACCAATTTATGAAAAAGAACCCGCATACCGAAAAGCATTAATTCCTTTCATACGCAGGATTAAGACAGAAAGGATTAACAACCTTTCTTAATTAGAGAATCCCATGATAGCTTGGTAGGTACAATAATATTTTAAAGATGATAAACCGAACATGAGCGTATCATCACGGGGGTAAAAGGAATAAAAATAATTTAATATTTCAATAATAAAAAAAAACATGTTACAGTGATGTTTATATTTTGTTTATCTTCTCTATGTTTGTTTGTATTTTTAAGTGCTTTTACATTGCATCATTCATGTTTAGAATCTATTTTCTCTTTTAAATGTTTAAAATTCTGACCCTTACTCTACTTTCGATCCAGTAGTGATCAGAACCCGCATTTGCTCCTTTTCTGGTGCGAACGTTCGATCCAACCATCGTACCATCAATCGTACCATCGATTCCACAAAAAAACATACTATAAACAAAAGTCACTTTTGAAATCAGAGCATCCAAAATATTTAAAATTCATTTCTTAAAGCACCAATTTTTTTCAATTTGTTGGGCTGTGTTATCATTCGTGTTTCATACCTTGCAAGTTAAACATTTATTTTGTATTCAAGTTCTTCATTTGACGGAGTGTTTAGTTTTTTATTGACGCTTACAAAATAAAAGTATTTGATTCGTTGTGTAATTGTGGCAGTCTGCTGATTCAGCTGTTGTTTCATCCGTTGTGTCGTTGTTTTGCTGTGTAAATACATTTCGACATAATGTAATGACATTCATTAATTTCGTTAATAAATTTACTTAATTTTATATTTGCCAGACTAACAGTTCGTTTTGGGTGCAGCTATACCACCTTCGTAACTTTTTCATCCAGAATATGAACAAATATAAGACCAAGATGATAAAGATAATTATATAATATGATATATTTAATATTCCACTAACTTTATTATATACATTATAGCGAAAAAACCAGTACGTCTCTGGTATATATAGATGCTTATATTTGGATTTAGGTTCAATAAAGATGTGTTACATATGGAACTAGATTTTATTTTCCATTGCAATCAATCAACGTTTCGGAAATAAATTTGTAATGGAAAATAAACCCAAGAAACATTAATTTTATATTAAATATAATACGGTTCAAGAAACTCAAAACTACTGTATATATATATATATATATATATATATATATATATATATATATATATATATATATATAAGAGTAAGAAAAAAGAAGTACTTGTGACTCGTTTGGAAAAAATATAACACTGTTTTTGATGGGTTGGAGTCATAAAAGGGGCTATTTGTTGACTATTTTTTACTCGAGCTTTCAATTGTGATTACAATTTTTATCAAGAGCTTCTAAAAAATACAAAATGTCTTACAAAGTTGAACTAGAAATAAAAAATTTTTTGTTAACTTACCAAATAAAATTAGTTTTTTATATAAAACTACTGCTTACATAATAAATACAAAAAATATTAATAAAAAAATGCCTTATTCTAATAAATGTTTCTCTGAAAAATTTAGATGAAGTTTCTTAAGAAAAAATTGAATTTATAAACAAAAATAGAATAGCTACAACCAGCCTAAAATGACATAAATACTAACTTAAAAATTTATATTTTTGACATATTGTCAAAAATAAAATTTTGTTTAAAAAATTCTTCTTTGTTAAGTAACAAAAAAGAAGAAGATTTATTCACCATTGATAGATGCCCGAAAAAATGTAACAAATACATGGAAAATTCAAAATGTGATATTTTACTGACTGCATAAATTAAATAGAAATTATATAATTATAAATTTTGCTTAAATTTTGAATTTCTGACCTTTTGTTTAAATTATTATCACTTTTGCTAATACAAACCATTTCCAAAAAAGTTCTTTTAAATTTATTACTTTCATTACATAAAATTTTAATATTATCAAAATCCATAATATGGTCTTTGTCTATTACATGCTCTGCCAAAGCACAAGATGGTTTCTTAATTCTACAATCACTCTTGTGAGAAATAATGCGATTTGAGAGATTTCTTCCAGTCTCACCAATATACTCAGCTTCACACTGAGTACAAACAATGCTGTATACTACATTTGTTTGATCTAATTTGTCTATAGGATATTTAGTTTTGGAATATAAAGATGAAATAGTTTTGATGTTCTTTGTTGCTATTTTTATATTGTCAATAACCTTTAATGTTTGTATTAATTTAGGAGTTAATGATGGTATAAAAGGTAGTGAATGATAATATATGTTTTGATTGTTGGATACAGTGTTTTGAGATTTAGCAAAAAATGGTGTTAAGTTATTTATATTTAATAAATTAGAAAAAAGCATCCTATGTAGCATATCAGGAGGATAAGAGTTTTCAATTAAAATATTTTTTAACAAATGAAGATCTTCTTGTAGGTAGTCTGGATGAGAAAGTTTTAAAACACGTTCCTTTAATCCTGTTATAAGGTTCATTTTCATTTTATTTGGATGATTAGAGTAATAGCTTATAAATCTATTACTACATATGGGTTTTCTGAACCATCTAGTTTTCAACATATTGTCTGTATTTCTTACAATTCTCATGTCAAGGAATGGTAGAGAATTATCTACCTCTTCCTCAACTGTAAATCATTGTCATGGATGATGTTATTAGTGATTGTATCAATAATTGCACTTTTTTCATTCCATTTATCAAAAGATATGTAGATGATCTAGTTTTGGCACTTCCTAAACACAAAATTTTTGAAACAGTCAACATTTTCAACAATCATAATCAACATATACAATTTACTTTACTTTACAAGTTTCTTAAAAAAATAAATCTTTTGGTCACGAGGATATCGGTCAAAGGAGAAATAATAAAAGGAAATCACAGTTCCATTCCTATATTTGAAGACGTTTCGCTTATTGTATTTACAAGCTTCATCAGTTCAATGAATGGTGAGTGAAGTATGTTAAGGTGTAAAACAAACACACCATTCTCTTAGTAACCGTGGTCAAAATATTAAAGTTGAAATAGTAGCTTAAATGTTCATATGTAGTAGCATTCATGTATAACCATAAGAAAAAGTTTACTTTAAAAGTGAACGAAATGAATAAAAACTACTGCGAAGCACTATTAAAAAACCGTCACATTGTACGTAAAAAAACTTATTAACAGTAAAGTGTAGAGATAAAAACAAAAAATTTGACAAAACACACCGGCACAGAGCTGTTATAACAAAGTTTACATTTAAAAAATATTTTATACTTTACTTTAGGTCGCATCTCAAATTCAAGAATTCTAACCGGAAAATAAAGTCAAGTTACCGGTATTTTCTTTGAAGTAGTTGAGTGTCTTTCATGATGATGATGATGATGATGTTATTAATTAATTTTGATTTTTATAGGTTAATGGTAAGAGTTTAAAAATATGTTAAAATGTTATTAAATAATATGTGCACCTCTAAAAACAATCTGCAGACTCGCTGACCTAACTGTAATATCTCAAAGTATCTTAAAATATGGCATAAGTATCACCTAAAAACAGATAACACAAGTGAGACAAACTTGTTGGTTACATTACATCATCGTTCTACATACTATTTATTTTCATGTCTTTGTACTTAATCTAGACCATCCATCGTTTGTTCGTGTCACACACGTCGACTAACAACTTGCAAATGCTGTAAAATATGTAGGATGTTCTGAAAATTATCGTTTTTATCGGACGTTTGCCGAGCAAATATTTGCTGAATGGACCCATGCATTTATTCAATACGTTTTGAGGATTAAACGTTAAATGGATTAAACGTTCGGTTTTTGTTAATACAGTGGCATATATTAATATTTCATTTATTATTTATATCGAATATATAATTATAGCTGTTAATACGTTTAACTGTTTTTTGGTTTTTTCAAAAATTTATTCGTTTAAAAAATAAGATGTAGTTCTTTAAAACTGGACTGGACTGAATAAAACGAGAGAATTATTATAAAAATTTAAATAAGTGACCAATAATGATTTTCTGCGTAACTAAAAATACAATGTGCTTGGTTACACTGGCGACAGAAAGTTGAGACTTTTTTATATTCTTTTACATATTTTCTTTGATGTCAGAATGTTTTTCAACTTAGTATAACACCTACGGCAGCATTTTCTGCATATCTTGTTATCATTACCTCTAGGTAGCTCTTGTAGCTTGTGATATCCTTCCTCATCGGTTTTTAGACTTTTTACCTTTTTTTTAAGAAGATTACGAATAAGAGATTCGTTAATTTTAAGCATTGATAACAATTAATGTTTCATTGGACCAACACCATAAAGGTACTAACACAAAAGGTTATAATACTAGCAGAAAAACAGAACACAACAAAGCGGGACCATTAGAACGGGAGCGAATTAAGGAAATTATCCACTTATTCTACGCAAGAGCGATACCTGTAGAAAAAATAAAAACGACCGAAAATATATACCAGAACCACAAAATATATTTAAAGTTAGAAGAAGAACTAACCGATCCAATTGAGACTGGCAATGGAGAAGGCAGGAGCATTCCTTTGAGCCCTCTATTGTCTAACCTGATCATGAATGGTGGTCAAAGAGAAGAAGAACAGGTGGTAATAAGCCGATCGTACACAGGAACATTACGAAGGTCTCGTTGCTCATTCTTGGGAGCGTCATAGGGGTAGGTAAGGGTACAGATAATAGATAGATGATAGGTTGACCTAAAACGTCAAAAAATACTGAATATAGCTTAACAGATGGGTTCCAATAAATCTTAAGCCATGATTTATAAAGTGAAAGAAGACGATCTAAATACGCTGCATGGATGTTGGGCGCCTAATTTTAAAAATATCTCGGCCCAATTGCCGATTCTTTGAAACAAAAACGTCAAGGACGGTCAAAATGTTACATTTGTGGACTGGTGGGCCACATTAACGTGAATGCAGACAAAGTACAAGATCAGAAGGCAGAAAATCGACCGGCAGGTAATCCCCACAACAGCAACTCAATTTGGAAAACCTAGAAGAATCTTACGTCAAGGGCGCACGTTGGCTGCTCTGTAATGAAAAATAAACCTTTCCTGGACTAGTCATTTATCCACATGACACAGACCTCCCGAACATAGGTTTATTGTAGATGTCAGAAACATGGCCTTAGTTGTCAGCAATAAGGAAATTCTACTCTCGCATCTAGATTTCAACAAATTAAACTAAAGATGTTCATGGCAGAAGACACAAAGATCCCTCCTAATAGCGCAAAGATCTTGATTGCACACAAATTTATGGATCTGATGACTTAGGAGCCATGTTTTTAAAACCCCAAAAAGCGGGGTCGTGAGAGTGTCATTGGTAGGTACTTGGTTGATACTAGGTATTTGGTTGATAGATAGAGGTGACCATTTCAGTAAATGGCCAACCCAAATAACAACAAGATAACCTTCAAAAAGGGCCACGTACTTGAAATATGTAAGCCAATTATAAAAGTGACCAGAATAGAAAAAAAAGGGGCCAATAGCCACAAGTACATGCCAACTCTTCTCTGAAATATTGTAAAATCTAAAGAAGTCATGGGGTTTCTATCTGAAGATGAATACCAAAAAGTAGGAGAATTCATCAAAAACTAATGTAATATTTTCTTCAGAGGAAAAATAACTGACTTGTCCAATATCGAATAAACACTGACAATTCCAACTCCATAAGGCATGTACCGAGACCTCTTCCATTTTGCAAAACAAAACGAAGCCTTTGCCATTCTTGAAGATATGCGGAAAGAGAATATTATCGAAGAGTCGAGTAACTCCTGATCTTTCCCAGTAATATTGGTAACCAAAAAAGATGGCTCCACAATCTTGACTGCAGAATATTAAATAGCTTCGCCAAGAAAGACAGCTACCCACTGCCCCGAATTGACGATACCTTAGCGCCTTGGCTGAATCGAAATGGTTTTCCACAGTGGATTTGAAAAGCAGCTATTGGCAAGTTGTAGCCCGCCCTAAAGATAGAGAAGACAGCATTTTCTGCTGGAAATGTACTCCAGGTAGGTAGGGATGAATTTAGATTTTGTAATGCACCTGCCACGTTTGAACGGTTAATGGAGCTAGTACTTAGGGGACTTACATGGAAAACTTGTCTGATATAAACAGACGACGTCATGGTAATCGGAATCGGTTTTTTTCGAATACCTTGCCAATTTAAAAGAAGTTTTTACCGGACTTAGGAACGCTCACGTTCTGAGCTCTTCAAAAAAAAAAGTTAGTTTGCCTTCTCAAACTGTGCAAAAATAAAAGCAGTACAAGAATGATCCACATTAAGAAACAAACATGACACTTACTGCCGTCCCTTCGTGAAATATTTTGGAAAGATTGGGTTACCTCTCCATAACGTGACTGAGAGGAATTTGTCATTTGGCTGATCCCAAAGAATAGGATCTTTTGGTGTTAGAGACGGAGGCTTCTCAAAATAGCGTTGGGCAGTGCAATAAGTGCAAGAGAGTGAGGAACATGTCATAGGATACTTAAGCAAAACTCTGTGAAAAGCAAAAAGAAACTACTATGTCACCAAGAATGAGATATTGGTGGCTATTGACGATATCGTCAACGCCATAGAACACTACCATTCGTTCCTCTGTGGAAGAAGATTCTTGATAAGAACCGACCAATTCGCCTTGCAAGGCTAGATAACTCAATGGCTAAAGAAACTACAGACCTATGATTTTAAAATTCGCTAACGAGCTAGAAGAAGTCGGCGGCCTCTCGTGAAAATCATGTACAAAGAGAAACTGCCGATTCTGTGAGCGCCAACAAGAACGAGATGGCCTGATTCTACAGTTGAAAACCATAGAGCGCGTAAAGTGACGAAGTGATATTGATGGAGTGTGAGTGGCTGGACAACGAAGGTAGACCACAGTGGCAGGAGATTGCCATCTATGGGCAAATAGTGAAGGGTTATTTGCTTCAGTAGGTCTCGTTGTGTCTGCGGCATGAAGTCATCACTCCTACATGGGAGAGTCCAGATAGAACAAGAACAGTGCTTGCCACAAGTAACTCTCCAAATGGCATATTTAAGGGACGTTCTTTCAGAACTTCACAGAAGACGCTTCGGGGAGCATGTTAAGATCAATAGAACTCTGTCTGTGAGAGGTATTACTGGGTTAATTGTCGGCAAGATGTGGAGGATGTGTTAGCTTATTAGAGTCTGTATTTAATTTATATATAATCTTACAATAATTTATTTTAAACTGACACTATTCTAATTTTTATAATTTATTTCGACTCGATACAATTATTCTTTTCAGACTAACTTGTTTACCATAAAAAATTTCTTTATTTATCTGGATATCCCTCGAATTCGGCCGGTGACAGTTCCTGAACTTTCTCGAACGTCACGGACCCCAGAGGGTAGGAGAAGCGTAGGAAGAAGACGCGTTTCCTGGTTGAAGAACCTGAAAGAGTGGTTTGGTTGCAGCTCAAGGCAATGTTCAGAGCAGCTGCCTCGAAGGTCAGAATAGCCATGATGATTGCCAACCTTATAGTTAATATGCTTTTTGTCTAACTTGGCTACACCGTACTCAAGACGACCAATATTCAAAAATACGTAAATACGGTTGCCTTCCATCTATATACCATTTTTGGTTTTTTGTTTTGCGAGACATGCCGTTACTTTTTACTTTTATTATTCACTCGCATTATCCTTTTCCATTTGTTTTAAACGTTTTAACGTTTGGTATTCCTTTCCCCAGGTAGCTGTAGCTTCCTATATATATATATATATATATATATATATATATATATATATATATATATATATATATATATATATATATATATATATATATATATTCTTTTTTCACTAGTTAATATTATATAAAATATTATATGCTTATTAGACCACGTGTTCTGTTGCTTTGCTAATTTTTACTAAGTCTCTAAATGTTGTTAGTTATTTGATTGTTGATACAATATCACCATATGATGTCCATTTATTTGAGTTTTTGTACTAACTTTTTAATACCATTGACAACTACATATCTTTTTAAGGTAACTATTTAACATCTTCTTCATGAATGTGTGGTTCTCATAATGTAAAATTTTTAGATGAACTGATGATGCTATCAGAATTCGATAGCGAAACGTCTTCAAAATAGATGAAGTAGTATCAACTTTGTCTTTTATTTCTCCACCTAATAGACCGATATTTGAACCCACCACTTTTCCCCACCACTATTTTCTTTATGGGAGGTCTCCATGTAGAAGGTAACCGTATGGCGTCATCTCTTTTAGAGCCATAGAAATAGAAAAAATGCCAAATTGTCTTAATAAAAGAGTTGACGCCATACGGTTACCTTCTACATGGAGACCTCTCATAAAGAAAATATCACCCCCTCCATCCTCGAATCAAAATTCCACAGTCGGAAATGTTCGCGCCAACCCCAGCACCAATTCTCGCGCCAACCCCCACCCCAACCCCCACCTAGGCCACGCCATCATCGACGGTATAAATGAACCGTCTCCTGTTCCCAGCCGTAGTAGTGACAGTGCCGTGAATAGTGAACAGTGTAGTAGTGTCTGGGGGCTCGGGAGACTGAGACCTCGGAAGCCCTGAGGAAGGCATCAGAGAGGATGCCGAAAGCTTGGCAAAATGGACATCGAAGCGGTTCAACCCGGAAGACTGGTCAGTTTGATATTAATTTTAGTAATAATATTAATCTTAGCTCTAGTTATATATATATATATATATATATATATATATATATATATATATATATATATAAATAAATATATATAAATATATATATATATAAATATATATATATATATATATAAATATATATATATATAAATATATATATATATATTATATATATATATATATATATATATATATATATATAAATATATATATATATATATATATAAAATATATATATATATATATATATATATATATATATATATGTATATATGTATGTATATTTTTATGAGAGTTGAGGTAATCTAAATAATGTGTTATATCCATTGCCTAATTAGTGAAATATACGAGTATTTTAAAACAAAAATTGTCGTAAATATTTATCGCCTTCAATTCACTCATATTATTTAACGTGTTTTGCAGCTTGTTAGCTGACACACCTTTATATTTTAACTATGTAAAATTTAAAGAGTATACTTTAATTAAAAATATTGCAGAGTAACGTTTTAAAACGCCACAAAACTTGCGGATCCCTCGAATTCAGTTTCAGGATATCGATTTGCTTTTAACCTAGAAAAACGGTGTATTTGGGTCAAATTGTGCAATATTCCTTTAAAGGAACATCTGCAATGGGATTCTATATTATTGAAAGTTTAATTCTTTTTATTTTTTTAATATAAAGCATATAACGAAAATATATTTCTAACAAAGGTGGCGGTAGTACCTTAGTGGCTATTTTATTGGCGCTGAAGGACCCGATTTTCAATTTCTAGTGTAACTGAACCGTCATCGTGCTTCGGAGGATACGTAAAGCCGTCGGTCCCGACTACCTAAGTAGTTATTGAGTCATGTTAGGAGCTGTTGCGCGACCTGAAAAGACTAGACCTTAAGCAGAAGGTGACACGAACTTTACATTTATTTATTTCTAATGGCGAAGAATTCAGAGCTACCAGATCTGGTATGACCTAGTTGATCGTCGCCATTTTCGAGTCTGATTTCAGGATGTTTAAATTTATTTCTTCTTTTTTAGGTACCATTCCTCTAAGGAGGTTGGTAATCATCACAGCTATTTTCACTTTTGAGATTGCAGCTCTGAACAAGTCGACGGAACTGCAATTATACCACTTTCTCAGATTGTTGAGCCAGGAGATCCGTCTTGTTCCAATACTTCGTTTTCCCTGTATTTTTCCCTGCATTATGGTTTCTAGCAACACGTATTTATCCCCTCTCATAACGTGGCCGAGATACTGTAACTTTCTTATCTTAATCGTATTCATGATTTCCATTTCCTTTGTCATCGTTCTGAGGACCTCAACATTTGTTATTCGGTCTACCCAACTTATTTTTAATATTCGTCGGTAGGTCCATATCTCGAATGCTTCAAGTCGATCGCTCACCTCTTTCTTTAAGGTCCAGGCCTCCAACCCATACAGCAGCACCGAAAACACATAAGAACGTAATATTCTTATTTTGAGTTGTAAACTAAGGTCTCTACTGCATAATACTTTTCTCATCTTATTACATGTTGCTCTAGCTTGTCCAATTCTCGTTTTTATTTCTTCTGATACTCGTTATTTTCATTAATAATTGTACCAAGATATCTGTATTTCTTTACTTTTTCTATTGGAACTCCTCTTATGTTTAAAATGTCTTGTTGTTGTGTTTCGGAAATTGTCATAAATTTTGTTTTATTAGCATTAAGCGTTAGTCCGCCTTCCTCACTAGCATTTACTACATTATCTAAAAGTGTCTGTAGATCTTTTATATTCTCTGCAATTAGTATAGTATCATCGGCATATCTGATATTGTTGATGGGTCTGCCGTTGACTTTTATTCCAATTGTTACATTTTCGAGTGATTTTTTAATTATTTCTTCCGAATATAGATTGAACAATAAGGGGCAGAGTATGCAACCTTGCCTTACGCCTCTTTTTATATCTACTTCCTCCGAAAGTTCTCTGCCGACTCTGACTTTTGCTGTTTGGTTAAAGTAGAGATGAGTTATTATTCATGTCTTTTTTGTCAATGTGTTTCTCTTTAAGTAACTCTATAAGACGGTTGTGTCGGACCTTATCGAACGCCTTATTATAATCAATGAGACTTAAAGAAAAAAGATTTGCTTGAAGAAAAAGGTTTACAACCAATGCATACTGCCAGTAATAACATATGGTTCCGAAACAATAACTTTAACCAAACATTCTGCAAGTAAATGGAGAGTAACCCAAAGAAAAATGGAAAGAGCAATGTTAGGAATAACTAGAAGAACCAAATAGGATAGTGAGAGAGAGGACTAAAGTGACAGATGTCATAGAAAAAATTGCACAAGCCAAATGGAGATGGGCTGGACATATAGCACGTTTAAATGATAATAGGTGGACCAGAAGACTTATAAAATGGAGACCTAGAGAAGACAAAAGACACCGAGGCAGACCACCAAAAAGATGGATAGACGACTTGAGAAAAACAGTCGGAAATTGGATACAGAAGGCGCAAGATAGAGAACAGTGGAAGAACATGGAGGAGACCTATATCCAACAGTGGATGCAAGAGGTTGAGGAATGATGATGATGATGATGATTATAATCAATAAAACAAGCATAGAGTGGTTGGTTTACATCCATACATCTTTGCATGAGGACGTTAAATCCAAATAATGCCTCTCGTGTACCCATGCCATTCCTAAATTCAAATTGGGTTTCAGTGATGTCTTGTTCCACTTTTCTGAAATACATCTTCTTTTTCTGTTGATTATCTCGGCCTTACGTTAATCGAGTAATCAATATCGGACAACCTTACAGGTAAATTTTAACCTAACTTTGTTTATTTATGTTAATAATAATAAATATATATATGTATTATATATATATATATATATATATATATATATATATATATGTATTATATATATATATTATATATATATGTATTATATATATATATATATATATATATATATATATATATATATATATATATTTAAATATCGTGTGATCCAGTTTTATAGGTCTTTGGTGGTCGAGTCCATTGTATTTAATTATAATTTAGAGAATATTTTGATCCGAAGAGTCAATAATGTTACAGATCTAGTATGGTTTTTTACAGAAATTTGTCTTTTAATTTGCAAATAGATCTTATATGCAACAAAGCTGTGCAAATGCATGTATCAGAAAGTTAGAGAGAGTTAAAAGATTTCTGAAATACTGTTCTTTTAAACTGTGTAGACCATATTCTTATTCTGGTTTGATTAATTTCTTGAATCTAGTTTTTCTTTTCTTACCAGAAGAGTTAACTTTGACTTTGATCATTATTTTTAAGCTTAATAATCTAATCTCCTGACTTGCTTCAGCCAATTTGTTTTACATATTTTTTCCCGTTCACTGCTTTAGAATTCACTTTTTCATGTTTCTCATCACAAAATAAATGATGGTTCAAATATAAGTATGTCCTATTTTTCATGCATGGTAATCATTTACCTCATTAGATAGATTTATTTAACTTATCTATCAATATCTTTAGGTTCTATTTGAAGCACTCAAATGCAAAAAGATACTTTGTATAAATTAGTGTGTACTTATAATTTCTTCAATGCTAGATTCTTGTTTAATTTTGACTGAGGTTGTCCCATTTGTTATCAATAAATAAAATTTACTAAAAAATACTGGATTTCTGTGAGATAATCAACAAATTCAATCTATTATGTTACATTCTAGCATAATTTTGCAGTTTTCTTGTGATGATCTACAACCAGGAAGAACAAAACCAATTGTAAAGCACGTGGTGTTCGTGTGTATTAAGGTATAAAAAAGCGCTTATTAAAAGCTTAAAATTTTTTTATTATAAAGAAGATCTTTTCGGAATTGTATCATTCCATCATCAGTTTAATAAAAAGTTGTTGAAAAAACATTGTGTGGCCACATAAAAAACATTCGATGGACATCTAGATTTAAAAAATAATCTTCATGTTATTTATTCAGGTAAATGCAATAGACTCTTAAATTGTGTAATATTAAAAAATGAAACTAGGGGCTTCTTATATGACCCCCTGTAGTTGGTGAGGTTTTATCGACTTACATTACTCTGTAGGTGTTGATGGAGTTTTCTCCGATTTCCACCAATTGTTGTGGGGAAAGCTTATTAAATTCCTTTCCCCGTGCGTGTACAGTACCAAATATTTTAGGACCATGGACTGTACAAGAGTTTTTCCTTCGATATATACAAGTAGACTTCAAGGCGCTGGTTCTTTATGTGTTTGATTTAATAGGGGTTGTACTTAGAGAAAAATAAGCGTAATTAATTGAATCTACACATTTAATAACAAGAGAATATTTACACAAGCACTAATACTAATGAAAGAGTTCGCTTTAAAAACATTGTCCATTGCTATACCGGCGTTTTAGGGGCGCGTGAGCTATCGCGAAAACGAATACACATTTCACTGCATTTTGGCGGCGAAGAGAGAGCTTAGGTACCGGCTACTAGTACCAAACAGCTTGAGACACTAGTCACATCTCCGAGAGATTTTGAATTGAATCTTTACCTAATTGCCGACAAAGCGGCGTCGGTTTTACCACTTTAAACAACCCTTATAAGCTATTTATGGCACAAATATTTTGCAGGCAAAAAGTACAGTCTTTAACATAAAATCCAAACTAATATTTGTGAGAACTAAAAATTATACTAAAATTAATATAAAATGTTGTTTTTACAACATACTCGCCCCCGTTGAAGCGCTGGCTTTAACACAAATAAACAGATAATATTACGACAAGAGAGCATGGGGAAGAGAAAATACACTACAATTCTAATCTTATACTAACTTAATTTAAATCGTCATTGGGTAGAGGACACAATTTGGTAATAGAGCGCTTGAAGACTCCATCTTTAGTTTTGACCGAGGCAATTCTTACTCTCCCATCCTTTCCTGGAAAGACCTCAATCACTCTTGCTAGTACCCAATAAAGAGGAGGAGTGTTGTCTTCAATCAACAAGACGAGATCGTTGGGTTCTAGGTTCTTATGCGGAAGAAACCATTTGGGGCGATTTTGAAGTCTGTTCAAATAGTCGATAGACCATTTTTTCCAAAACACTTGTTGGAGTTTGGACAAATGCTGCCATAAATTTAGTCTGTTTTCGGGAATGTGGATCACATCTTTTTCAGGGAATGAGGTGAGAGATTGTCCAATCAAGAAGTGTCCAGGAGTAAGATAAGTAAAATCAGAGGGGTCATTTGAAAGGGAGCAAAAAGGCCGGGAATTGAGCACAGCTTCAATTTGAACGAGGACTGTGGTGAATTCTTCGAAAGTAAGCTTAAGATTACCCAGGAGTCTACGCATATGATGCTTTGCGCTTTTAATAGCACTTTCCCAAATACCACCATGATGAGGGGCTCGAGGAACTATACTTTTCCAGTGAATATGAGACGAGGCCAAAAATTCTTTAATAGAACGGGAGCTTTCCTTTTCCTTTAAAAACCTATAGAGTTCAAACAGCTGGTTACGAGCACCAAGAAAGTTCGTAGCGTTGTCACTGAATATTGTCCGAGGGAGGCCTCTACGACTAATAAAGCGCTTTAGAGCGAGAATAAACGTCTCTGTAGAGAGGCCAGAGACGACTTCAATATGAACAGCTCGAGTCGACAAGCAAACGAAAAGAGCAATATACGATTTTATTAAAGGAGCCTTGCGAAGTTTGGAAGCCTTTATCTGAAAGGGACCGCCAAAATCTAATCCAACATGAGTGAATGCTCGAGAGGAATTTAAACGTTCCTTTGGCAAATCTGCCATAATCTGGGTAGCGGGTTTGGCACGAAACTTAAAACAAACCATACATTGGTGAATGACCTTTTTGACTTCTCGTAGTCCATTTAAAGGCCAATATTTGAGACGAATTTGGGACAGAGTATTTTGAGGCTCTGAGTGACACAGTCTGACATGTTCTCTGTGAAGAATGAGACGAACTATACGATTTTTTGAGGGAAGGAGAAGGGGGTATCTTTGATCAAAGGTAACGTCTGAGTTTCCAAGGCGACCTCCTACCCGGAGCATTTCATTCTCATCCAAAAAGGGGTTTAGGGGTAACAGACACTTATTAGTTAGAGTTTTACCTTTCTTAAGCTCAGAAATCTCACTCGAGAAGTTGGAATACTGGAGCATTTTAATAATCTTAAGTTCAGCGTTTTGAAGTTCGGTGACTTCAAGGGTATCCGTTAACTTACGAGAAAGCGGTTTAGCATTATTAACAAATCTAAACATATAGGCTAAAGTTCTTCCAAACTTTGAAAAATTAGAGAACCTATCAGAAAGGGAGGTGAAAAAATCTATTGTATCATTTCGAGCATGAAGAATGACTTTCCTTTCTTCAGGCAACTTGGAGATATAACCCTTTGGGTTGTATTTTAATAAATCCAAACGCAGTTGATTTAAAAATGGAGGACCATGAAACCACAAGGAAGAGTTTAATATCTCAGAGGGTAACATTCCTCGGGAGAGTATGTCGGCAGGATTCTCTTTGGATCGTACGTGCCTCCAGTGAGCTTCAGGGGAATTATCTAAAATTTGTGCGACCCTATTTGCTACAAATTGGGTCCAACGAGAAGGATGTGAACGAAGCCAAGCGAGAACAATTTCTGAATCCGACCACATATTTATAGAGTCTAATCGAGATAATTTTTTTTTAACGATGTTAGCAATCCTTGCTGTGAGTTTACTACACAATAGCGCACCCATGAGTTCCAATCTTGGAAGGGTCAAGGGTTTTAGCGGAGCAACGCGACTCTTAGATGCTAGAAGGGAACAACACACCTGTTCTGATTTATAGGTCACACGTAAGTAGATACAAGCTCCATAAGCCTTTAAACTTGCATCTGAGAATGAGTGAACCTCAACACCAGTGATTTCTTGACTCAAAAAGAGACATCTTGGTATACTTAAGTCCTTAAAATGAGAGAGACTGCTAATAAAACTTAGCCATTCATGTAACGTATCTGCGTCAATGGTATCGTTCCAACTGATTTTGGATATCCAGATTTTTTGCATTATAAGTTTAGCGACAACTGTAACGGGATTAATAAGACCTTGAGGATCAAATATTTGGGCAATCATTGACAGTACTTCTCTTTTAGTATATGAGTTCTTTAGGGTGAAAACTGGAAGAGAGATTGAAAACGTGTCAAGAACAGGATTCCAGCATAAACCTAAAACCTTATTAGAGCAATTATCTGGAGCTATGACATAAGAAGAGTTCGAAGAGAGAGAAGAAATATTTTTTAGAAACAAGTCCGAGTTAGAACACCATTTATGTAGAGAAATACATGCTGTTCCAAGCAAACTAGTTATTTCCTTATGAGCTTTGAGAAGAGTTTGCTCATCATTAGCACCATAGAGAATGTCATCGATATAGCAACTATTTTTAAGAGCGTCACTGGCCAGGGGATACTCAGTTTGATGAGTATTTGCCAGTTCCATTAAACAGCGAGTACTCTGAAAACTGGCGCTTTTAGTTCCATATGTAACTGTTTGCAGTTCCAGGCACTCAATATCTTTTTCCGGGGAGTCACGCCAAAGTATGTTTAATAGAAAGGTTTGATCAGGATTGATTTTAACCTGTCTGTACATCTTTTGTATATCCGTTGTGAAAACAAAGGAATACAAACGAAAGCGTAGCAAAATGTCAAAAAGTTCCGGTTGAAGAGTAGGACCTTTGAGGAGGATATCATTTAGCGAATAACCACTAGAACTTTTCATCGAACCATCGAAAACAACCCTAAGTTTGGTTGTTAAGGATTCTTCCTTCAATACACAGTGATGCGGGAGAAAATATTTATTTTCTAAGTTTCCATTAGTAAGAGAGAGAGGGACTATTCTAGCATGTTCGAGAAGAAGATATTCACTAATGAAAGACTTATATTGAGCGTATGTATTTTCATTTTTTAAGAGTCTATTTTCTAAATTAATAAATCTCTTTAGAGCTATTTTAAAAGATTCGCCTAATCCTTTATGCGCATTTTCGGAGACAAGTGGAAGATTTACTTGAAAACGACCCGAAGGTAAAATACGAGTGGTTTTATTAAATATTTGTTCAGCTAATTTCTCATCGGGGGTTAATTTACTAACGTGCGGAACTTCTTCAATCTCGAAGAATTGTTGAATTAATTTATCTAAATTATTCTCTTCGGATTCGGATTGAACAAGGAGAGAAACATTTGACTGAGAAATAGCCAAATTTGAACTACGATGAAAGAAATGAGGGGGAAGAGTACCAAAAATAACATAACCCAAGTGGGTATTCTGAAGAATGGGAAGATTCTTTCCTAAACGTATGAATCCATCAGTCAATAATTCGCTGTAGATGTCACCAGCTAGAAGCAAATCAATTTTACCGGGAACAGAGTACGAGGGATCTGCGAGAGTGAGATTAGGGGGAACATTTATTTTGCTTCTATTTAGGGTAGCTTTAGGAAGTCTGCAAGTTATACTATCAAGTACAGCAAAAGAGGTTTTGAAACTTCTATCCTTCACATTATAGGGAAAAAATTCTATGTTAATCATTTGATTTGACAATGAGGTGTTTTCGGATATGGTTGATATCTGTAACTGTTTAAAATAAGGGGTGAGGTTTACCTTCTCAACCAAATCACGAGAAATAAATGAATGTTGACTCCCATTATCTAGGAGCGCTCTGGCATGCATAGGCCTGCCATCTTTAGAATACACTGTCACTAAAGCGGTAGCCAACAATACATCAGTTTTAACTGATAAAGCAGAGAGAGAAGTGGCTGTGTGAGAATCTGCAGTGTTTTGTACTTCTAAAGGAGGTTTGAACGAACTGGTAGAAGCTTCATTTTGGGTATGAGCACTATAAGGCGGAGTAGGTATGTGAGCTACACGACTGGAAGAACCTTGAGAATGTTTGGGAGCTTGAGCGTTGCGATCAATCGGGAAAGATTGCTTATTCGTGTTCCTAGAAGAAGAGACATTTTCAGGGGTACTATGCAAGAGCGAGTGATGTCTTTTCTTACATATACTACATGAGCGTGCAGAGTTGCAATCTTGAGAAAAATGTTTATTACCCAAACAATTCCAACAAAGTTTCTTACCTTTTACAAAATTAAATCTTTCCTGTAAAGAGAGACATTTAAATTCATTACATTGATAAATTTTATGCGAATTACTTTTGCAACATATACAACTAGTATCTGAAAAAGAGTTTGTTTGTGAGTTAACTGATGAAAACAAAGATGTTTTTAACTGAGGCTTAGTAAATTTTCTATCATTATCAGAAAC
Source organism: Diabrotica balteata (assembly GCA_918026665.1). Taxonomy (NCBI): domain Eukaryota; kingdom Metazoa; phylum Arthropoda; class Insecta; order Coleoptera; family Chrysomelidae; genus Diabrotica; species Diabrotica balteata. The sequence goes on from OU898283.1 coordinate 57,396,335, forward strand.
GTTTAATTTTTCTTGGATATCACACTTTTTTTCAAGAAAACAAAAAAACTGTGAGAGAGTAGGTAAAGCCTTTGAACCTATTTCATATTCAAATGAACGGTGAGTAGCGAAATCTAATTTTTGTAAAAATACTTCAATTAACAATAAATCCCAATGTTCGATTGGTACTGACATATTCTTGAGTGCGAGTAAAGTTTGTTTGCAAAGAGTTAAAAATTCTCTTAATGATTTTGAGTTACTTTTAGCTAAAGATGGAGCCTTTAACAATTTTTGAATATGTAAACTAATTACACGCGATTTATTTTCGTATCGATCCTTGAGAGTGTCCAAAGCGATCTGGAAATTTTCTTCTACAACTTCAATGTTTTCAATTAAGTGCAAAGGTTCATGTTTTAAGAAGGATTTAAGATATATAAATTTTTGCACACTGTTCAGCTCCGCATTATTAATTATTAGCGTTTCAAATAGCTGGTAAAACGCGTTCCATTCGGCGAAGTTTCCAGAGAATACCTGCATTGTAATTTCCGGCAACCTAACCTTAGCAGTGGCTACAGTTGACGGAGTATCGTTTGAGCTGAGCGAGTGGGAGGGTAACTTTAATGCTTCCATCTTATGCTGCAGTCCAGCTAGTGTAGAAAAGTATTTTTTCTCCATGAGTGCTCTGTCTTCTGTTTCAGAATCGGTTTCATCGATTTCTTCAATCTGATCCATCACCTCTTCATACTTCAGATAACATGATTTCAATTCGGTGTGTCTGAGTTGAAACTGGAGACCGTCAGTTTCTGCATCTGCGTTTTCTAGTAGCCAGTTTACTATTCTAGTAATCTTGGCCTTCAGCGGCTTCCTCTTCTTCTTGAGATCTTCCATTTCGACTTTCAACAAAAAGTGCTACTCCAAAAATAACTGGCTAAGGTCGTGCAAACACCGAGTTCTTTAGAGAAATTAATGTTTCTATTATATAATAATGCGTGTATCACACAGCGAGAATAGAGTGAGTAATGTTTATCGTATATAATAACATGTATAGCACACAACGAGAATAGAGTAAATAATGTTTATATTATGTAATAACATGTATAGCACACGGCGAGAATAGAGTCAATATTTATATCATATAATAACATGTAGCACACGGCGAGAAAGTTTATAGTTTACTAAAACGCGGTAAAAGTCTTAAATCACACATGAGAGTTTATTTTTGCAATTAAATTTTTTGCACACCCGGTAAATGTCTACAAATGTCTACAGATAAATTTTTAAAGAGATAGTCTTTTTGAAAAGCGATTTACCCTGTGCATAAGCGAAGTTATAATATGGAAAAATCTCACCCAATTTGTCCAGTGGTTTGCAGGAACAGGCACAAACACTATATAAACTTATTAAGTTAACTTATATAACTTATTAAGTTAGTTAACACTACTGTCCTTTTGTTTCAGAGTTTATCGCGACACCTTAGTCTTTTCGAGAGTCTTTTAAATACATTCATCTAAATATCAGAAACTAGTTAGTACAAATGCCAACATCAAACACAAATCCGTCGAGTAAGGACCACAAACAATGATGGAGTTTTCTCCGATTTCCACCAATTGTTGTGGGGAATGCTTATTAAATTCCTTTCCCCGTGCGTGTACAGTACCAAATATTTTAGGACCATGGACTGTACAAGAGTTTTTCCTTCGATATATACAAGTAGACTTCAAGGCGCTGGTTCTTTATGTGTTTGATTTAATAGGGGTTGTACTTAGAGAAAAATAAGCGTAATTAATTGAATCTACACATTTAATAACAAGAGAATATTTACACAAGCACTAATACTAAAGAAAGAGTTCGCTTTAAAACATTGTCCATTGCTATACCGGCGTTTTAGGGGCGCGTGAGCTATCGCGAAAACGAATACACATTTCACTGCATTTTGGCGGCGAAGAGAGAGCTTAGGTACCGGCTACTAGTACCAAACAGCTTGAGACACTAGTCACATCTCCGAGAGATTTTGAATTGAATCTTTACCTAATTGCCGACAAAGCGGCGTCGGTTTTACCACTTTAAACAACCCTTATAAGCTATTTATGGCACAAATATTTTGCAGGCAAAAAGTACAGTCTTTAACATAAAATCCAAACTAATATTTGTGAGAACTAAAAATTATACTAAAATTAATATAAAATGTTGTTTTTACAACAGGTGTGTTCTTTTTTAGAAGAATTTACACCCTAAATATTTTGTGTTGGTATCATGTGACGCTACAGGCTATGACGCCGATGACGTGCATCGTTATATAAATTAGATACAGTGTACTATATTAACACCACAGAACTAATTATCTCCTGTTACACGTCAATCAATAACATTCGATATTTGGTATTTCTAGTACTTAACCTTAATGACTGTCTGCGAACTAAACGTTTTTTGTTTTTGTTTTTAATTTATATTGTGTCATTTCTAATATTCTAATTTTGAACGTCAACAACTACATGTTATATGTCCCAAAAAGCTGCAATCCACGTCGTACCACAAACCATTGTTTTGTTAAAATAAATCATATTGCCGCAACCTCAGTCAAGTAAGACTTAAACAACAAACAACTATTGAATGTATTTTTTTTACTTTAATATTTTTAATTTTTACCATGTTTTGAATAATTGTAGCTTTCATCTGATGATGCCAATGAAAATTGGCGAAATATAATGAACTGTTAAACAGAGTGCACTTGGCTTTTAATCAGCTGTATACCCCATTAACCTCAACTCCATTTTCATCTACCAGATCAGCTGTTATTTTAGAGGATATATATATATATATATATATATATATATATATATATATATATATATATATATATTCGGATAGATTTCCGCGGTCAGATGAATGAAAATCACTAGGTTCTTCCCGAGAACCTAGTGATTTTCATATATATATATATATATATATATTTACAGGTTACAAATATACATTACATCTCAGATCCAATGAAAATATTTATTCTATTAAATTTATTCTATTCTGTGCGAATGTTGTCCATTCTTTCTTGTTTTTTGCCTTATTTTGAGCTTCTGACCATTCCAATTCAGTTTTAAACCTTTTCACTTTAGCCTTCCAGACTTGCTTAACGGGTCGGTTGTCGCTCATTCGGCACATATGACCAGCCATTTTATTTGTTGTGTTTCAATAGCATGTAGTACAGCTTTTGTACCCAGTTCTTCTCTAACATCTTCATTTCTTATTTTGTCTCGTCGTGTTATTCCTTTAAACAAATGAACAACTGGAGAGAACACTGGGAAAAGTACTGTAGTATTTCAACAACACAATACAGTTTGATACAACCAATTATTCCAAAACAACTTTGGTATAAGAATTTCGTTCTCCCTCGCAAATACATAACTACCATCAGTAGACTTAGATTTGGCCATGCATGTTATCCTGTACATTTATTTAAAATAAATATATTAGATTCGGATATTTGTCAAGAATGTCAGATTAAAAGTGACTTAAACCACATATTTTTTGAATGTCAAAAGTATAAACAACCCACCAACAACCTAATTAAAAGAATGATAGACAAGAACATCCCTCTTCCTGTTAATATTCTCTTTCTACTATCTCTCAATGAGAAGAAAATGTATAACTGCTTGATAACCTTTTTGTCTGATAGTAAAGTATGCCTGTAATTAGTAAGATTTGTAACCTGTGTTTAGAAAAAATTCATGAAAAAAATAATAAAAAAAAAATATTAAAAAAAAAAGTTCAAAAAAAAAAATAAAATAAAAAGAATATAAAAAAATACTTGAAAAAATAAATTTAAAAAGAAAAAAAATACATAAATTAAAAAAAAAGAAAAAGATGATTATAATACATTAAAAAAAAGAACAAAATAAGAAAAAAAAAATAAATAAATAAAAATATACTAAAACAATCACTAAGAGGATCTAAACCTCCGAGATGTTGAATCGGGTTTATGTCCTAACGTAGTGAAAAAAAAAATATGTATTACCATAGTTGTAGTTATTAACATAGTAGGTAGATATCTTTATTTTTATATTTTTTTTTATTTGTAAGATGTATACACTATGAATTTCTGATGGCGTCTCTCAATAACTAAATTATAATAAAGGTATGATATAGTATTTATTAACATAGTATGTACATTAGCTTAGCTGTTATTATTATTATATTAATCATGTTTCACTAATTGACATATTTAAATTCTTTAACAAAAATTATGTTGATGGATACTGGCTGAATGACAATTGCCCAAGCCAAGGAAAAAAAAAAAAATTAGATACATATTTCATATCAATGGCTTGTATCTTGCTTTTTAATTACTTTGTTAAAACCCAGCTCTCGCTTCCATATATCAAGATTGGTCGGAATACTGTCTTATAAACTGTCCTTTTGGTTCTTCTGCTGATTTAAGGTTTACCTATGAATGCTGTACTAAGATTATGGTACAAATTTTGAAGCACTACTTATTCTTTCTGTTATTTCATTCTGCCAGGTACCTTCTCTGTCTATTGTAACCTCTAGGTATTTGAATGCATCTACTTATTCTATGAGTTGTTGGTTAATTTCTATGTTAACATTTCAGTTAGTTTTCGCTATTAGCATCACCTTGGTTTTCTTAACATTAATCTTCATGTTTCTGATTGCCAGCTCATTATTACAGCTATCTATATTTTTTTTTGTGGAGGTCCCTTTCGTTGGAAGCGCATAACATGAGATCATCTGCGAATGCAGACTCAGCTATACCAACCGGTCATAGTTTACTTGTGTATACTTCCTTTTTTTTTTCTTAATTATGTCGTCAATAATCAATATGAATAGTGTGGAGCTCATAACACCTCCTTGTCTTAGACCCTCGTTTATTGCAAACATCTCTGATTCCAAGTTATCCTTACGTACATAACTCTTGTTATTTTGATACAGACTTTTGATAGCACCTGTTAGTTGATGGTCAATATTTCTATTTTGCAACTTTTCCAGACTGCTTCCTGGGACACTCTGTCAAATGCTTTCTCAATATCTAGAAAAGCCATATATATTTCTGTGTTCTTTATTCTAGCTTTCTCAATTATTTGTTTCAACGTAAATATATGGTCTTGCGTACTGTGTCCCTTCCTAAACCCACTTTGTACTTCATCCAGATGTGGTTAAACGATGTGTCTTAATTTCTTTTCTAGGATACTTTCATATATTTTGGAGACGATACTAAGTAGATTAATTCCTCTATAATTTTCACAAGAACTTGGGTCTCCTTTCTTAAAGATTGGTAGTATTATAAGTCTTAATTTTAACAATAACTATTCTGCAAAACTAACCGGCTGCCTGTTTTATTTTTGCTACCGTGGCTATTATTTCCATTCCAGAATTATCAATTTTATGTTACAGAATTATCAATTACATGTTTATAATACATTGTTTCTCATTTGATGATAAGTTACCCAAATCTACTCGGCGTTTTTAAGCTGGAGAAGAATAATTACGACTCATTGAATCCATATTGTTATCTTAATAACACTAATATGTCGCTAAATAGTTCTGAAAAACTGTTTTTTATATAAATGCAAACGAAAAATCTAATAATGTAAGGAATAACGCAGAAAAAACGAAAAATCGTCGATATAAATTTTGAATTTTAAAATTCACAAATGTCATTAGTGTCAATATGTCATAATTTAGTGGAGTAAACTTGCCTGCAGTTGGACCAATTACAAACAAGTATTACGGCGCGGAAAATTTGAATTACTCCTCCTGGTTAAAAAACAGACCATAGATTCAACACTCGTCTATAGTAAACTTCTCGTGCACGTTTGTTTGTAACTTTTAGTCTTTGTCCAATTGGAATGCGTTATGAATAATCGTCGAGAGATTTGAACAATCGACATATGGATGTTTTACTAATATTCAGTTTATACGTTTTGGAGACTCTAATAAGCCCGTTGACATAAATGCAAGGGCTATAAAATTTCTCAACCATTGCTAACATTACTTTTCCTTGGGGGGCTCGTCTTGTTTTTTCCAACTTGAACCATTATTCCATCCATTTCCGTATGATCGGAAATAATGTTTTACTATAAACACTTTGTCCTCATTTTTTAAGAACCATTTTCACGATTGTTTTAATAATAGAGCACTGTTAATCTAACAGTTAATGACAAATAAGCTCAATCAAATAAGTACGTGTTGCGTGCGCAATTTCACATTTCAAGTCTACATTTTGCTACTGTTTATTTTGGCGAATACAACTGTGCTTGTGAAAATTAATAGTTTTAAGTATCTAGGATCGGTATTACAGAGTATTGTAGATATATAGAGACGCATGCAGTAAAGTTAAAAGGATATAGATGGAAGAAGAATGCGAAATGTATGTCGTATCACAGAAAAATTCTAGTGATATCTTTCATAAGACCAACTATAATGTACTGTACTGAACGTTAGGCAGCTATAATTAATGAATAACGACGAATGCGTGTGAAGGAAATAAGAATGGTTAGGTGGATGAGTAGAATGGCAAATATGGTATGAATGGAATTGAAAGAAAAAGAAAGAATGGAAAGATGAAAATCAGGGGTACTTAAGGTGTGACTCCAATGGATTCCAAAATGAGAGAGGATGAGTTAAGATGCTTTAGGCCACGTTCAATGCCAAAATCATAATTATCCAATACAAAAAATCGCAGAGTTGTAAATTACTGGAAGAAAGAGCTTCTTCTTCTTCTCGTGCCACTCCTAGCGGAGATTGGAAATCATCATGGCCACTGCGACTTTGTTAGCAGCGCGCCTGAAAAGTTCAATCGAACTACACCCGAACCATTCACGTAGATTACGAAGCCACGATATTTTTCTTCTTCCAACACTTCTTTTGCCCTGCATGATGTTTCTTAAAAGTTCGTACTTTTCACCTCTCACAATGTGCCCCAAGTATTCCATCTTTCTAGTTTTTATCTCATTTAGAATTTTGCATCTTTTGTCTAAAGTTTGAAGTACTGAAGAAAGAGCAACAAACAACAATTATGAATTTTCTTCATGGACGTATAAATATATATCCTTATTTATACGTCCATGTTTTTCATTCATTTTGTGTTTCTTTTGTTTGTCTTTATTGTCAATGTAATAAAAACTGTTTAATGATTTTCTGTCGTTTTCATAATGTCGTTTTCCTTAATTTATCATTTTTATTTAAACTAGTATATTCTTCAAAATTGGATATCTGTGGAAGATTTGATTAATATTGTTGAAACCCCGTATAATATACATTTCAACTGTCTAATATTAAAAGTTGTATATAGTAAATTAAAAATATACTTGTTTTTAAAGATTGTTGAAGGTCACGAGACAGATGTTTAACCTATTTGTTCTATTGAAGAACGAAATTTATGTGCATATACAATTATTGGTATTTTAGAATCGATATATTAAGACGAAAACAGTTAGATAGTCATGCATTACTGGATACACGATAAATTTGTCTGCTTTCTATAATGTAAGCACATATTTTAACTGAAAATGAACACGAGGTGATTCATGATTTTACTTATAATATAAAAATGGGTATAGTTCTTTTTATTTTGAAGAATTTTTACATTTTGAAGAGATTGTTGCAGCTGTTTTAATTTGTTTTGTCCCTCTTTTTCTTCATTTATCTTCTGAGTTATTTTCTTTCTGTTTCTGTTTCCCATTATTGTCTGTGCTACTTTTATAGAACGCTATTGCTTCGACTAGTTTTCGACTATAATAGTATTTGTCTTATTTTTACTGCCTTTTTTGTATCTGGCTCTTTCTATTTTGTGTACATTTCCCAGAATCCTACTGAATTAACTATCATCATCATCATACTGGCTTTACCACCCTGTGTGGGTCCTAGCGTCTTCAAGAATTTCTGTATAGTCGTTCCTTTTTCTTCCTTCGTCAAGCACGTATCTCCATATTTCTCATGTCTTCATCGATGTTATCAAGGAACCTTGTTCTAGGTCTTCCTCTTCTTTTCTGTGACAAATGAGTCTGTCAAGGGGCGTTTTTTACCTGGGTCATTTTGTTCCACTTAAAGTACATGCCACCTCAGACGTTGTATCTTAATATATTTTACGATATCTGGTTCGAAAGTTGTATCGTCTACTTCACACTCCATTTTCATTAACAGCGCAATAGATTTGCGCTGAAACATCCTAACATGTTTTTATTACTTTAGAGTCCAGGTCTCTGAACCATATGTTAGGACTGGGCGTATTATTGTATTGGAAAGTTTTACCTTTGTATTTCTCGATGTATCTGCCATTCCTCTGTGGTTAGAGCATTCAAATAGATCTCCTTTTTTGTGTATGGTGCAAAGTATTCCAGTAGTCCAATCAAGAGAGATTTCTGTGTCCATATTTCTTTTATGAACTGCTGTAGGGCCATTATGTTATCGTGGCCACCTTCTTTATATAGTTCAGCTGGGAGATTATTTATTCCGGGCGATTTGTCTCTATTCAGTTTTTTAACTTTGTCTTTAACTTCAATGATCGTTGGTGGATCTTCTTCCCTCTCGTCTGTTCCACTTACCTCATATCTTTCGTCTTCCAGGTTTTCTTCTCCCTCTATATTAAGTACCCGGTTAAAGTATTCCAAAAGTAGAAATCGATGGAAGCAAATGGAAGAGGCCTATGTCCAGCAGTGGACGAACACAGGCTGAAGAAGAAGAAAGTAGTCCACCCATCGATTGTATACGTATTTAGTATGTCACCTATAGGACTTCTGCATCGGTTTTTGTAGTTTGTAGTTGCTTTGAATCTGAATATTGAAACTGAATCAACTATACATTATGTTTTTCTCTGATCAAAAATTAGTCTCAATCAGACTAATTGTTTTCTTTTGATTTTCTTCTGCCTAATTCTTATCCTCTCTTTGCTATTTTTTTTTACTTTTTTCTTGTCATTTTCTCTGTAATTTTTTAAGAAATACTTATGTCTTAAAATTAGAATTTGTTTTTGTATCTTTTTTCCTATTTTCAGTTCCAACTTTATTGTTTTCTTAAAGTTTTTCTTGGACTGTTAAATATTTTTTTTTACATCATTTCAGCATTTCATATCTATTTATTTGTTTTTATTTCTTTCTTTTTGTTCTGTACTGTTCATTTTTACATGAACTTAAAAAAACCCCTTCTAAAAACTATACTTTATTGTAGGCATTGTTTGATATTGAATGTTTATTTGCCTGAGGGTGCTTGTTTTTAAGTACCTATTAAGCATATTCAAGATGGTCGAGAATATATTCAAGATTATTTACGCCATGGTTACCCTTTCACGTCAAAAAGATTACAATATCAGAAAATTCAGTAATCTTGTTCGATCTTTTTGCCAGGTAAGCATTAGTGTGCTTGCTAGAGTTGTTCATAGCAAATTGCTTTAATCTTCCTTATTTATTTGTTTATATCTATGTTTCTAATTTTTTCTTTGATTTTCTTTTGATAACATTATAGAAAAAATCTGACGTGTATAGGGGAGACCGGGGCACAGTGGTCACATTTTTTCAAAAAATAGTCGATATTTAGATATATATAATATATATCGAAAATCTCTATGTTACCATCAACTATGGTCTAATAGTCATCATCTAACACAAAAATTAATATCTTGCGTATTAGGATAAAATTGCAGTTTGATTTAAAAAAGCAAAATTATTTGTAGACTAGGCCTCGGGGTACACTGATCACAGCACCGGGGTACAGTGTCACATTAATTTTATTTATAGTTTATTGAGTTCATTACTAAAGACCCGTTTACACGGGTAGAGTAATGAAGGAAGTACTTGGTAGAGTAGAGTAACTCTACCCGTAAAGACACACGGGTAGAGTAATGAAGCAACGAAAAAACGTTCAGTTATCGGTGGTAAAATTTAGACAATGTTCTTGATTTTCTGTCTCAGAGCACCACTCTTCATCTGCTGTGTCATAATCAGTCGTCTTTATAACATTCTGCAGTTCATACCATAATATTCTTAGTTCCTATAACTCTTTAAATGTTTTTTCATCTTTTATTACGTTCTTCTTCATCTCTTATTTCTTGTAAGTGTGGCGTATCAGTTAAAATTTTTTAAATAGTCTTCTTACGTTATGTAGACTTCAATTTTTACTGAACAGCTTTTGATAAAGAAAGAATCATAATTGGTGTAATTATAAAATCTTGTTTTACGGTGTTTTCAGGTGTTCTCTCTTTGTCAGTTGTTAACTATGTTGTCTTTGGTTTCGGAGTGGTTTGTCCGTGTTGAAATAAAGGCATTGAGTTCGTAATTGTTGTGGTCCCTCCACTGGTGAACTTATGCAATCAACAATGTCTTCATTTTCAGGAGTAACTAAAGGAAGATCTGTCAGTTCTACTGCAATGAAATCAGAATTTTGAAAAAGGTTTCTGCTAACCGGAAATACTACTGTTGTCGAAAAATCTGATAAAATGTTTTTTTAAGCTGAAAGCTTGCTGATAAGCCTGTCGAAATATTTGATTAATTTCATATATGGAAATTCTCTTCCTGGGATTTAAAAGCAGCCAGTGACGGCATGCCGCATTGGTATATTTTTTTATTGGACCATAAATAGTGTTGTCAAGAGATTGGAGTCGGTGACTAGAATAAGAAGGGAAAGTTAAAAGAATAATTCTATTATTTTTATCCAGTAATGTAGTTACGTATGTTATGTGTGCATTACGATTGACCATTAGTAATATTACTGGAACTTCCTTGGACGGTTTTATGTGAATAATAAAATCTTTTAACCAACTATAAAATATATTTGTATTCATCTATCATGAAACTGCTGCAGTTCTATGTATTAACTGTTAGTGTATTAAAAAAGGTTATCCTGTATATTTTTATAGGACAGTAGAATACATGCTACAATCAACCACATAAAGAAAATAAACTTACTTTAATCTCATTCGTCAGAAATTCGACAAACTTTGGAGACCTAAATGTTACCTGACACTCACAAATTTGAGGTTAGGCTTTTTATCGGAAACCTGCTTTACCTACAAAATCGTATTGTAAACTCCAACACATGGACTTATATTTGCCTTTCTCTTCTAGGTGGCTATAGTAGTAACACATTTCATTTAAATGATATTTTAAGGTGACCACTGTGTCTCTATGTCCACTTTACCCCGGTCTTCCCTACGTGTGACATTAATGACATGAGTCATATTACGTAGTCGTAGTAGTGGATCAAATATATGAATAAATGCGATATATTTCATAATGTACGTTTGTAGTTTTGTCCTACGGCATAATTAACTGTAGTAATAATAAAAAGTAAATTAAACTGTGCCATTGATCATTGTGGGTATCAATGAAACATATTTTAGCCGGTACGCGTCACACCCAGTTATTGTCAATTTCGATTCCGCGACGAGATTAAGGTGCAATGCAATTCGTTCTCGTAGGTGTTTTTATATTAAATATGCCATAAAATAGTAACATTTACAGAATCCTCTTGAGAACGAATGTATACTAAAACGTTGGATTTTAATGTCATTGCCAAGTCTACAATCGCAGTTAAAAATATAATTTCAAACATGCAGTTGAATGCATTTTCTAGAAACGCTTGTAGGAAGTTTTTGTCATGAGTAGGTATATAAATTTGCTATTAAAATAGTAATACACACGAAATAAAACATAGCAACATAAAATATATATAAACTGACAAATTAGTAACAACTGGGATTTAGTAAAACAATATTTTACTTTAGTAATTTGGTAGACAAAATTGTTAAATGTTTGACTATAAATTTAATGGTCCTGGATTATTCCTCGGCGGAAAGATCCCAGGTATTGTAAAACAATGTGTGCCCTATATTTCAAGTACACTGTATACTCTTGTTCACTGATTTTTATGCATAACATGATATACATTTGAAGTGTTTAAAAAAAACTAAAAAACCGTTTAAAACAGTAATGACATACGTTAATTTTATTTCACGCTTTCCATTACTTAACACAGTTTATTAGAGGGATTCTTCCACAACTTGGTTGACAACTGTCTCTAGATAGGCATGCTTCGCGATATTTCAGTTTAATGTAATTTAGTGGTTTCTGTTAATATTATTGTTGCCAAATAAGGCTATTATAGGGAATTATAAGTTTTTATCGAATGCTCCAGATGACAATTTTAAGATAAAATTTTAAATATTTATTTGTTTTTCAATTAATTATTTTTCGGCTGTACAGTACAGTAACTGAGTGTATAGAAAACCAAGGAGGAGCCACTTATCATTACTTTTTTTGACAAAAATGACGTTACAAATTTATTTATCTTCTGTTTTTTCTTCACATGTCATTTCTGTTATCTAAAGTTGGCGATCACCATTGAGAAGGCTTTTCGATCTTCTGCCACATAGATTAATTATTCTACATTTAATATCTAAGTCCATTCACGAATGTTTAATTTATCAAATAATAATATTATAATGTATACTGTAGAATATTGAAAGAAACTCGTTTATTTTTAAATTTTTTTGTAATCACTATTTCATTGTCTACTTTAGTTTCTTGTCTACTTGGCTGTCGCTTACTTTTTATTGTATTCTTTGACCTAACACTGATTTAAATATCATTATAACTCTCTGGAAAATTTATTCATCCTAGATATGTTTGTTTGGAAAGATGTTAAGGACAATTCTTACAGATACATCAAATGATAATGTAAAACTGCTTATGGATTATGCGTATCTTGAGACTTCTCATTTCTAATACACATTCCCTCTTCTATCGAAGGTTTAAAATTTTCATGATTTTAAGCCAGATTTTTGTGCCATCTTCCATATCTTGCTTTCCTCCAATTTTGCTTTGTATAATGAGTTGTAATAATGCGTATTTTTGTCCCCTTATCATATGCCCTAAGTGATCAAGTTTACTCTTTCGTTTGTAAAAGACCATGTTGTAAAACTTAAGATGACGAATATAGCGCAGAACTCAAAATAAGTAGTTATATGCTAATCTACTTTAAATAGATGCAATTATTATTCGTCGAACTTGCTGAGCATTGAATTCAATAAATCACTTTTTAATTTTTTGTGCGATGTATGCCCGATAAACAAGCCTAGCAAAAAATTATATTTTATGATATGTACCTGTGTAACTACAGTAAAATCCATACTTCATTTTTTATGTTGGTTCAAATTGTTTTTTTTTTGTTTCAGGTAAGCCTAAGCTCATTTAATCCAAGTAATACAGCAGCAAAAAGTGAGTAAAACTAAATAAAAAATAATAAAATAACATTATTTGTTTTGATTTTTTAATTATAAGTTAACATATATTATCCAGATTTAGCCATACGGTTCCCACTGTCTCTAAGGGGAAAATTTCTTTCATCCCAGGTACCTACAGTATCAAAAGGATTGAGCTCTGGTGGGACTCTTTCCATGTTTTCAAGCCCTAGGTGGCCTGGTGTTTATTTATTATATATTTATTGATTTCTATTCTATATATATATATATATCTATATATATATATATATATATATATATATATATATATATATATATATATAGTATAAGGATCACGATTATATCTTCGAGTGAGATATCCAGCATCTGTCGTTCCATAGCTCTCTGAGCTTTTCTGATCTTCTTCTTCACGTGCCATCTCCTCTAAGAAGGTTGGCAACCCTCATGGCAATTCGCACCTTCGACTCCGCTGCTCTAAAGAGGTCAGCAGAAGTGCAGTTAAACCAAGCTCTCAAATTATTCAACCAGGAGATGCGTCTTTTTCCGCGACTCCTTCTAACCTGTATTCTTCCTTGCGTTATTAATTGCAACAAGTACAATCTGATCTTCTCCATGATGTTTATTTTAGTGAATGTCCAGGTTTGAGCTCCATATGTAAGCACAGGTAAGATACAGGAATTACAACACTTTGTGTTGTGTTTGTAGTCTTTAAGGTATATTTTTATTTTTAAGTATGTATGAGTCTTCCGAATGCTGCCCATCCCATTTTACACGTCTGCTTATTTCGGTAGTCTGATTTTCTTTGCTTACCTCAACATTTCGAACTAGATATGTATATTCATCTACATGTTCTATCTCTGTCCCTTCGATATTTATCATAGGTTTGTCATTTTTGTTTGACCTTATTTTACTGAAATTCATTTTCAGTCCTTTTTTTGGGAATTCTGTGTGTAGCTTCTCAATCATCGTATACAGTGCATTCCACGTGTCGGCTATTAGTACTACATCATCTGCGTATCTAAGATGGTTCAAGTATCTTCCGTTAATAGGGATACCCTTATTTTCCCAGTCTATTGACTTAAAGATATCTTCTAGGGCAGCTGTAAATCATTTTGGAGATATTGTGTCTCCTTGTCTTACACCTCGGTTGATTTTTCCTTATCTTGTTTCGATTCCATTGCTCACTATCATTTCAGCTTGTACGTAACTATTATGTATTAGTATTCTGTACCTGGAGTCGATCCGGTTCTTGACTAATGCTTCTTCTATTGCTCACAGTTCTACGCTATCATAAGCTTTTTCATAATCTATAAAAGCCAGACATAATGGGAGATTGTATTCGTTAGGTCTTTTCTATTAGGATTTTTAAAGTGTATAGATGGTCACAGGTGCTGTACCCTTTCCTAAATCCGATTTGTTTGACTGGTTGATATCCGTCAAATTTACTTGTTAACCTGTTTGTAATAATCTTTGTAAAGTTGTGAAAGAAGTGAAATAGGTCGATAATTTTTCAGGTCTATGGTGTATCCCTTTTTGTGTATTAGTATTGTTTTAGCAGTATTCCATTGTTCGGGTATGTTGCCGTGGAATAGACATTTATTAAATAATATTTGATGGCTTCTTCTCTGCGTTCCTTCAGCATTTCTGCTAGAATTCCATCGCTTTCAGGAGCTTTAATCCTTTTTATTTCTTTTACTGCTCTTTCTAGGTCTTCGTTGCTTATTTCGGGCATCACTTCTGAGTTGGAATTTGTAATCTCCTTTTCAAATTCTGCTTTGATGAGTTAGGAGGATCGTTTCTGGAACGGTACAGATCGGCGTAGAACTTTTTAATTGAGTTTGCAATATCAGATTTACTTTTTTCTAGTTGTCCTTGTTCATTTTTTATGGTTATTATGTTTTTCTTTCGTAGTTTCGGTTTGGTGCATTTGAGACTTCGGTTTTCTCTATGATTTGTTCTATACGGTCTTCTTGCTGATTTTTAATGTCCTCTTTTATCGGTTTTCTTATTACTCGATTAAGTTCCTTAAATTCTGCAGTATCTCTTTTGTTTTGTCTCAGAAGATCTTTTCTTTGTTTTAGTATGTTTTGTGATTCTACACTTATTTTGGATTTTCGTTTTCTGTTAGCGGTTGCCACTTCTGAGCTTGCATTTAACAGTTCTTTTGTTATGACTTCATTGATTTCATTTAAGCTAAGTTTATCTAGATTTAATACTTTAGCGGGATTTAACTTGCTTTTATATGGTTCTGTATTAGATTTTAGTTTATCTGTGTCTATATTCCAAGTGTTTCTAAATTTATTTCTATTTTTATTATGTTTTATCTCTAATTTGGCCCTAACCATTCGGTGATCGCTACTTACTGACACCGTATTTATTACTGTTACGTCCTGTATGATATCAGCTTCGTTACACAGTATCTCATCTATTTCGTTCCGAGTTTTTTCGTTTGGGGATAGCCACGTCTACTTTATTTGAGGTTTTTTCTTATAGAATGTGTTCATTGCATAGTATTTGTGCATTATCTCCTTATTATCATGGTATACGTGCTGTGATAATTCGTGCTAGTTTTTGCAATTTTCTCATAAAATTCTTCTATCTTTCCATCAGAATGTGCTGCGGTTGGAGCGTATACTTGAATAATTTTCAGGAAAATGTTCTCGTTTGCATTTAACCTAATCATTGTAATTCTTTCAGATATTCCTACGAATTGCTCTACTTTATGTGCATGTTTCTTGGAAATTGGAAATCCTAAGCCATCTAGGCTTTGTTCTTCTCGCCCTTTATAATATAAGACGTTACCGAACTCTAGTATTATGCACTCTTTCCTTTTTTTTTACCTCTGCTAGACCAATTATGTCCCATTTTAAGTCCTTGATGTCTTCTTCGAGTTCGTAGATTTTTTCATCTTTGTCTTAGGACCTTATATTATTAGAGTGGCGATGTTCGATCGTGTGGTTTTTAGCGATTTATTGCTTCCCCCAGATTCCATGAAGCTGTCTTTTTTTCCAAAAGAGTGGGATTTACCATTACTGTATGGTCTACCCACCTGGGGACCCATTCCTTCTGTGTTAGATGAGTGATTTTTTACAATTCCTAAAATCACGGGATTGCCACTTTCGCCATTCACACCGTACCGAAGGTATTCTTCTCCGCCTTGGCTGCCATTGTGAACTTCATCCGTCACTCTGGACAAGTGACCCTAAGCATGCACTAGTTTTCCGGGTCAGGAAACACTTGGAATCTTGCGGAGGGCAGGGATTGATTCATTTTCCCTGATAGGACTGTCTAAAGGAGTTCCTACCCGCTACCTATATATATATATATATATATATATATATATATATATATATATATATATATATATATATATATATATATAGTGTTCATTGATTAAATTCAAAAATATTTTATCTTTTGTCCAGGACTGGACACAAAGGATGAATCCTCGCTGAGCCGCCTTCTTTGTTTCCTCGTGGTCAAGTCGGCTCTGGCAAAGAGCCTTTCTGCTGGGATGGACGTAACTGGAAGTGATATCCCTGAACAAACGAACCATGGTAGGAAATTTATTCTCGTTGTCTTTTTATTAAGATAAGATATCCACGTTTCTGTTTTTTTATTCTTTTGCTAGATATCGAGGCGCAACCTTCTCTTGTACAGTTGCCAAAGAAATAAAGAGGATCCTAGAGGACCCAGAAGAAGATACAACTTCATTGTTGCTTCCAGGTTGACGGATTTTTATATAATTCTTTGAGATTTGTCTCTGTTTATTGTTTCAAGCTGAGGCCTCATTCCGAAAAATCGAGAGCTTCCAAGTGACTGGGATCGATTATTAGAGAAATACAGTACACCCAAGTTGTTTTATTGTAGTATTTGATAATCTTATTTCTTGCTGCTATAACAGATTTTTTTCAAATTGAATTTTCCATTTTCGTTTTGGTCAGTATTAATTTCTAAAGTTTTTTTGTATAGGTTCTTGGTATATTTTTTTTGACAACATTAATTCTAATATTTGTTTGTCGAGGTAATCCTGTAATAAACTTATGTACATAACCACACTGTAAATTGGTTTTAGTAAATACCATTCTGCTTCTTGGAGTCAGAATAGTATTAATTTTGAATGACTGACTGACCCAGGAGGAAGTAACGGAAAGAAAGCTCTTTTTATTTATCACGGTCACGGTTAGATTCAAAGGTATTCTCGTCTGGTGGTGTCGGTGTCGCCGTAATGTCGGTTGACTGTTTATTAGGAGGACCTAGACCTAGTCGCAATAACATCACAATAAATCAAAATTTCATCAATATGAAAACTTAATTTTTATAAATATTTTTACTTTGCAAACATAATGCAGATACTTTATAACTTTAATTATGAAATCATTCCGATAATAATAAAAGTGCAGTTTTTAAGGGACATGCGGCATGTCTCGCGGGAGAATGCACCCATCCAGTGTCTCGTCCCGCAGAAAAATCGCTGTCCCGTCCCACGTGCAAATATCGCTGTCGCAGCACTGTGACGTCTCCCGTGCATCATTATTCCTGATTTAACCTCATGGCTAATGTTTTTTACGCCATATTGTATTGTTTAGACAGGTAGTATTTTTTGTTGCTCTCGTTACTTCTGCTTCAACGTCACCATAGCCTGATAGTTCCATGCATAAGGATTTAATATCTCCTGCTGGATAATCGATTCATTCGCCTCGAGTTTACATCTTACAGGTATCTTTCATGTCATATTATATAAATTATAACGGTGTCTTATTTTCATCGATGAAATCATTTGGTTTATATAAAATGTATGTTTGATGAAGTCGACGCTATACTCACCATTACCTTGGTAACCTTAATGGCTTAAATAATTGATTGAAAAATTAAAATCCATAGTATTAACTACATTAGTGTTAATTACGAATTACATATAAACTTGCTTTCATTATCGCTTTACAAGTACTTAAACTGCTACACGCTTTATTACTTTGAATTAGGAAGAGTTATTTCGTTTATCGGTGTTGAAATTAACAAAGTGTGGTCTATGTATTGCATAAGTAATTTCTCTATTCTCAAGTAAAAATTGTAACTTTATGAGTGTCTACGTTTTTACAGAGTTTTCTTATTTATAGTGCATTTCTTAATGTTTGTCAGCACAGTAGCCTCATTATACAGAGTGGAACAGGCAAATAGAATAAATTCGATAATAAATAAAAGGAAGCGTGTTAAAAAAACGCTGGGAAATGTCGACTGGTATTTATAGTTAAACATTTTTTTCAATAGAAACTGTTCATACACAGTGTATCATGTAACAGTGGTTAATAACAACTTTCTTATTTCAAATACAAAACCTGTCTATTATTCAATTTTCAGATTACTCAGAATATTCTAGACATATCTCATGTACTGTGCCCCGTACCTATCTTTAATTGTTTCGGAAATATTGTTTGTTAAGTGTTGTCTTCTTTGTTGTAAAATTTCCTTCAACACACTCAATGTTTATTTCCCATGTAGGTCTTGATAATGAAAAAGTAAGCTAAGCTATTTCAGCGTAGCTTTTGACTGATATGAAATTTAAAAAAATATTTTTTTGTAATAGTTTTGTGTACTTCGGTCTAAAACGCTTGAACTTAGCAAATTGTTGTTTTTGTACACGACAGAAGTTGTTAGTTTTATAGTACAGATGAGTGGTTATGGAGACAACACACGAACACAAATGGAAGTTGCTCAGTTTCTTTATGAAATATTTCCAAATTTGCCGTTTATATCCGAAGGAACGATTATTAAAATAGAAAAACAGTTTCCTGAACTTGGATATGTAAGGCAGATAAAAAAAAATAGCTGCCGATGCAAGAATTGTATATGCCAAATTGGTCGATATATCTCTACTCGAAAAACAATCTTTAATGTCAACCATTCATCGATTATTCGAACACAAAGACAAAATAAAATGTATCCCTATAAAATGATACCAACATAGGAACTCGTGAAAGATGACGTTGATTGGAGGGAAAAGTTAATGTATGGACAAGAATTGGGAATTGATGGCGATAGCCTAAGATGTTGAGTAACGTTAAAAGAAATTTTTATTTAAGAATGGGATGTTGTCAAGACGTTCGCGGCGAGTATTTTGACCATATCCTACATTCACAGTCATCTATTCTTTGTGTTTTTTACATTATCAAGAAATAAACAGTATTCCTTATTAGTTTTTCAATGTATTGTAGCAAACTTTTACACTCAAAATTTTTTTATTATTATTATTTGCACTCAATCTGAAAATATTTAATATTTTCGAAGAGATAAAAATATGTATAAGATATTGTTCATGAGATATGTATAGAATATTCTGAGGAATCCAAAAATTGAATGATATATTTAGAGTGTTGCATTTGAAATAAGGAAGTTAGTATTAGTCACTGTTACAGGACACATCTATGAAAAGTTTTTATTGAAAAATGCGCAACTAGAAATTCCAATCGATATGCCCGAGCGTCAACATGATCATCAGCAAGAAAACATAACTGGAGCAAATCTGTATGTGAACCAAATGAGAATTGAACGAGTCTCACAATACAATTACTTGGGAACTATAAATCAATGAGTCGTGGAACAATACCCAAAAGATTAAATGTCGCATCGGAAAGGCAAAGAGTGCATTCTTGACTATGAGTTCTGTGTTCAAGAGCCATGACCTAACCCTAGAAACAAAAATAAGGCTCTTTAAATGTTATGTGTACTCAGTGCTTCTGTACTTAGTGGAAACGTGGACATTAAAGGCGGAAACTCTATCAAAACTTCAGGCTTTTGAGCTATAGTCATAGAGAAGGATCTTAAAGATAACATGGACAGACAAAGTCACCAATGAAAAAGTACTGTGGAGAATGAACGCAACCGCGGATTTGGTCAACATGGTGAAGGGCCGTAAGCAGCAGTACTTGGGACATATAATGAGAAATCAAGGCAGATACGAGCTACTTCAATGTATTTTACAAGGTAAAATTGAAGTGAAAATGGTCCCAGGACAAAGAAGAATATCCTGGCTTGCTAACCTGAGAGCATGGTATAGAAAGACCTCAACACAGCTAGTTCGTATAGCAACCAACAAAGTCATCATAGCCAGAATGATCGCCAACGTTCGGAACGGACAGGCACCCTAAGAAGAAGAAATTTTTTTAACACGCGCCCATTTATTTGTTTATTTTTTATTCCGTTTGACTGTTCCACTCTGTATATACGTATACTTTGTACCCATTATCAGCTTCGTATCATTATTAATTTGAAAAGAAGAACTATCTTTTTACTAAAATTCGAAGTATTAATTTTAAAGGCACCCTAAGAAGAAGACATTTTTTCAACACGCGTCCATTTATTTGTTTATTTTTGTATTCCGTTTGACTGTTCCACTCTGTATATACGTATAGCTTGTACCCATGATGAGCTTCGTATCATTGTTAATTTGAAAAGGAAAACTATCTTTTTACTAAAATTCGAAGTATTAATTTTAAAGCAGATAGATATTCGTATTTTCTACCATTTTTTCCCATTTAAGCTCAAAATAATATAGAATATTATTTACAAATATTGCTTAAAATGTAAATGCGTAGGAGAATTATTGATACATTAGCGGATATTAAGCCATTACGTGAATGAAAATTGGGACCACTCACTAGAAATAAAATCTAGGATAGAGAAACCAAGATCTGCATTTCAAAAAATGGCTAAGCTATTCAAATGCCACGATTCAGGTTACTACGATGTTATATCTTTTTATACTATTGTACCGTATTGTACGGAGTTGAGTCGTGGACTCTCGCAGTTGCTACTTGTAAGAAAATTGGGGCTTTATAAATGTGGCTTTATCGTATATAATCCTGACGATATGCTATACTGACTAGTGTTACTAACCAGGACCAATAACATCGAAAGGTATGGGCTGCTGCAATTAATTCTTCAAGGAAAAGTAGAAGGAAAACGTGGACCAGGAAGGCCAAAAATTTCCTAACTGAAAAATTTGCGTACGTGGTTCAACACAACAACCACAAATCATTTCAGAGCCGCAGTTTGCAAAATACAGATTGTTATGATGGTCGCCAACATCCGAAACGGATAGGCACTACAAGAAGAAGAAGAAGCCATTACGATAATTTATTAGATTAAGATATTTTTATAGGCATAGGGGATAGAAAATTCAATTTACAGCGTAATCATTTTTTTAGCTATTAAACTTTATGTAGCTTACATAAAAAATAATCTAGGTCAAAGAAAAGTGAAAAGGTTATCACAACCTTTTCGTCACTACGCATTAATACTCTTAGAACTTCATAAAACTGAACACAGAGTAACCGTCACTGCTTACTTAGATATTATCATGTCCGTAAAAAGGGCGAACTGGACATAAAAACATGCTGATTATGCCAGAAAACAGAGGATGGGTATCGAACATACACTCTGTAACTAGAAAGTAACTATTAAATACTTGGAATAGGTCTTTTAGAACCTGATCAGGTAACAAACGTAACTCCGGAGAACGACTTTCTTCTAAGTGTAGGTTTTTTGACTAAAACGTATATGTACACACAAAATATTATTTAAGTCGTACTGGGAAATGGTCAAGAAGACCAAAGGACTCCTTTGAAATTAACATTCTATAATTATCTCGAAAAATTTGTGCTATAATCTCTTCTATGAAGATGTCCAAAACGGACATGTTTATTTAATAACATGATTCAGAGCTTACCTATCTAGTTTTCTGCATTTATCGTTGTCAGTACGTGCTTCGTAAGTTCACAAACATCTTTCATGTTAAAAATGTTTCATTATTTGTAGCTACCAAACTTTTCTTTTGTGCTTAAATCAACTCGCTAATATTTATACTACAATAATATGGCGCCAAACCTAGCTTATCCCACGATACATGTTATTCCACGACCTTAACTGTTTTGTTAGAAACAAATTATTAAATTGGGATCTGATCTAATGAGAAATTGTGATCTAAATCTACTTGTAAAACAGTCCTTTTTCTCTAGGTATCCTTTTTATAATTAACTCGACCATTTGCTAAAATATTTTTTAAGTACATTTGCATTTCTTGATTATTATTGTCTTTGGTGGATGTTCGCAATATGTCTTATTAATAGCAGGCGGTCTTTGCTGACAGGAATTTTTATTCCAATAGATTATATAAAAGGTTAACGACTGATTTAAATATTTTCCAGTCCTATTTTTAAATAGGTGACTTTAGTTTAACTACGTCCCATCTAGATAATAGATGAAAGTCGGTATTTATTCTGTTGATTTCTCTGAGAAATAATCACTAATGTACAGTTTTTTACCACTTAATAGATATGGCACTGAAAAAAAAAGGCTGCGAAAAAACTGTACATAATTAATTGTTGTAGTATACTAATAGCTTACACTAATAAATAATAACACTCACAAAACCCATAGAAATCACAAAGTAGACGAAAATATAAAAATAAGTTACAAGGTCGACGTGACTCAAAAATAAACAAGTCGCTTTGAAGTAAACAAATTTGAATAGATAATGCTATAATAATAATTGGCCAACTGTCTGGAATTAATTCGAAAGTAATTTAATTTTTGTACAAAGTCTTTGTTTAACTAAATATTTACCAATTGCGTTGCAAATGTATCAAAAATAACCAACTCCAGGAAAGCATGTATCAATCTTTTAATACAAATTCTAATTCTCCGGCAATTCTTCAAGTAAACGTGGTCTCGTCTGTGACCGCAGTCAATACAATGTGCAAGCAATTACATATTTCCTTAGGATGTTGACGAATCCAACGTGCAGCATATGAGATGAATCTTGGTGTGGAAATCTGCCGATAAGAGAGTTAAATATCATTTGGTTCGCTTGGTGGGAGACTTGCGGTTCACATTAGATGAGATAATGTATAGTTTACCATTTTAACTTAAATGGAAGCTATGTTGAATTCTTATCCACTTTATCCGCTGTCAAATGACCCCAATGATCTGCAGTCGCTGACCCGGAACATTTTTTAATAGGCGGTTCTTTGACGGCATATCCTGGTTCCGATTTAACCTGTAGAGATACTAATCGACTAACTGCTAACTAAGACTAAAGCGTTGGTCAGCCGATTATCTAAATTAGTGTGGTCCAACCTCAGGCCCGCAGGCCGCATGCGGACCGAGGCTCGTTAAACTGCAGCCCCCGCAAATACGTTTCTAAAATATTGCCATTGATAACTTTTACCTGTTTCAACCCTATCTAACTTTTCTTTAATCTTAGAAAGTAGTTAACTTTGAACACCCACTCCCGATGAGCGGTCAGTTAGCTTCAGTCAGCTGCACGTGTCGTGTTGAATAAACAGAGCCGAATAAATTGAATGTTAAATTCAGAATGAGTACTGCCAAAAAAAAAACGCAAAATTTTTTAAGAGAATCGTACCTTCCAAGGAAAATGGAAAAATCAATATTTCTTCATCGAATTAAAAGGCAAACCTTAGTGCATTATTTGTTGTCAAGTACTCGCTGTATCAAAAGAATACAATATTAGTAGGCATTATGAAACCCAGCACAAAACAAAATACGACAAATATCTATGTGAAAACCGACAGCTGGTTAATCATCAAGCTTAGCCATCATATATGAAGTATGTTTAAAGCTTGTCAAAAGTAAAAAAAGCATTTAGAGATGGAGAAATGATCAAGCGGTGTGCCGTTAAAATAGAGCGATCGTTTGGAGATGAAAAGATGGTCAAAAATTTTGAATGTTTTCCATCAAACTGTATCTAGAAGAGTTGATGAGCTGAATACTGTATTTAAAAAAATGGTCGACACAGTTCGTGATTGTTTAGCCCTGAACGAGTTTGTTGATATTACTGACAAAAATTAGCTATTAATTTTTGTTGTGAAGCTGTGAAGAATATAGGCGGTTTTCAAAAGTGCTCTTGCGTTTGCACCGACGGAGCAAAAGCAATGACGGGACGCGTAACGGGATTGGCTGGACTTTCGCGGGAAAATGGTGTTAACTGTGTTATATTTCATTGCATTATCCATCATGAGGCTCTCTGCGGCAAGATAATTAAAATCAACGTTACTATAAAAACTAGTGCAGATAGTAAACAGCTTAAGAGGAGGAAACAGAGGTAAGCGACACCGAAAATTCATCTCTTTCTTAGAAGAATTAAATACTGAATATAAGGACGTCCTAACGGAAATTGTTATTAACACAGACGTATTTATAACAAAGCTTAAGAACAAAACATTTCTTCATGAACTGGCATTTCTAACAGACATTACCTCTCACTTGAACACATGAAACCTACAACTCTACGGGAAAAATAAGACAGTATCAAAGTTGGTTGGTCAAATTGAGACATTTCGCAAAACAGTTGTTCTTTTCAATAACTGCATGAAAATAACGACATCACACATTTTCATGCGCGTTTTGAAATATATTGTTACGAACGTGCATTTACGAGGCACGTATAACGGTTGCATCTCGAAACAGCACCTCATGCTTCCATGCGGCGCGGCGGCATCTCGAAAGCGACTCGATATTTCGAGAAAGATCTGTCGGGTTCGCCTAGAGGTGGGAACTTTCTAGAAAATAGTAACTTTAGTATATATATGTAACGATCTTAGGAATAAGTGGAGTTGATAAGAGAATACCGAACTGTAAAGTTATAAATAAATATATTTATATAAATTCGAACCGCTCGTTTTATTTAAAAACGGTACAATATCATGAAGAAACCATGGTCGATTTCTTGAGGTTTGCAACAGTTCTTACATTAATAATGATATATGAATAATGAAATAAAAAGAGAATTAGATGAAAGGTTTTCGGAGCTTGATGCACTAAAACCCGATCTTGAGCTTTTTGAAAATCCAATGGGAATCAACATCCAGAACAACTCAGCAGAACACCAATTAGAAATGTGCGAACTACAGTCCGATTCATTTTTTCAAGCAGAGAAAAATGAAGACATTAGTACCTTTTGGAAGTTAGTCTCCAAGGATCGTTTTCCTAAACTTCGTAACTTTGCGTTGAAACTATATTCAATGTTTGGTAGTACTTATATATGTGAAAGTACATTTTCTGCTTTGAAGCATATTAAATCTAAAACACGTAATCGCATGCAAAACGATATAAAGAATACTTTAGAAGCTAAAGTACAAAAATTCCGTTACAAATTTTATTACAAAATGACATAAGGTGGTTGGAATACTTCCTTATAGATAGGTCCTGATCCGGTCAGAATTCCAGAGACGCTCCGGTTAGCGGTGGAAATTCTGGTTCTGGTCGGATGGCCAGGTACCCGATCACTAGTTAATTCTCAATAAAGATAGTATTATAAATAGAAACTCAAGAGATTCTGTAGTGTGCACTAGAGAAAAAATAAGTTTCCATTGAATATTGTGAAAATTGCAATTCACTTGTGTGAAGGAAAATAAACTGTAATGTAAATACATGTATATGACAAAGTGATAAATTTCATGTGAACGGCGGATCACATCAGCATTCGGTAGTCTCTATCCATTCTCATTCGTGCTGAATCGAATTACGGAGAGATTCTAAGCGGCCACTTATAGTCCACAAGCCCATGGAACATTTTAAGGGGTCATTTAACCCAGCATAGATCCTATATGAATCAATACTACAATATGTAATAACAACTTTAGAAACTATATCGTCAATTCTTATCGGTACATGTGGCTACACAGGTAAGGCAAACTTACCACTCAATGGAGGGGGGTATTTTCGTCGAATATTTTTGTACGGCATTTATAACTTGACACAAGGTCACACAAAAATAATGACGTGCGACCTAATGCCTTACAAAAATATTGATAAAATATTTGACTTCATAAAAATGTTCCATGGACTGGAGTCTATTATTTACTAGTGTTTATGTTTATTATATACTGACGGTGGTATTAGTAGGAAGAACTGTAACGGAAATAGAACTATTAATGAAACAGTGGACAGGATCTTGTGATGATTAAAACTTAGTACTCTAAATACGAACTATAAACACACGACACTATTGACAATATTCAGTTCAAGAAAAATTACTATTACAAATAAAATGGTATTCTTGGATGGTGAAATCCCTTAAAACAGTATTAGTTCTAGATATCTAAGAGCGTTTTTAAATATATTGCATGCATTAACAACCTGTCTAAAATAAAATAGAAAATAGGGACTATCGTGGAGACATCAAATCATTAATACATGAAAAGTGGACAGTTTGATCACTGGTAAGTTTTAAATATTTGGTGGACCTATATATCTTTGGTGGCGAAAGGGATATTATATAATATTATTATACATAATAAAATTCTTCACAGATCAGTTGAAGAACTCCTTGTCAACTACAAAAGAGTAGAAATAAAACATTCGACATGAGACTATTTTTGTTTTTTATTAGATATTCGTTTACAGATTTTGCAAAAAAAAAGAAGAAAAATGCACCCGAGACAAGTTGTCGATTGAGTGCTTGATATTTAAAGTCATAAACCATTTTTATACCGTTGAACAATAACTAGCCATCTAGGAATGCAGAAGAAACTCACATATTATCTGTGAAATATTTTGAACTGAATACTAAGACCAGCTTCCATATTAGGAAATTGCACCCGATAAAATATCTTCTCAATTCAGCGCTGCCTCATACCAAATTAAATTTCTCATATTTCGCCATGTTTTCCAAGAACTCTTCTTCATCCATCATGAATCCATGATACTCATGTCCTTAGTCAACAGTAAGATACGATGTAGATACAGTTGGTAAGATTGCAAGTCAGTTCTACTATGAACTAATTTATCATGGATAGACGTTATCCTGTATTAGCCTGCCATTCCCGTACCATTAATACCTATAGAGGCAATCGGCCCCTATAAGGGCACTTATTAGTTGAGAGGAGTTCTTCATTCTTTACTCTTAACACATTTTATTTCACTTATTGTAGTGTACCCTCTTTAATGACAGAGTAGAGGTTACATAGGGAACGGTACTAGGCTCAGGCTTTAGTCTGGTAGAGGTCTCTTGGTCGGGGCTTTTATTACAGCTCAAATACAAATAACTAGTTTGAGAAGTTAGAAAATAAAGAGAAGGAAAATAATTGAGCAATGCCCTATTTTTAGAGGAATGGAAAAACCTACGACATATAAAACAAGACAACAAGAAAGGTAAGGTACAGTTAAGATAATCACGCGAGAATAAAGTAAACCGTGAGAGAAAAGTTATTAAGATTGTGCGGCACACATTTAATATTTCGACACATATGCACTGTTTAAATGATAAATCAAATAGTAATATAAATCAATAACAATGTCTGAAAGAGATACACCATGCACAAAAATATAAATTTATATACATAATAAAAAAAATAAAAGACAAATAGTTCATCAACAAGGTTATATTGAGGTATAGTTAAGTAAATGCACTATACACTATACGCTATACACTAGTTAAATGGCACAAAATGGCTGAAAACTTATTGCACAATTTATTATTAAATCCAAACAAAAAATATCTTTTTGAAAAATAATTATGAATAATTTAGTATCCTTAAGAATAAGAAAAAGGTAAGAATATTATAATTGTATCTACGTCAATATCTGATAGCATAAAATAAAACAACTAAGTGATTTTTACGCCATGAGAATACGTAAACATGAAGTTACTAAATGTTTGATCATGATCACCTCAAATATGTGTATAGAATTGTTCATAATTTATACGTATAATAATATATTATACCGTAGTTTTATGCTCATAACGGTTCGTTCGGTTGAAGTTAAAGTAAAAACCCATAAATAAATAAGGTACACTGAACTCGAGTCATAATTCAACTCCTAACGATTTAGGTAAAAATGTCGGTACTCACAATTAAATAATCCGTATTGTACTTAGTCAGCAGCAAATAAGCACAGGTAATGACGTCTTTCATAGAACGGTCTCAATAATAAAGGCACTTGACGCGTTATCCTCGCAACAGGTACAGTGGGGCTGCTCAAGCGGCGTGGATGATTCAGCTACGGTAACGAATCACGGTGTTTAATCCGCAATCTCCCAAATTCATGTAGGCAGAAAGGAAATGAAAGAATGAGAAGCAGAAGAACAAGTAGAAGTATAGGTAGTAGTAATAATGAACGGCAAACAGAAGTGACTCGGTGTCCTCGAATTGGAAGACGTCGCCGTTTGATATGATACTTAAATGACAAGGCTAGTGTGGTCGTATTTCTAATCGTAATACTTTCTCTTGGCAGGAAAGATTATTTCATCGAAAATCAACATCTCCGTTTTTCTTGGAAGGTAAACTGGGTACTCGACGATAGAAACTGACTTCTTTGTTAAGAGAAAGGGTTTCTATTTAACAAATGAAAGACAAAAAGAGCAGCGAACAGTTGACGAACTATTTCGTTGTTGAAAAAAAGGCATGACAAATCGCTCGTTGCTTTTAGGTTAGTTTTAAGGTTCCTAGCAAAATATATACCATAGGCGGCGTAAAAGTAATTTTCTAAGAGAAATAATTTAAAGAAATTTTAAACATGCTTCACTAGTTTATTCACAATGTGATATTTAATAAAAATTAAGATGTCACTAGTACTAAGCTTCAGAAGAATAAACAATAGGTACAAGTCTTAACCGAAAAAAAAAAAGAAATTAGAAAAATATTTTAACATTACTTTTTGATGTATTGATATTTTATATTTTAACGTTACTTTTTGATGTATTGTTTTAACCTACTCTAATAAAAGAAGCTTAAAAATTTTTGATCGCCTAGATCGCAATATACGTCTAGACCTTCTGTGACGTACAGATAGGAAAAATTTCTGAAAAACACCATTCACAGAAACTTAAGCAACACCACAGTATATTGTTTTATAAAGATTTTTTTTTGGCTTTGGCTTGAAACCTTTAGCCACGTAATTACATATAAATATTAGTATTCATTCATACAGGATTGTACAAGGAGGACACTTTTCACGCTCAGGGATTCATCAGAGCGGCTTTATTGTAACAAACAAGACATAAACCACGGTTAGGTAGGTGGGCAACATATATGGTAAACATACAAAGGAAATGTTCAAGCATACGATCAATTTTACACTCATACCTTTAATTTAATTTTTACAAGAAATATCATAATTATTTTAAAGATTTTTATATTGTCTTCACTTAATAAGAGATTTACGTTTAGTGGTGTACTTAATCCCTCTTTTACCAATTCTTCTATCAGCCACGTGCTTGTATTACGATGTAGTGGGCAGTTAAAGAATATGTGATTTAAATCAGCTATACTAGTTCCACACTCACATCGGTCTGTTGGGAGAACTCCTATTTTGTGTAGATGTTTCGGGAAACATCCATGACCTACTTTTAATCTTAAGACAGTTGCCACTGTGTTTCTGCTTAGTGTAACATCTTTGTAAAATTGTTTTACATCTACTGTGGGTTGTAATTTGTATAAATTAGTGCCCCTGCTTTCACCAAACTGAATCCATTGTTTGTCCCATTTAAATTTAATATGTTGTTTGATATAGGCAAGTAGGTCACATGTGTTAAATTCTTCTATCACCATATGTGGGTGCTGTAATGGATTTTTAGCTATAGAATCAGCAATAGTGTTGCCAACAATATCTGAGTGTCCCTTGACCCATAGAAATTTAGTACCATATGGATCTGATAGTTTTAGTAACTGTTGAAAAATTTTTAATATGAATATGTTGCTATTGATTGTGAATTTAAAGTTTTGTAAGGAGTGCAATACTGACAGTGAATCACTGCATATGACAATTTTGTTCCACTGGTTTTCACAGCACAATTCAAGGGATAAAGAATTTATTCTTTAGCATTATACTGTGGCAACACTACTATATAATAGTATCTTACGGCATGCGACATCGTAATTTTATGAGATATTTAAGTATTGATTTTTTTGTTAAAATCTCTTATTATTCTATACAGTATTTCTATTTATGACTTCATGTGTCGCTGTTTTACTTAATCGGTCGTAAAAGATTATCATATATTTTAATAACAAAAGTTTACGACTACAAAGTTTTTCTAATATTACTTAAAGCGAAATTTGTGTGAACCTGAAATAATATTCAAGGCTGTTCAATATATGTGATGTCTGTTTTATAAATACGACTACGCATTTTATTTTTTCCTTTCTGCTTTCCATTGTCTTTGCTTTGATTTCCGCCTAGTTAGAATTACTACTCCATTTGCCATTTGCGTTCGGCAAGGCTCTTTAGATCATCTGCCCATTTTATTTGTGGTTTTCATTTTGTCTGTTTTATCCTTTTTAGATTTGTTATTTCACGTTTTGTTTGATTCACGTTTGGCATTTGTATGGCTTTACTAATTATATGTATTAATCTAAAAATGTTTTAGATATTAATATTGTGAATATTCGCCCTTTGATGCTAGAATGGCCGCACGAACTAATAATCCAATCACTCGGGCTATTCAGTTCTCGGTTTTGTCGGACTGAAACGATTCACTTGAAATTTGGTGAGTTGATGGGTAAGTGCTAAATAACAAAGATATATCACGCTGATGTGTGCTTCTTCCCAAGAGATGGTTGCCACCCCCTCTTCGGTGGAAATTCTTTTGCTCAAAATAATCACGGAAATTTATATGATATTCTGATACGTTTTACGTGTTAACATGGGAATAGCACATATGTAGTAGTATTCACCTTATCTCTCTCTCTCTCTCTCTCTCTCTCTCTCTCTCTCTCTCTCTCTCTCTCTCTCTCTCTCTCTCTCTCTCTGTAGCATATTCCCAAGAAAATAGTAAATTGTATTAAGATGCAATAAGAATCAGAGAATATATTGCTCAGCTTAGGACTGTTTTTAAATCGTATTCGTAAGCTTTGGAAAACTTGGCTGACGATGAAAGTATTCTGACAATGCAGAAGTAGATGATATATTTATATTAAACATATATTTATGTCGTATGTTCTCTAGAAGAAAAACGGGAAGATAAGCAGGCTTCGAAATTTGATACAAAATTAAAGGCGAACACTTCCAGTACACAGGTTGTTAAAAGTACTGATTTGAATATAAATGGACAAAAATAAATTAAAAATACATTTTTTAATTATGGCTCCTTCCTTAACCAGTTCAAACGGATGAAAGAAATAATTATAAATACTTCATTTAGTTATGAAAGTGTTTAAGCTCAGGAGCAAGACCCTCGAAGACCAATTATGAAATCACTCCCAATAACATTAGTATTCAAGAAGTAACAGAGCTGCCTCTCTTAAAGAATGTGCTAACAGCACAAGTAGTCACATTTCTAACTATTCCAGAACAAACTGCAATTACTGAAACTGTAATATCTGCATCGCGCCTGCTCCGTAACACTTCTCTCCCACAAATAGTGCAAGGATCCAATACTTTGGTTTTAAGTCAAGCTCCGCCTACCTGATAACTGCCAATTTGTCTCCATTAGTTATTGCAAATTTTACTCCAGTACATGCTTGCGGTGTACCTACAGTGGAATTGGCAGATATACCCTCCTTAACTCTTATACAGGTTTAAGGTATCTCTCATCCTGAACCTTCAAATGCTCTAAATATACACCAGACAGCCCCTATTAAAGTTTAGAATACATTTACTCCTACTTTCGCACATTTGAATAAAATTTCAACAATAAAACACTTAGACTTATTCTCAATTGCAACACATTGTGAAGATGATGGTATATCTGTCGCTTTTTTCAAAATTATCCCACCTTCAAATAAGTCCATACCTCCTCCACTAATACATGAAAACCACATACTCCTCTCACAGCCTCGTACTGCCACGGCTACCATCACAGTCCCGTCAAGACAAACTTTTCTTGTTCATACCATCCCATAATCTAATTCATCAAATTCAGTCAAACCTTCCTTTTCTTCTGCTGCTGTTGCACTACCAGTCGTAGTGCGCCAAGTAACAATAGCCGCTGCAGTACCCAACAATATTCCGTCTTTGATTGCTTAGTTTGTCTTGCCGCCTCCTGGTATGGTGAACGTCAATGTAACGTGCTCTTCTCCGTTGTTTACTTTTCCTCAAGTTCCAACTTGTAAACGGGCATTGATAAAAATCAATAACTTGAATCCCTCTTTCGCTCTCTCTGATCTTGATGTGCCGAATGGACGTGATTTTTCGATTTCTCCTCTCAACTGTTGACTCGCGTGAACAACAGATGTGCTGTCCACTTCTCTTAATGAGAATGACTAGACAGGACCGTTATAATACACGTGATAAAAACCGCTAATTCGCTACAGACAAACTCGTACGAGAATCCCCGCGTGTCAACCCTCCTTACAACATGACAACAGAACAACAATATTGGTCAGACTTTTTAAAACTTAATTAGCTATTATCTGTATAACCTTGCCCAGCCCTGTTAGAATATATCGTCCATATTAATAATTGGCCATGTGTTACTGGTTATGTTTTTCCAGTGAGAGTTATGTGGCCTTTATATGTAGGTTTTTCCCATGTCACTGGACTTTTTGGCATTTTCATGGCCAGCTCTGGATCGAATTATTTTGTAGCTGATGATCTTCTGGTAAGTACATTAGCTTTTTCATTGCCATATATTCCCCGGTTACCTAGAACCCATACCATGTGACACTGTTATGGCCCACAGTCTGTCATGTTCCTCTCGGCATTCCCACACTATGCATATATTTATCAAATTCATATATTGAGGTTTAAATTTTCATCACTACTGAATATTCCTGCACCAGACCCTTCTGCAGTTTTAGACCCGTCTGAGCAAGGCTGCCATCTCTCCCGCATGAAGCAGCCATGCTGATAATAATCCACAGTCCACCCAGCTTTGAAGGTTCGGGATTAGTAACGTGTTGCCTCCCACTCTTGCTGCCACTGAGCGATTAATACTAATCTCTTGGCCAGTCTTACCTCAATTATATCTCTCTCTTCAATGTTCGCCCCCCTACGACTATGAATCCTGGCCCTTTTAGTTGTCAACGCATGTAAAGGAACACAGCTGATGATTACCCACAGAGCGGCAGCTGACACAGTCCTGTAGGCAGTTGCTACCCACAGCACACTAGTTCAGTAGACGCGTACCATGAGCCTCTTCTAAGTTGGTATTTCTACCGTCTCACTCCAGACTGGGCCGCGTAGAAGACGACAGACTGCACAACACCGTGAAGTGCTCTTCTTCTTTCGGATTTCGAATAGCTCCACAGCGCAGCTATTCTTTGAATAGCTCTGTTGGTAACCACCTCAAATGTTCCCCAACTCCCATCCTGGTGGAGAGTAACTTACAGATACTTGACGTACTTACTTTTTGGGTGTCACTCTAGCTTTCGCACACTAAAATATAACACTGTCTCCCTTTTTGTAACCTCTGAGTATTACAGCCCCCGTCAGAGTCTCCATAGTTGCCGTTGGTGTATCCTTGATAGTCCCTGTGATTGCAAGGCAAGCAAGTTTTTGCACTGTACTTACTTTGAGGATGGCCGTTTTTTGCTCACCTTTGGCCGCCATATAACTGATGCATATCGTAATTGTTAGTTTTATCACCATGTTTCAAAATAACATGTCTCGTTTTAAATCTCACATTTTTCCATGAAGACGTCTGGCTACTATTAACGTAGTTACCGCTTTCCTGTTTAGCTCTATCTGTTGATTGTAAGTAAGCCTCGAGTCCAATATTATCCCAAAATATTTTACTTCACTCACCAGATTCAGATGTGTACCATGTGTAGCAGTTTTTCTAGAGTCTTCAGTAGGAATGGCTTCAGACATATCGGTGTCAAATACTTAGTTTTTACTGTCTGGTTTTGTCAGGCTTGTCACCCTTATTTGCACCCACCTATTAGTATCATACATAATTTTTTATATAGATAAAATGGGGATCAAATGAGTTTGTGCCCAGTTGATGATTTGTCCTGGTTTATTACTTCTTTTTGGATGAATACTTATCTGAGGGTTCTTGAGACAACTTTATGAAACCTCGTCGTTTCTGCTGTCGGGTTTTCTCCCCGCAATTCTTTCTCCACGGTTATATTTTTTCGTTCTCAGTTCCCTGTTATATTCAGAAATAGATTTGAGATAATCTCCTCCTCATCTGATATTTTGGGAAATTAAATTTTCGTCCCACTTCCATTTCTTGGTTTGCAAAGTTTTCATTTCACCAGGGTACTTTCCTGTTGGAATTCCTTACTATCTCCGGACAATTGTCTTTGATCGCTGAAATTTTTCGGCGACCATGTGCAGTGTATACCACGATATACAAACACAAGAGATAAGATATTGCGCATGTGACGCATACCAGCGGGCGGAGTCAACTACGTCAGCAACAGAGGCACCTCAAATTCTAAGGGCCGATTGTTCGAACGCTAAACCAAAACTTGATTGTAATTTAACATTTAATTACAATGTCTGAAACAATATTAAATCTTAGGGTAAAAGGCAGGAATCATTTACTTCCTTTTCAAAAAGGTAAATATTGAGATTGTTACGAAATCAATTTTATTCTTGAATAATTTTAGGTATTTTGCCTTGAAACTTTTGTTACCTGATCTACAAAGATTTGGTGCAGAATTTATTTTAACAAGACGGCTCAATCAAGACGGTTTAGAAAATTTCTTTGGTGTGATAAGAGCCAAAGGTGGTTTGCATGATCATCCCAACTCGTTGGAATTTAAGTATTGCCTGAGTTCCTACATCATGGGAAAAAATGAAGGTGCATATTCCGAATTTTCGAACGTAGAAACAGACAACACTCCAGATTTACCAATTTCTGGACAATTGATCCAAAGTCTGGATTCCAAGAACAAAGCAGTTGTGGATATACAATGAGAGTCAGAATGAACAAAACATTCGTGACCTCGAATATGATCATGAATATGATCAACGTACACATGGGTTGATCATTTGAGTCAGGGTGGTTTATGTAAACCTTCAGACACTTTTTTATTACAGGTTGGACAACTGGAAAAAATTTTTGTTTCCATAAATGGTGATTCCATTTTGGTAACTAAAAATTATTTTGAAAATCTAATGTCGAAAAGTGGTGATGTAGACTGTTTTAATAAGGCGAAGAAGTTGTTCTTTAGGTCTCGGATGTACTTTCGCATTAAAGAATTAAATAAGTCTCTTAACAACCTGACATTACGTAAAAGAAAAATATTGGAAATTACTACATAGTTACTGTATGTACGTCTGATTCACAAGAACAAAGTTTGATTTAGAGTGCATGACATGAAAATTATACAACTTATTTTTGTCTTTTCCAATTGTCAAATTATTAAATTATTAATTGCTATCTTACTAACCATATATATATATATATATATATATTTATATATATATATATATATATATATATATATATATTATATATATATATATATATTATATTATATATATATATATATATATATATATATATATATATATATATATATATATATATATATATATATATATATATATATAATCATACCGAGAGACTGGAATGAGGAACAAATCCCGGAAGAGTGGTTTATTGGGATCGTTTACCCGCTACACGAAAAGGGTGATTAATTGGAATGTAGAAACTATAGGGGAATAACACTCCTTAATACAGCATATAAAATATTTTCGAGTATTTTATATAGTCGCTTGAGTGCATATTCAGAGGAGCTTCTTGGCGAATATCAAACTGGTT
Source organism: Diabrotica balteata (assembly GCA_918026665.1). NCBI lineage: Eukaryota > Metazoa > Arthropoda > Insecta > Coleoptera > Chrysomelidae > Diabrotica > Diabrotica balteata. The sequence goes on from OU898283.1 coordinate 57,432,196, forward strand.
TTAGGCCTGGTCCATCAACAACAGACCAAATCTTTGTGCTAAGGCAAATACCGGAAAAAAACAATGAATTCAATATCGACACATACCATCTTTTCGTAGATTTTAAATCGGCCTATGATAATGTCCTAAGAAATAAATTGTATGAAGCCATCGATGAGTTTCACATCCCGGATAAACTGATAAGCTTGGTTAAGGCTACAATGCGTAAAGTTGTTTGCAAAGTCGAAATACAGGGCGAACAATCACAGGCATTTGAAACGCATGTTGGGCTGCGACAGAAAGATACGCTGGCGTGCTTCCTTTTCAACATAGCTCTGAAAAAGGCGGTTAGGGATGCCCAAATAGACAACAGAGAAAACATTTTTAATAAATCATCCCAAATTTTGGCATATGCAGATGATGTTGACCTTGTTGCCCGCACAACACGCAAACTAGAAGAAATGTATACCACCTTGTCAAATGCCTCAAAAAATATGGCCCTGCAAGTAAATGAGGAGAAAACTAAGATAATGGCATCAACACCCAACAATAGAGCCAGAAACATCGGCACCAATTCACTGTTGATAACTCTACCTTTGAAGTGGTGGACAAATTCACATACTTAGGCTCCTTGATCACCAAGGAGAACGCCATGACGGAAGAAATCAGGCGAAGAATAATCCTAGAAAACAAATGCTATTTTGGATTGAGTAGACATATGAGAAGCAGAAACTTAAGCCAAAACACAAAAATACCATTTCCAAGGCAGATGAAAACCTCCTGCTTATATTTGAACGAAGGATTCTGAGAAGAATATTCGGTGGCATCTGTGAAAATGGTGTTTGGAGAAGAAGGTACAACTATGAGATATATCACAGATATAAAAAATATATATTTGGTGGTAAAGACGTAGTATGTCTCATAAAAATAGGAAGACTAAGATGGGCAGGACATCTGACAAGATCACCGCAAAACAACCCTCCTAGAAGAATCCTTATGTCACAACCTGCGGGAAGTAGAAGTAGGGGTAGGCCAAAACTCAGATGGAGGGATGGTGTAAATGAGGATGGTAGAAAAATAGGCGCAGCAAACTGGCAACAGTTGGCAATGGATAGAACTGACTGGCGTAATAGACTTGGGAAGGTTGAGGCTCTTTTATAGGTCATCAATGATGACGATGAATTAAAAATTAAAAATTTTGTTTTTTTTTAATAACCCATCAAATAATTATGGTTCCCATTTTTGGGGTTTCTCTTCCCCTTGGTAAATATTAAATATTGTTTAATGTGTGGGCCCCATAATCGATTTTTGGCAACTAACGAAATAAAATAATTTTAATTATTATTGATTATATTCACATTAATTAAAAAGTAAAAATATTGTTTTTTTTTAAACCCATCAAATTATGGTTCCAATTATTGGGGTTTCTCTTCCCCTTGGTAAATATTAAATATTTTCTAATGTGTAGGTCCCATAATCGATTTTTGGCAATATAATAATTTTATTCATTATTGATTTTATAAATATTTTTATTTTCCGGATGCCAATATAAGAGACTGGATACATTACAAGTTACTGAAAATCTATTTAAATAAAAGGAACTAAGCCATTTTTATAGTTTAGTTTTCCTCTAAACTATAAAAATCACAAATATCATTCGCACTCGTATTACGGAGGCATAGACGAGTTTATGCTTAACTCTGTGCTTGCTCTGTTGCCTACGTCATGCGCCAATCGGACGAGTTTCGGTAACCGGAATATCAGGTCCTGAGTGTATACGGTATTGAGGTTCTTGAACTATAGCATAGGTAGTTGTCCGCTTTAACTTTCCTTGCTTAATGATGGATCTTCTCCAAGTTTGTACTGTACCTTTAACCTTGCTTAAACAATATTCCAGGTCTGCTTGATATCCTTCCCAGTTTGTTTTACGAGGGTTGCGGAAAGTTTCCGTGATAGGCTCATTACTTGTTATTTCAAAACAAATATGTCGATGGTCTGAACATTACTCCTCATCTGGTACATGCCATTTTTTAACAGCTTTAGCTTCAGCCGAGGCTGGTACATCAATTATCTTCTTTCGTTGTAAAGTTACGAAAGTTGGTTTGTTTGCTACGTTTAATGTCTAAATTTTACATAACAAACTAAAGTAATAACTCACCTCTTTCATTGTATTTCGTCTTCGTGCCTTTATGATCTTCATCTTTACTAGATGTTTTGATATGTAGTTTTGATATTATGTAGTTTTAATACTACATAATATATATTATTTATCAGATCCGCTATATAATATATGCTCTCCACCAATGCTCGTTAGACTGCTTATTTTGTCTTTGTAAACACGGGGCTCTTTTATCAAAGCTACATCAAACCTTCTGATAGCAACAGTAAGTTCTGTCGAAACTGCCCTACTGTACTGGAGGTTCGACTATAGATCAATATAGATAGCTTACCATTCATTGCTTGTAATAATTCAACTCGTATTTTCAAGATTATATTCTATAGTTATAATATATATTTAGAATGTAAATCAAAAAGTAAAACATTAACACTCCTTTTCTGAACGTTCGATGTTTTATAGCCCGTAATATGTCGTTAGCCAGTTAGCACTGTTTTCAATAAGATTGAATATTCATACGCAAACTATTTAAATAATACAATATTTATGAGACGACGGAATTTGCCAGAAATGGTTAAAATATTTAGCAAAAACAGTGATTTGAATTAACGTGTGAAAATGGTGAAATACGATTGAAAAGGTTATGTTCCTTTTAGGATGACATTCTTTTAACCTTACCTAGATATCGAGATCGATTGATTTGCTTATAGCAGCAAGTTCAAAAATAAACCTAGCCATTATGATTGCCAACTTCCGTAAGGATAATACACTCTAAGAAGAAATATCGACGAAGACCACAAACAAGGTGGTATGATGGCCTCCTAAAAAGACTGCGTGAGTAAACTGGATAATGGGAGTACAGGATAGAAACAAGTAGATAGGACCGAAGTTCCTTTCGTCCGATTCTCGATGCATGACGTCCAAGAGAGAAACACCAGAGTAACGTACATAACATTTTATGGATATCAGTTAAAAGTATCAACCGCTTGCAGAAAGAAATTTACCACTGCTGATTATTTGCTAAGGATTAATAAAGGCTAATTATTTCTACAAGCACATATTTCCACACACAAAAAAATACATATTCATACAAGTCTTACTAATAAGAACTTGAAGTAAGGAACAAACCCCGGAAGACTGCTGTACAGGAATTGTTTGTCCGTTACACAAAAAGGGTGATCATTTGGAATGCAGAAACTAATCTGCATTCGAGTACAAGTTAGAATATTTTGACAAGGATAAATGGTTTCTATCTCGCTAAAAACGTGGACCCGAATATTTCGAATATGCCTTTCGAGAGTATCCGCTAAGCGTGTACAGCGGTTGAAGTGCTGTAGGCGCTCGAACCTTTTCGACTTTTTTAATAATGTAATATCTATATAAAAAATATCTGATAATTGATTAAATGAAATTTTAATTTTATTTAATACTACGTTGGTAAGTAAATACTAGGTTACAATTACTAAATATTCTACATTTCACTACAAATTTCTTAGATAATTCTAAATTAGCGCCAACGATATAGACTTGTTTTAACTTGTTATTGGGCGCGTATTGCAACAATATCGTGCCGCACTTATATAGGTAAAGTTATTGTGAGATTGCAAACGATTTTCGTTGCTTTCGCAAATATAAGAAAGATTCTGATTATTATGAAAAATTTTATCATAAAAAAAAAATCATTTTTATTAACTTTCAAGTATGAATTGTGATAAAAATGTGTCGAAGAAAAGGAAAACAGCTTCTGAACAAGTCGACACTTTCGAAAATAAGAAAATCTTTAGATCCAAAGTTGCAAGTTTTGATTGGGAAAATTTGTGCTTTATTTGTGGTAGTAAAAAAAGGAATGGTATTAAAAAGTTAACAGAAGCAAGTTCAAACAGTGGTGTTAAGCAACGACTTTTTAATGCTGCCACAATAAGACAAGATGCGCTTCTTCTAGACAAACTGTCTTTACCTCATGATTTGTCTGAAATAGGCGCTCGTTACCATGCATATCCTTGTTATCAAAATTATGTCAGTGAAAATACTTTGCGAGCTATTTCAAAAAATTTGTCTAGTAGTGAAAACAGTGTTGATAATTGCATAAACATTACAACACAAAATTTACATTATTATAGCATTGTAAAAAATTAATTTTAATTGGTTTAATTATAATATGTCTATATAAAAATAATTAGAAATATCTTTTTTTCTAATAAATTGTACGTAATATTTGTATTGAATTAATCTTTTAAATTTAAACAAATATTTCTACGCGCCGCACGCCTGTATCGCCGCAACCGCTGTACACACTAAAGGTCGATTCAGACACATCAGTCCCGTCATAGTCTCGGCGCCGAACCGGTCTTGTTTGGTTACAGAACTATCAACTATCTGACAGCTGGGTAACTGTTTGTCAACTGATGAGTGTGAATGCCGGCAACATATTTGTATTAAAGAATATTTTGTATGACGGATTGTTCGGTTCGGCGCATTTACTGTGACGAGACGTGACTGATGTGTCTGAATCGACCTTTAGCGGTAGACTGCTCGAAAGGCATATTCGAAATATTTGGGTCCACGTTTTTAGCAAGATAGAAAAAAATTATCCTTGCCAAAATATTCTAACTTGTACTCGACGGTTTAAAGATTAAAAAGCTATTCATTTCGTAGTTTTAGAAAAAAAAAATCCCAAAAATCACCAATTAAGGCATTTTTTCAACAAAAAAATGGAAATAACTCGAAAAGGAAGCATTTTTCGAAAAATTACCAAGAGAGAAAAAGTGTTTATTTTGATGGGATGCACCATCATAAAAAAATTGATTCCGAAGCAATTCAGTGAAATTGCTTTTTTGTATAAGTTATTTGTTAATAACAATTGCCGGCCCACTTCTAAAAATTTTCAAAAAATACATTTCATACATATTATATATTTGATAATATATAATATAATATCTCTATATAACTCGAATATTATGATCTTTTAATTTTTACGATACATAATAAGCTTTAGCATGATGTTAAATAACTAGTGTGTAGTAATGTGCAAATAACTTCTAGTTTCTAGACTACCGAGTGAATACAAGAATCCTCTAATACATATAGTCTAGGAAACACAGCAAAAACATGCAATTTCAGAGATGTAAATAAGGAATATAGAGATTTTTTACTTTATGGATGCGATCAGAATTTACCCTCTCATTCTTGCTGCTCAGAATTCCTTGAGTTTTCGGAGCGATGAGGCTCTAAAGTTGCAAGAATCGGTTTTCTTATTCTCAAATATAGAATATATGTACGGTTTTAAAATGGAAACCTTTTTTCTCTTGAAAAAATATATTAAATTTAAGACTTTGTAAGTTTAATTTGATAAATTTTTATGAGAAATTACAAAAAACACCTAAAGCTAGCGTTTTAAAAATTTGTTTATTTCATGATTTAATTAAGTAAGATGCATATTGATTTTTTTTTAATATCATTTAAAACTTTTTGAACAACTTTTGAAATATTCTGGAGTTTTTGAATCTTTTTAAATGTAAGGTCAGAGCGTAGGAAGTTGCATAAATATAACTTATTTATACAGCAAAGTCGCGTGGTTGTTTGTAACTTTTCGAGCTACCCCAATTAAAAAAATATCGGTTGAGTTTTCACGAAGATATGCCAATTTTTTCGGTGCGCCGCCGATTTGAAGTTACATTTTCACTTATTGCCACGACAACATTATCTTGCTCGGCTATCTATACCACCGCTACTGAAAATCACAAAAAATATGCATCACAATATGTTTTTTTGATTAAATAACTGCACTATTTGGTAAAGCAAACGATATCTTAATCACAGAATAACGTTTTTTTATTCTTTGTTTTAAAGCCAGCTGTCGATTTCCATAAGTTCAAAATATGGACGATCTGTGAACAGCGCTGTAGCTCTAAATGTTTATAAAAAATTCACATTTTTCTAAGCGATAAATAAGGAGTTTAAAATTAATTCAATTTTTTTTTCATAATTCGAAAATATAATTTTACATTTTGGGTCGTGGAATAAATAAATAACAATAACTCATAAAAAAATTAACCAATTAAATTCCACAACGTCGCATTCGATTCGGAATTGAAAAAGCTTTCTTTCAAGATGAAATATAATAGAATGTTTTTTTTTGCATTAAAAACGAAAAATTAAAAAGCTACGAAATTTTTATAAAGAAATTAACCAAATGAAATTTAAGTCTCGAATTAAAGTTATTTAATCTCGAAAAAACGTTAAAATTTGGAAAACCGTTTTTTGTAACTTTAGATCCTCATAACTAGACTTAGACAAATAGGTATATTGCATATTTTTATAAAAGTGAGCATAAAGTGCATATAATTTGAAAATTTGGTGTTAACTATATATTTTTATATTCAAACTTAGAGATAGCATAAAAATGCCCATATTTAATTATTTTGTTTTATAATCACTTGGTATTCAAATTCTTGGTATAGTAACTAATAAAAGATAGCGGCTTATAGTTTTGTCACGTTTTGTCCTATAATTAAGGGTTTGTGTAAACCAGTTTATGTCTCTAGGTAAGAATTTTTATTTTGACGGTTTGTTTCACTAGGTTTCACTTTTGTTGTAAAATTGGAGGCGTAAACAACGTGTATTTCTAATTGTGAATAATTATTGTGCTTTGAAAATGCCCAAAATAAGCAAACCTCGCAAAGAGCTATCTATGGATATGGATAAAGTTTATTGCTCATGTTGTGGCAAAGCCGTAAGTACACGTATTATTTTTTATTTTATTTTAAAAATTTACACGGTGCGGTGGTACAAACAGAGATTTTAAAATTGGAGATTATGTTTAAGAAAAGTACCGACACAAAGCTAGTTCGCAATAAATCGGGATATTTTTTATTTTTTCAAGCATTTTTTAAACTCCTTGCGATAAAAAATAGAATATCCATTTAAAATTCAAATCATTCAATAGTCTACTGAAAGGTCGCTAACATATTTTTTTAACAATAGCATAGTTTGCTTTAATTTTGCTAAAACAAAAACATATCATATATTGGACTTAATTAATTAAGTGCTTTTAATTTCTGCTCACAGTATTTTTTCTTTAAATGTAAACAGACAAGGCCAAGAGCCTCTTGTAAATATTTGGGGGCTCTTCCTTCTTGTACAGTCATTTCTTGACATGTTTAAGATTACTACACCAATTTTTATAGGCTATAATTTAAATATTTTAATTGTTATGCAAAAACGGTTCATTATAAGTTTATTTCTACAATCTTACGATTTTAAAAATGAGTACAACTATAGAATATTTATATTCTTTTTTAGATTTCATCTGAAAAAAATTTCAAATAGATCAGCCTGTCAGAATCGTGAAACATTTAGCTAAAAAAGTAAAAACCACATCCAGTAAAAAAGATTAACCTTCAGTGTCCAAGTGCTTTCAGTCAAGTTCCAAAAAACAAACCGAACAAGAAACTTTTAACGAAGACTTGTGTCGTGCATTAAGTATCTTCTAATATACCGCTTTCAAAATTATCTAATGAAAGCTTTAGTTCTTTTTTAAAAAAATATTGCAAACAAAACATTCTCAGTGAACTCTAAAGAGAAATAATGTCAATTTGTTATATTTTTCAGTTATCCACAACATAAAAGCCGAAATAGGTAATAATTACTTTTACATATGTGTGGACGAGACTGCTGACTCGTCAGGAAGATACATTGTGCACTTATTGATTGGTGTACTTAGCGATGAAACCTTTCTAAAATCGTATTTAATTTGCTGTTAGCAAGTGGAAAAAACTAACGCTCTAACAATATCACGGTTTCTACAAGAAGGATAAGCAAACTTTTTTCTTCCTGCTGCTGTGCCTAATGATAAATTATTGCTTATTTTATCTGATGCCGCACTATATATGGTGAAACCAGGACAAAATTTAAAAATATTTTATATTCAAATTTAATACATATTCACTTGTTTAGCACATGGAATAAACAGAGTTGCGGAGGAAGTAAGAAAAACATTTCCCCTAGTTAACAGTTTTAACAGCGAGCCTCAAAAAGGTATTCCTGAAATCACCTGTAAAAATGCAATGTTAAAGAGATTGCTTCCTGCCGTTTCCCTGTCACCCAACCCATTTTAACACGTTGGGGAACATAGTTGGAAGTAACTAATTTCCAAGCTGATCATTTTGTTGATTTAAAAAAAAAATTAACCTTTTAGCGGATGATAGGTGCCAGTCTTTTTTTAAAGCTAAGCACGCCCTGTAAAATAACATCCTCCAACAGCAACTGTCATTCATAAAATTAAATTATAGTTTTGTCCAGAAAACTATAACTCAATTAGAATCCTCCAAATTATCATTGTTAGAGAGTACAGTTTTAATAAAAGAATTTGAATTAGAATGAGTCATTGTGTCAAAACGTTAAAGGTACAATTGGAAAGAAAATTTTTCAAAAATTTAAAGTAAACATGGAAAAAATAGTAGTTACCAGGTTCTTTCTGAAGTGGTTCAAGTACTAGCTGGGACATTTTCCGAACCACCTAATTTAGAACCATCTATTAAAGTAAATTTGAAAAATGCCTCAGTTACATAAGTTGATGTCGAAATAAGTTTTTCTATTTACAAATATATGTATTCAGATAGAAGCCATAAGTTTTTATTAGAATATTTTGAACATCATTTGATAGTCTATCGTTACCACAATTCAAAATAATATTTATATGTTAAAATAATTGTATATGTTATGTATTTATAATATTGTAAGGATTTTTGTATTTTTTATTACATGCATATTTCTAGATAAATATGCATATTTTGCATAAAATACTGCATATTTTTGCATAAAATACTGCTTATTTATGCGCACATTTCATACTTGTTTATTTGCATATTTGCCTATATCTACTCATAACCCCGAAACCCTAATGAATTGAATGAATGAATGATGAATGAATGAATGATAGGAAACATTCTGATCTCGCCCTCTATAAAGTAAAACAAATTTCATACATTCGTTATTTACATCTCTGAAGTTGCATGTGTTGCTCTGTTTCCTAGACTAATAATGAAACAGTCTCCTGTATAGTGTCAGTACGAATAATACGACGAACCATTTACATTTTATACCTTACAGCAAAGAGAAAGTGAAAGCGGACAGATTAAAGGTTATTTTTGTCGGTATATCATATCGATAATAAAAACAACTCATGAGATTTATGAGTCTTAAAAGAGAGTGTACAGGAATATTAATACGAGATAACATACATAAATAATAATACCAGTATGTGTATCGTAAATAATAATGATCAATATGTACAATTTTACTCTGGTACTGATCTAAAAAAGGTACTGAAGTGAAATATGGAATTACTGCTCAACAAACATTAAAATTGTAGACTAGAATATTATAATTATAAGGACTATTAAACTAATATGGATCTCGATTAAGAGATGACTCGAATTCGCAAGATTCTTTATAAATCAGTTGAATAAGTTTCGTACGGATAACGCAAATGTTTCTATTTCTATAGTAGAAGCCACAGTTAGTATGCAGTGCAGGTAATATAGGCATGTATTTCTTACAGGAGAACGGCCGACCACGTTGCCGGTTTGCCCCGAGCGGCGCATCAGGACAGGATTTAAGAATCATAGCACTAGAGTATACAACAATTGCCTACGGTTGTATAAAAGACTCTCATTATTGTTTCAACTAAAGCATGATTAAAATACTATAAAAAAAGTAAAATATATCAAAAACTCATTGTCGGTAGCTTATCTATATTTATCAATTTATAATAGCTTCCATTGTTCACACTTTATTTGGGAAATATTATTATAGTCATTAGGAGAAGCGAATTAGTTTTAATCCCAATTGGTCACACAAAGTAAACATGTCTCTTTGTCGATTTGGGTACTGGTCATTAGACCAAAACCTTGTTGGCAAAAACTATGAAAACTCATTTTCGCAAGTTATAATTCATTTTCACAAGCAGATGAAAGTTGCCAGTATCTGTCGTTAATTTCAAACAGGATATCACTCTTAGTGTGCAAGTAAAACGTGTGGTGTTAAATATATTTAAAACTATGATCTGAACTTAAAAAATGGTGGCAGCTTGACTATTACTGTGGAAAATGTTTTGAAAATGTGCGGTGTGAGCGTTCGCGAAAACATCCGCGAAGAGGTCCACCAAGGCGAACTGAAACCAGTACAAAAAAGGAAGAAAAACAGTTTTTAGCCTAATTCACGTGAGAATACTTACGATGAGGGAATGAAATCTCGAATAAGGAAAATTATCCATGATTTTTTTATTTTGGAAACATACCACCAACAGTCGACAGCGTAATGAACATAGTGAAGGATGAGGACCTACCAGCTTCTTTAAAAACCACATTTCGTAGGCTACCAAATGACATGGGTTTTAAATATGGTAAAAAAGGTCGAGATTCGATAATGATAAAAAGAAAGGGTATCATCCTGGAGACAGTATCTCTACCTTTGGAGACAAATAAAAACATTGAGACAGAAGGATAATATACACCTTGTTTATATCGATAATACTCGTAATAAGTAAACAACAGAATATAAAACCGTCTATATATGTAAATAATATCATACTTGAGCAAGTTGATAAAATCGTCTACCTTGGACAGCAATTAAAATGTAATGCAGAAAATCACGGCGAAATTAGATCCAGAATAGAGCAGGCTAGAGCTGCTTTTAAAGGATGTCCAAGGTGTTATGTAACAGAGACCTAAAATTGCATTAAGGATCCGCCTACTTCGCTGCTACGTGTTCTCGGTCTTACTTTATGCTGTCGAGTCCTGGACTGTGAATAAAATCGATCTAAATCGCCTTGAGGCTTTCGAAATGTGGTGCTATAGAAGAATTTTAAAGTTTCCTGGGTGGAGAAGATTCGTAACTCCACAATACTAGAACGTCTCAGCAAGACTACTGAGATCATAAAAAGCATCAAGCAGAGAAAGCTGGAATATTTCGGACATGTAATGAGAGGTCCCAAATATAGATTGCTACAAAACATCATGCAAGGAAAAAATAGCAGGCAAACGCAGTCAAGGACGAAGAAGAACCTCATGGTTGAAGAACTTGCGAGACTGGTATGGTGTAGATACAAGCATGCTATTTAGGGTGGCAGTGAATAAAATTAAAATAGCTATGATGGTAACCAACGTTCTGAAAGGACATGGTACATGAAGAAGAAGAAGTTTATATCGATGAGTCTTGGAATAGGACTAACGTCAGTGCTTCAGTCAAAAAGGAATGGAGGGACACAACGATCAAGAATCCACAAGATGCCTTCATAACAATTAACAACCTTACAAATAATGAACTAACCTAACTAATATGCGGTGACCTTAACGCAAAAAGTTTTTATATATCTTTACCCTAAATTTAAAAATTTTGAAATGTATTTTGTTCATGATTTTATATCTTAATCTGTGTTATCAATGATGAGTGTCAATGCTTTTATAAATAATCTCAACGACTATGTCTTGAAAAAGGAATAAAACCATTCCTAAAGCTAGGACAAAAAGTCAAAAGAGTGTTTTTTTTAACATCCCGGCCAATATTCTGACTGACTACAACCCTAATAAAAGTGTGTTGTTTGTTTATATCGACAGTCACTAATATCCAGTATTTGTTATTATATATATATATATTATAATATATATATGTATATATAATATATATATATATGGAAAAGTTTACATGTTGTATAATGGAATGGAGTCTTTTAACTGCTTACTGGGACTACGAATCACGAACCGCTATATCGTGGCGCTACTTCCGTGACGCTAGCCTCATCATTTTATCAAAGAGAAAAAGTAATATAACGCAAGAATAGAAGTTTCGCTTTAAAAAAATTCGTGTATGGAATTATATACCAAATGCAGGACAATTATTCCATGTGGCAGAAGATCAATACGCCTTCGCAATGGTGATCACCAACGTCGGATAATTCTAACATAGCACGTAAAGAATACGATGACAAAAGTATTAGTATATTAATAATATCATTGATTAGAGTAATACTTATATATTTTATGGGCTTCAATGTGTTTTGACTTTCAATGGGAAATTTTGTCCAAATACTGACTATATGTAACAAGTATAAAGTAATAAATTATTCGTTGTTTGTGTAAACAAAATCATGGTGATAAGCCTATGTAACCAAGAGCTGTGACTCCGTCTCCGATTCTGAGCGGATGCTTATATTTATGAAAAAACTATGTAGTGAAACCAGGACGCCGCCGAATATCCCGGCTTAAGAATTTGAGACTGTGTACTGTGTACAGGTATGGCCACCACAGAGCTATTTCGAACAGCTACTAATAAAATACGAATGGCCATTGTGATAGCCAACATCCATAGGGGATAGGCACTAGCATAAGAAGAAGTGAAAAGTAGTTCGTATGTTTCTACACATATTTTTGATTCATTTGTAGCATAATCATTCGACTAAAAATATTTTTTAACTACACCTATTAATATATCCAATTTCCTCATTAACCGTTTTACAGTTTTGTCGTGCTAAACCGGATATTAAAATATTTTTCATGAAATTATCGGTTTTATTACTTTTAAACAATTAAAAAAGCTGTATATGTTAATACGAGAGTTATAAGATCAGATCGACACATAAAATGGGATAATAAAAAACTCGTTAAAATATCAATTTGGACCCTACACCAACTGTCGTGATTAAGCCATTACATGGGATTTATTGTGGATTCATTTAAATTTAAAATTACACTTAGTGTTTCATGGATTTTATAGAGGCATAAAATTGTATATTCTATACTTAAAATATTTACATGGATATATAAAAATATTATATCGTTGGCTGGCTAATCTTCTTCTATATGTCGTATATCTTACTAGACCGTTGCTTTTTTTTTAGACTGGTTTTCCTTTTTTTTGTATTCTGCAGAATATAGAAAACTACAAATCTGGTTGAGATCGCCCTGTCTTTTTTCTTTTCCTGCGGATTTTTTTCACTAGGTCGTCAGTTATACTCTCTCTATTGTGTGTATGCATTAACCATCTTAAAATACGTTCTCTCTTCCATCAATAGATGCTACATACGGTCTTCCTTACTTTTATTTTTAGTTTTATCCTTTATTATACGTCCTTCAAAGAAATAAAGCTCTTTAGTCAAATAATTCCGCTTAGTTCAGTCATTTTAGTTTTGGAGTACTTGTTCAAAAACTGTTGTGTACAAAAAGAATTAAGCAATTAAGAATTTTACATTTTTTTACTATTATACAATTTTTTTTCATCACACTTGTAAAGTATTCATTAAAAATTCAATATGAATCAATTGCATTAAAATTGCGTAAAAAGTAAAAGATGAACGTTGCGTGCGTTATGAGGCACGTAGACGTAATACGCCAGAAAGTACCGTACGAAGGGCACCTTTAAAATCATCAATATCATCATCATCGTTTCCTCGACAACCCTTTATAGGTATTGTCCTGTCCTAAAAAACGTTTCTATTGTGTTCTAGAAGTTTGGTAATCAATACACTACTATTTACTACTGTTTAATAATAATAATCTTAGCTGAAGATTTAATTGTAGTAATCGCGGAAATCTTTCGGTACATTATATATATATATATATATATATATTATATAATATATATATATATTATCTATTTATTGAAGACGTTTCGCTTTCTAATCAGAAAGCATCATCAGTTCACAAAAAGACATGTAGCAGTCAATGATCGAGAACGATATCGGCAAATCGTCATGGAAGCTACCCACGCCTAAAACTTGGGCACGGTACTCAAAGAAGAAGAAGAAGTCAATGATATTAAATATGTAAAGAATCTTACGACAATGAACATTGTAAGATTATGTTGTATAAACAATTAATTGAACTAACTACAGTTTACAAATTAGCTCAAACTTAGCACAGCAAAAGACCATGTGGTAATTGTACATGTATATAAAAATTATGGTGCTGTTTTTTCGACTTTATTTTATGGAATGAAATCTTGGACCTTGAATGCGACATCAATGAAAAAACTGAAATCATTTGAGCTGTGGGTGTACAGAAGAATATTAAAAATATCGTGGACAGAACACGTCACAAACAAAGAAGTCCTTGGAAGAATGAATAAAGAGATGGAAATTTTAAACACATTAAAAACAATAAAATTAGAAGATTTTGGACATATTACACGTGCAGAGAAATATACCCTGTTCCAATTGATTATGCAGGGAAAGATACAAGGAAAGAGAAGCATAGGGAGGCGTAGAATGTCATGGCTGCGTAACCTGAGAGAGTGGTACGGATGTACATCAAATGAACTTTTCAGAGCAGCCGTCTCAAAAGTCCGAATAGCTATGATGATTGCCGACCTCCGCCGCGGAGATGGCACTTGAAGAAGATAAAAATTATGTAAAAAGCTTAAGTAAAAACAATAATTTGCAGAGAACTAAAAAGATCGAAGATGCACTTCCAACAATATATATATATATATATATATATATATATATATATATATATATATATATATATATATATATATATATATATATATATATATATATATATATAAATATATATATATATATATATATATATATATATATGACCTATCCAATATTCACAAACCCTATATTCCTCTACGTTCCATTGTCAGTGCATACAACATTGCCTACACATGCCCTACACAACCATTGGTCAATAGCCAAAATTCTACAACCTCTTGCCAAAAATGCTTCATCCTTCGTCAAAAATTATTTTCATTTTATTGAACCTCTTAAATAATACCCTATCTCACCGTCAGACATTCTACAAAGTTTCCATATAGTTTCAGTCTTTGCAAACATTCCTATAGACGAAACTCTAAACATTCTGAAAACCAAATACAGTATAAAAGTAAAAAGTAAGACTAGTTATCTCTCATTAAACATTGTATGTCCAATACTTATTTCATCTTCCAAAATCAATTCTACAGACAAAATGATACCGCAATAGGCTCCCCACTATCTTGGTAAAGATATTGGTAATTACTATCTCCAGTAATTACCAATATCTTTATGGATGACTTCGAGACGCGAGCACTGTCCACATCAATGCTCAAACCCATATGTTGGCTACAACTGATTCATCCCTACCGTTTCTCGACGTTATTATAAAGAAAAACCAATCCCAAGTTTTTTATCACTCTGTTTATCGAAAACCCACCCATACCAATCATTACTTGCATGCTAACTCTCATCATCCACCTTTACAAATTAATTCAGTCGTTAATACCCTTGTCGATACGCCTTTTCGATAATGCAAGTAGACCTGTTGAGCTCTTTAATTTAAAACAAGCTATCATCCAAAACGGTCACCGCGAAAATCATACTAATAGGAGCATCCACAGACATTAATCTCACACTCAATCTCAACTCAATGACTTGACCCTCATCATACACTCAATCTCAACTCAAAGACTCAGACTCCCATCATACGAAAGCTTTTCTTCCCTGACAAAATCGACAAAATTCTTAAATCAAAGGAATAAAGACAATATGTATCCCCCAACAAAAACTTTCATCTCTTGTCCGATCAATCAGAGACAACATTCCAAACGAACAACACGAAGTTTATAAATTCAAGATTTTGGTAATGTCCGGATGTATTTTTCAGTTTTGCATGACATTCTATATTCCATTGTAATAGTTTTAATTCAATAAACTTTATAAACAAAAAACGAAAAATATACCGTCAGATCTCTTTTGAATGCCAGATCTCTTTTGAACTGTGAATGTCAATTCTGATCTAATCCTCCACAGTTACGGCAATTCATCGTATTTGTTCATTCAAGAATATTTTGTTGGTCGGTGATACTCATTAAAATCTATTTACAGAAACAGCAAATAGAAAACGGATGGTGTTTGTAAAAAATTATTTTGTCTGAGTTTGGCCGGCGTCCTTGATATTAGATTCCACAAAAACACCTAATTTCAGTGGCGTACTTGAACAAATTTTGTTCTACGATCATATATTTTAAATAGTTGATATAATCAGGAAAACAAATAAAGATGATAAGCAAGAGGAAGAATAAGAGAAAATCTGTCAATTATTAACATCTTTAAAACATATAATCATTACCTAATTACAATCACTTCTACCACGCTCCATACAACACTTACGTTTTTAAATCATTGATGGTTTTAGCTCAGTTTTTTTTTCAAGATCTTGTAATGTTCAAAGAACGTTATGAAACTGTTTTCTGGTGGCATGTTTAATTTAAATATTGTTTTATATGGGATTAAACAACAGTAATTGATTAATGAGAATTACATTTACATTTGTTTTAACTTTTCAATTTTTAATCCGAAAATAATTTTCAAAAAAATATTTGATGGTTGATTAATTAATTAATCAATTCACAAAAAAATTGAAAATGATTTTCGAATAGGAAATCGATAGGTCAAAACAATGTAAAATGTAATTTTCAGTACAATCAATTGTGGTTTAATCGCAATCATCGCAAAACATATTTAACGTGTAATATTCATCTCAAAAATCATTAGCTTAATATACTATTTATATGGGATTAAACCACATTTGATTATAATACAAATTTTATTTTACATTTGTTTTTGACGATTTAATTTCCAATCTGGAAATCGTTTTCAAACATTTATTAGAAATAGCCATTATTTTAACATATAGGTGCTTATTAATTGTCTCTATGTAGCATTAAATTTGATGCCAATTACAGAGCTCAAATTAAAAAACATCTATAAATATTTTCCGTGAAATTTTAACATCGAAACAAATGTAAAATGTAATTTTTATTACAATGAATAATTGTGTAATGTTTACTTAACATGCTACAATTTACAGTTTCAAAACCACTTTTGTTGGAATCATAAATTCAGAATTTCGATTCTTTTTCTGTAGCAGTTTAAATGAATAAATCAAAAATCGACCCTGTAATACTATATCAAACTAATAAACATGTTTTCGTTTATTCATCTGAATATTTTTAAACTCGTTATCTTCACTTGAATTAAAACGATTTCAAACAAGCTTATTAAAATTTTATTTAAGATTCGACCTTGATATTTTTAAATACATAATAGGGAACTTCATTCATAGAATTCGTTGGGAAAGTGGTTTCATTGAAGGCAGAGGAGGAAATGAATATTTATTTCTGATTAAACAAACAATGTAACTAAGTAGGCGGACATAGTACAATATAGTGAGGAAAGCAAGAAGAAAATATCTTGAATTAACTGAAATAAAAACAACAAATAGGAACACGTCTTGGAACAATTATCAATGAAGATTTCTTTTATTGGAATCGCCAAATAGAGAAATATAGCATTAAAATAAAAGTACAATTTAATTTCTTTTCAATTCAAAATCGATAACCGAAGTTCGTACCGCAGAAAATTAAATAATGAATCAAAGTTCAATAAGCCCCTCTTTCGAGTCTGTTAAGTAACAATAATCTCTGTGTAATGAAATGAATTCGGTCGAGGTGTCAATTTATCAACTTCTTCTAAAACACAATTGCACGATCTTGTTGCAAAAACACTCTCATTTTATTTGTCAATTGGAGCTTCTTTACATGCCACAAATTGGATGCAGGAGTTAATTGGGGAATAATTATTAAATAAGAAACAGTCTGAAAATAGACTCATGGCTCCACCAAAAATAATTTTTGATTATCACGAATATCTTTCAAAGTTTTGTCCAGTTCCTGTAATGAGCTCTTGGGGGCTTCAATGTTCACAGCTTCTATCAAAGTATCGTATGCAATCCTTTGTTGTTGATTTAATTGTAGAAAATGTTTATGAACTATTTCTACAAATCCTTCAGTGTTGAAATGTTGTTCTTTTTGTAACTGTTGTTGTCTTTCGTAAAGAAAATGAATAACATTTATTGACTGTCAAATAACTATGTACTTTGATAATATAAAAGGCAAATATCGAGCACAGTATTAATTTAATCTTGCCCAAGTACTTTCGATCCCTAGATCATCTTCAGGGGCATTTCGTCAATTGCGGCCTATCCGACAAGAGTAAAATGTCATAGACATAAAATGCAACATTACAATACACTACACAAGGACAAACAAACACTTTAAAATTTTTGAAAATAGGCAAAGCTACATTGTGTAAAGAAGCCGGAGACAGAATTCTGTCTCCGGCTTCTTTACGCAATGTAGCTTCGCCTATTTTCGAAAAAAAAAGAATCGAATAAACTCGAATCATATCGAAACTAATGAAATGGAATCTAATCGAATGGAATCGAATTGAATGGTATTGAATGGAATCGAAAAGATTGTTCGAATGGAATCAAAATGAATCGATTGTAATCGAATGAAATCGAAGGGAATTGAATGGAGTCGAATGGCATCGAATTAAATGAAATCGAATGGAATCGAATTGAATGGGATTGAATGGAATCGAATCAAATGAAATCGAATGGAATCGAATGTAATCGAATCGATTTAATTCAAATGTTCCAAAATAAGTTTTAACTGAGGTTATAGAGTTTTTATATCTGCTATTTACGAGTATAAAGCCTATCTGGTTTCTGACAATGTGGTTTTTCTGTATGTGAAGGAGACGTCTCTATATATATATATATATATATATATAATATATAATATATATAATATATATATATTATATATATATATAGTCTTCTCTTAGGAAGCGAAAACAAAGTATTGGCAATTCTTTTTCTTTGGGTGCCGTGTCCGTATTCAGACGTTGGCCGTCATCATGTTTACAATTTCCTGAAACCTTTCTCTGTCGGCTGCTGCGCGAAATAATTCTTCTACTGTGAAACCACACCATTGTCTAATTGGCAATTACCATATTCTTTTCTTGGCAGAATTCTATGGGCCTTTCTCCTCTTTCGTTTCTAGTTCTTAGTCCGAACTGTCCAACTATATTTTCAACTATATCTACTCCAATGTTTGCATTAAAGTCTCCTAAAATGTAAGTAATATCTCTAGATTTTGTTAACCTGATTGTATTGTGCAATTCTGAATAAAACTTTTCGATCTCATCTTCGGTCTTATCAGCTGTGGGAGCATAGACTTGGATCATAATAATATTACAGTTCCGATTTAATGGGTTTCCGATTATTTCAATTACAAAAAGACTAACAGTGTTATATTATTGCCATTAGTTGACCATCATTACTACTTTTCATATATAGATGTAGGAGCAAAAGGAACAACTTCATATGGCGGTGTTTGGGAAAATAGTTCTTTGCTTCGTGCTATTGAGAATCATAGTCTTAATATTCCGTCAAATGGATTAGTAGTTGGCGATGATGCGTTTCCATTAAAGACTTTTCTTTTGAAGCTATACAGCAGAAGAAAATGTCTTTAATTACAGATTGTCTAGGGCACGGCGAATTTCCGAAAATGCGTTTGGAATTTTAGTCAGAAAATTTCGCATCTTTGAGAAACCAATTGCGTTAAGTCCTGAAAAAGTTGACAAAGTCATATTGGCATGCTGCGCCTTACATAAATGGTTGCGTAACAGAGGCACTGCCTATGTACCATTTGGTCTTATCGATTTTAAAAACCTGGACCATCAAAGAAAACTGGGAACCTGCGGAAATGTTAAAAGTGACGAAATTTTATATATCTCACATATAACAGGTGATAAAAATCCCACCGGAGTTGCATCAAAAAAACGAGATGACTGATGTAAGTATTTTAATGACAAAGGCACTGTACTCTGGTAGTGGGGCGAATGATACAACAATAATAATAGACAATATTTGATACATATAATTACAATCCGATTCTAATAAAAACTACTTACCAAATTTGAATAAGCTTTCCTTGATTTTACGTGTGGCATTAGAAATCTGTGCATTATCGGACACCAAATCACTTTTGGCACATAAATATCGTCAGTAGAACAGCCGGACTTGGTGCTGTTTTTAATTTTCTTCAATTCTTGCAAAAACGAACTACGTAAGTTTTTAGATTTCTCTAGTACATATTTCGCTGTTAAATTTTCAATTTTTAGCAGAGCAACAATGTTTTCTAAGTGTGCGCTCATAACGAGGCGCCGACCCTCGCTCGGACCATTGGATGGTATCGTATTATCGTCGTCAGGTAAAATAACTGCATTATTTTAAAAATCCCAGCGTATACTGTCAAAACGCAGCACCCAGCCAAGAGCCATGTATCGGACCATGGGCCATTATATTCGAGCTTAGTATTTTTTCGACCCTTGACCCTAGTACTCTACGATTGACACTACTATAGTCTTTTTCTATCATATTGATCGCACATTATGTATGCAAATCCTCAACAGGTCAAAAAACCCTAGGCGTCACCCTATACTTGTTTTGAAATCAATTAAAAAATTAATATTTTAAGATGCCGTCAACAATTCATTATCTTTTAAAAAATCTTCTGTAAAATAAGTGTTTCCTAATCTCACTATACCTTTTTTCGTATAGTGCGTAAAAAACGTCGGTATATATGCCACACGATTATTGTTAATTATACACGGGTGATTAACGAGAGAATTCAATGTTTCACGAAATAAATTAATGTAAACAGTAATTTAACGGGATTATTGTTTTCTATACAAGTTATCGCCTGACACAAAAAGAATACCTTCTTTGAACGATTACCTGGAATTACTGATAAGGCTTCACTAATGATAGTTTAAGTAGTTGTTATGCCACATTACAGCTTATGCCAATAATATAAATTAGAAATTGTTTGCATCTTCCATTTAGTTTATAGATGTACATTGTTCATGTCTTACCTACTTACGTTTTTGGTGTCGATATTTTGTTATTTGTATTTAAAAATGACGTCAACAACAGGTTTTATCCCGGTTAAGTGTAGTTTTAAAGGTGCCTTTATTTAGTCTAAGAGAGAAAAATATAATATTAAATGTACACGATGCACTTATACATCGACGCCCTTTAAGTAATGTTCGTGAAATCGTTAACATGTGTTCAAATATGACAGGGGTTGGAGAAGCAACAATTTATAGATTCCTAAACGAAAGAAAAGGAGGAAGTGTTTCATCTCCCTAGAAGAGTGGAGGGAGTAAACCCTTGGAAATTCAAGAAATACATAAAAACATGATAAGACGCAGCGTCCACTCATTTTTTTTTAACAAAGAATTTCCAACATTGGACAAAATCCAAACATTAATAAGAGAAAACGAAGAGTTACCAATCATAAGCAATAAGAAATTATGGGGACTATTGAGAGAGATGGGATTTCGTTGGCAAAAGAATAGAAGGAAATCCGTTTTAATTGAAAAAGATTACATTGTATCTTGGAGACGAGATTATCTAAGAACTATTAAAAAGTACCGAGAAGAAGGGAAAACAATTTTTTATTTGGACGAGACTTGGCTAAATGAAGGTCATACTGTACCGTATCTATGTGTTGTTACAAATGTGAAAAGTTCCCATCAGGCATTCATCGAAGATGTATCTACTGGATTTAGCAATATTCCCGTTGGAAAAGGACGCAGACTCATAATAACCCATATTGGAAACGAATACGGTTTTGTCAATGGTGGATTATTAAGTTTTGCCTTAAAATCAACCAAAGATTACCACGAGGAAATGACTGATGACGTTTTTGAAGAATATTTTGAGCAAATGTTGGATTTAATTCCAAAAAATTCTGTCATAGTCATGGATAATGCTTACCATTCAAGACTAGCCGAAAAATTGCCAACAACGGCATGGAAAAAAGAAGAGATAATCGAATGGTTGGATAAACACGTAATTTAGTACAAGGAGAATTCGAAAAAAAAAAAGGAATTATTACCTTTTGTAAGACAACATAAAGCAGCTTATAAAAAATATATAATTGATGAAATGGTATTAAACCGTGATGTAATTATTTTACGTTTACCCCCATACCACTGCGATCTGAATCCGATAGAAAATATATGGTCTCAAGTAAAGGCTGAAGTCGGACGCAACAACAAAACTTTTAAATTAGTCTGTCATTTGTGGTTTAGTACTACACGTGTGTTACTGTTGGTTTTATCCACTTTTGTTTTGACCTTTTAAATGAGCTTTAAGTATTCGAGAGAAATGTAATAAGTAGTGTAGTGATAGTATACCTCACCTAGTTGTAATATAACATCAATTCCTGTTGAGATTATTTAGTAATAGCCGTGAGAAATCAAAATTAGAGGTTATGGCATCTCAAAAAAGCAAATTGATTTTCAAACTGTTGGAAGAAGATAATGTAAATACTGGAGACCTCCAAGGTAATAATTGTTTATTTATCTGGACAATAATAATTAAAACAGTAATATCTTTATTTTTTATACGACATACTAGATTAACATCATTTATTTTTGCGTAAAAGTTTTCTAGATGCAACTCAACTATAACTTGGTGAATATGCCTATTGTTTTTGGTCAACTTTTTAACCAGTGGCGTTACTTTAATTTGTATCTCTAAAAATTTTAAAAGTTAATGTATGTAAAAGTTGATGCTTAACTTACATAATCAATTCCAATTTCAGATTTCTTATCATTTATAAAATAATATATTTTCGGTTTTCTCTAGAGGGGACCGAATTTCCATAAAAAGTAAAAACCAATTTTGGCGTGACAATTTCATTTTTCTGGAAAAAAAATTGACAAAATTTATTAGTTTTTCAAAAATTTTATATTAATCTGGGTTTTTAGATGAAAATTCCATGATGGGTAATGCGGGTGGTTTCCTTGAAGAACCTGTCTTAGCAGATGAAGATAATAGATCAAGTCCTGCACCTTCACTGTCCTTCTGTGAACCGAATGTTCGAAAGACTTTGGAAGAAGTTATTGATCAAGTTTGTGGGATTGATGATGACGACAAAGGTTATCTGGAATATCCAGGTAATGAGGAGGGGTTTGATAATAGTGACGCGGACCCAGATTATATACAAGAAAGTGTTATCGACTCCGATAATGACATCCCAAAGAAAAAGCTGCAAACAGATACAACAGCACTTATTGCACATGAGTCAGGAAGAGAAATCTTAAAAAATAAACTTGGACGAAAATCGCTAAAAAATGAAACTAGGCTAATTCGCGAGGAACGAAAGCAGAACAGAAACCTTGGGTTATCGTATACCACGAAAAGTGGGAAGGTTATAAAACCACGGACATGTCAGGAGCTATTAAGTTGCCCCTTAAAATGCAAAGACAGGATAACTGAAGAAAAACGACAGGAAATTTTCAAAGAATATTGGTCTTTAGCGAGCTTTAACAAACGCGTTTCTTTTATAGCTAGGCTTATAACAACCGACGGAAAGAAAACCACAAAACGTAAATTAGAAAACAAAAAACTTAAAAATAGGCTTCTGTCACATAAATATTTTTTACCACTAAATGGTCAACTAGTTAACGTTTGTCAAAGTTGTTTCCTAAAAACTTTTAACGAAACAAAACGGTTTCTAACCGATGTGACAAAAAACAAGATTTCTTCAACTTCTGCAATGCCACATGATGATTTGCGAGGTCTTGCCTCACCATCTAACAAAACTCCCGAACAAGATATTCAATTAGTAAGAGTTCACATTGGATCAATCCCAACGTATGAGAGTCACTATTGTCGTCGTGACTCATCAAAGATATATCTTCCTCATTACTATACCTTAACAAGAATGTATGAAGAATACAAAAAATGGCTACCTCACGAGAAAACCCCAGTATCGAAATTCAAATATCAAGAAGTATTCCATTCCATGGAAATAAAAATCAAACAGCCCAAAAAGGATACCTACGCTACATGCGATAAATATCATATGCTCCTGAAAAAACTAAAGATGCACAAAAAATGCAAGAAATTCAAAATCTTTTTGATAATCACCAACGAGAAGCATCAAACGCTTATGAGGCTAAGCGTATAGATAAAAATGCTGCGTTAGAAAATGAATCAAAAATCATTTATACGTTTGATTTGCAACAGTGTCTCCCCACACCTGATCTTCAGACTTCAATAGCATTCTATAAAAGGCAGTTGTATACCTTTAATTTAACATTACATAGATTTAATGATATATAATCAAGCAATGTGTTTTATGTGGCATGAAAGCGTAGCTGGGCGGGGTGCAAATCAGATTGCGTCATGCTTATACAAGCAGATTTCACATATTTCACCTGAAATAAAAGAGATCACCTTATATTCTGATACGTGTGCAGGACAAAACAAGAACTCTTTTCTACCTGCAATGTTCATGATGGTTTTAAAAGAGAATCCCAATCTATCATACATTAACCACAAATTTCTTGTTCCTGGTCACACCCACATGGAGTGTGATTCAGATCACGCAATTATAGAGAAAAAAAAAGAAAAGATATCCATGTTCCATAGAACACATGGATGAATTTGGTAAGACTATGTGGAAATAAGCGAACTTTTTTAGTTACTGAAATGTGCAGATCGGATTTTCTTGAGTTTTCTTCTTTGTATAAGAATGTCCTTCAACAAAGAAAAATTAACAACTTAGGAGAAAAAGTCATGTGGAAACAAATGAAATGGTTGAGATTTTCACAGAATCCTGGTGTCCTTGAATACAAAAGTAGCTTAAAATGTAGACGAACCATTTAAAAGCGTATGTTTTTTAAGAAAAGATATTACGTGGCCTAAAAACATAAAAATTCCTCTGTCATATAAAGGTCCCAATCCAATAAACATCGATGAAAAAAAAAAAGAACTTGATAGAGCTATTGCCTTATATTTCAGAAACATTTCATGATTTTTATAGAAATTTAACTACGAAGGAGGATATACCAAATACGTTAGCCGTGGATGAAAATAGTAGTGACGAGGACAGTGTACACACAGAAATTGAAATTTTTAAAAATTAAATAAACTTTTACGTTGTATTTGACTATAAATGTACCCCTTTAAGTGAACATAAAACTTTCCAGTTTCACATTTTTTTATTTATAATTAATAATTAGATTTTTTACTATATCTTTTTTGGGGGGAAGGGCTTTTGTTCTTTAATAAATAATTGTGAAAAGTGATATGTCATATATTTTTTTAAATTGTACAACTAGGTCCTTTTTACTAGTAGATCTATTTTAATCCAACAAATTCAAAGCCATTTCCAAAAATTGTTTAACGAAAATATCTTATTTGTATCCGGAACAACAATATTAAATTTGAAAAAACTATAATTGCGTTTTTCTCGAAACTTAAAATTTAGACTTACACCACTTTTCTCCAACACCCGCCAATTGTTTCGGGAAATTTGTAGGCATTCGAATTTTCTGTTGCCTCTGTACAATTTGTAGTGCCAGTCTAACATTTTATAATTTCAAACCAGGATATCTAACATTATTCGTATTTGCATAACAAATTATATCTCTTGCAATGTCAACAGAAGATTCTATTAAAATACTAAATTAAATTTCTTTATTTCAAAGAGTAGAAGTAAGTAACATTGTTATGGACAATTTTTAAACTTGTTTTGAACAGTTTTAGAGACACTGGAGAGTGAGATTATTGTGCCAGGGCCGTAAAATTATAGTAAATTTGACAATATTAATATTATATTACCTAGATGAGACAACTTTCGAGTTTTTTTCTGGTAAATTAGTAATATAAACACAGAGTATTGAGTATATAGTTCACAATCGAGTTTACCTATATTATAATATATTTTAATTTTATTGGGAGCATTCAGTAGATTGACAATGTTTACATGCATCAATTTTAAGTAACTGATATGCTGTACGCTAGGAGCGTTATATTGAAATTTAACTGCATCAACATTATTTCGTCGCCAAAATAAAAAACATGTTGAAATTAATTACGAAAAATTTGTTTTTGAAAATTATAGTAGATTTTAGGATTACTGTAATGGCATGCTACTACGTAGTCAAAAAGATTTTAATCATCATATAAGGCCATCAGAAAGAAAAATTGAAAAAAAACATACATACATTCAATTCTAACAACATGAATACATCTAAATTTAAATATTATGTGATTATTAAACGATATGAAAACCAATATTTATTTACAGTTGAAAGAAGTTTATATACAAGATAATTGTAGAAGCGGAATAATACAAGTATTAAACTTTCACAAAATAAAACAGTAGATTAACCACTACCGGTCGTGACTATATGTATATCAAAAAATTACAAAGCAAGCGATCTACACGGCTTAGAAAACGGTGCAAAAAATCCCTTTATTAATATTCACGGAATTTGAGTATCCGGCAACTTAGGGTACACCTATATTGGAACCGTATTTCTCCCGATCCGATTGGGTCCGATGTAAGCCCATTTTTTGATCCGACGTGATTGTCTATAATCGTTCGTTCAGTTAACGTCCGACCACCGACAATGAGTTCCGATGAACATTTATTAGGTATATTGGTTGTTGTTATAAAACAACCTTTTTAAATGACGTAAAAGAAAACGTACATGGATACATAAATTTAACGAAGACAGATCTCCAGGAGAATTTAATAAAACTTTCCAAACTTCACGTAACTATCCTGATAAATTCAAAGAGCACCACCGCATGATCATAGAAATCTAACTATCCAATCTAACTTCAGAGAATGCATCAGCCCCGAAGAAAAACTTAGGGTACACCTATATTGGAACTATATTTCTCAACCCGATCAATCAAAATTTCTCTGTCCATTTGGCTCTCATCGGAACGAAAAATCGGAATGAAACCAAACAAGTTTGATAGGAGAAGCTACTCAGTCCGACGTCGGCCGATATCGGCCGTTATCTGATCGGGGTTCCAACTGCAGTATAAGGCACTATGCATTAATACCTTGAGTTTGTTTTCAATCCGACGCTGGCTGTCGGCTGGCTGACATCCGTCGCCCGATGTCGAATCGCGAGAAATACGGTTCCAATGTAAGTGTATACCATGATAGAAGGATACAAGATATGATATTGCCACGCGCTAAACTCGTACATCTCGTGCATGACGTCACTGACGTCATGCAACGAGATGCAACTGTGTGAAATTCTAATATAATTTAGTAGATGTTTTATATAAGATGTTATATATAAGATGGAAGGTAACCCTATATCTGACTATTAGTGCAATTAAGTTAAAAAGGGAGCATATTAACTTGGGAAAAGATCACTACATATATAACTACATATAGATCTCTACTATATATAAATATTGAAATGATTTCAATATGTTAAAAAGGATACAACTTAAATGGATTTTTATATGAGCTTGTTGTTCATGAATTTCATGAAGCCATCACAATGTGGGTTCGACTCTGAAATAAAAGAGAGAAAAAGATTAGTAAATTGTTAAATAAATTAATTTTGACTTATCTGGTATATTGTTAATAATTTCTGAATAGTATAGTTGCCTAGTGTATAGGTGAATCGTCTAAACCTTAAAAAGAACAAAAAAGAAGAATTCTTAAAAAATATTTAAACATAGAAATTAAAAAAAAAACGTCAGAAAATAAACTGTCAAGCAAGTTTGTGGGAGCTAAATTAATAGGTGTTTTGTTAAATAAGAAATTACAATAATGTGGAGATGAAAAGAATAAATTGTATTAGCATTGTAATAGAATAAGTTTTATATCTGAACATTTTTTTTTATAAATTCCCAAATTAGATGTGATTAAAGTGATTATGAGAAATTAATGTGGATTGACAAATGTGTCAGAACAGGACAGTTTTATGGTTTAAAAAAAAGAGAAGACGAAAAAGAAAAAGAACGTTGGTTGCTGTTAGCAACGGATAATTGGTTTTTTGGAGAAGGCCGACGAGGATTTTTCGACGAAGGGGAGCCCTGAAACGGTGGAATAGGTCGGGAGTGTTTTTTAACTCGTCTAATTAGAATTTTAGTTTTTCCACAGTTTCCACAGCAGAGATATCCAGAATTTGTTCCAGAGAGTAAGAGAAACAATTTGACTTATAAATTAATATTGGAGTACAGAAATGTCATTTAAATTTAGAAAATTAAAATTCACGAATTAACATAATTGCGATAGGCCTTAAAAATTTAAAATATTAATGATCATTAAATTAAAAATAGAATAGTACGTACCTTAACTTCCGAAGAGAGGATTGATATTCCAGTTTCACCGATTATTTTGCGAGTAGTTAGTTTTCTTTAAAGAAATCAGAACTGTTTTAAAGTGAGGTTGGATAATAATTTTGGGGATCATTTGAAATTTTGATTATATTTGAATGCAAGTTTAAAGTCAGCAGAATAAAGTGTTCAGTTTCTTTTTCTTTATAGTTCATTTAAACACTTTATAAAGTTGCAATATTTATTTAGTTTTTAGGTACTTGTAGAGAGTCTCCACATTTTGTAATAAATTTTTATTGTCACGACACTAAACCACATTAAGATTTACACGATTCCTATTTTTGTAAATTTTTAAAGGCAACCCAAGTTGCAGATGAATTTTATTGTTTATATTAAATTTGTTCAATATTAATAAATAACGTGCTTCATTTGGGTTAATTTATCAAAAATCTAAAGTAAATTTTGGTTTAATTTCTTTTTGAACTCTACCAGGAGACTACAGAGTCGACGTCACACAGTGACAGATTGCTTAGAACACATAATTGAGCTAGCTGAGGTATATATTAAATTAAACAACGAACCACATATTTTAAAATTTACAACATTTATTATAAATAAAAATAAAATTAATAAAATACAACTTTTTTAATATATTATACTTACAGAGTAGAATTATGTAAATTTTTATTTAATTGTCTAATTCGAAAAAACATCTGCATCTAAAAAATTAAGTTTTTGTCTGATTAGAGCACAACACTGAAGAACTCTCATCTAATATATTTTTTAAATATTATTTAGAAACAAATAAATAAATTACTATTTAAATGGGAATAACCCACAATTAAAGATTAAAGTACGTTTATTGACGTTTCAATTTCCACTTCGGAAATCGTTTTTAAAATAGAAACATTAGTAAATTTACTAATGTCAATAAACATACTTAAACCTTCAATTGTGGCTTATTCCCATTTAAATAGTAATTACTCTAAAATGCCACAAGAAAATAGCTTCAGAACAACAAAAAATTATCTTTATTTACAGAATTAAAAATTTTCTCCAGTTTTTCAAGATATTCCATCATGTGTGGAGTAGGTTTTGAAAGACCACCTTCACTTAAATGAGAAATCCAGGTGAACTCATTTGAACAGCGTGTGACATATATAACCTGCCAAATTTTTTAAACCATCATATTCGATATCACTGAGCTCACTATCGAACATATTAGTAGGTGCCTCTGAATCAGTAATAGTGTTATTGTGAATTGAAGAAGAATATTTTTTAAATAAATTTGCACTGTCCAAAGGTATATTAGGAGTTTAATCTTCTTCGACATTTCTAAAGCTGGAAAGAGAGCCTTCATTTCTTCCAAGAATATGGGATCATAGGCGGTATTTAAATTGCAATGCATCTGGATGATCATGAAGTCCTCATTTGGCTCTTATAGCCCCAAAGAAGTTTTGTTTTAGATAAATTTATTGACGGAAACCGGATCTTTTTTCAAAGAACGATGTTTTGCTGGTGTATACTCCAGCAATTCATGTTTTAAATTACGTTCATAATCACTTTCAATAAAGTGCTTAGAGCAAACACGAGCAAATAAAATATTAAAACTCTCCTGGCTTTTACACAAATATTTCCAAAGAACTTGCATTTGCCATTTGTCTTTTATTTCCACATATTGTCAACGGCATAACCATACACTGCACACATCATATTGCGAAACATTTAAAGCATTTAACACTCTCAAAATATTATTTTACTAAATATTGGCTATGAACCGTAAAAGTACATAAATATCAAAATATAATATGACGAAATTTAGCACAAGCTGAAGTCACATAAGCCCCGCCTACATGCGCGGTATCTTATCTGTTTGTACTTGTATCATGGGTGTATACTGAATGCATAAAGTAACATTTAGGTAAATTGATATAAAGCAAAATATCAAACATGTAATGACAGAATTAATTAGTTGTAAACTGAATTAATCTTGGTAATGAGGCACACAACATATGTAATCGAAAGTTAACAAACAATAAGCAATCAATCTATTAATAGAAACACATCAATAATGAAATTAATAAAATTAATTAAAAATAAATAATTAAAATTAATAAAATCAAAATAATCAAATCAATAACACAGAAGTGAATCCATGAAATTATCAATATTAGCAAGTCTATAATAATAAAATCAATACTACAGAAATCAATATTGATACAAACACCTATAAGTAACGTTAATAATTTCGAAACGCAAGTAAAATATTCTGTTAAAAGTTCAAACGTGACACTATTTTAAATAGTTTAGGACACAAACGGATTTTATGCATAACAGCGACAAGATATGGTGTAGGTGTAGATGGTATATGTACTTTACCATGTGGGATTTTGTTAGAGGTAGCAGGGTACTACCACGTACCTAAGACACGACTGTCTTCGGGAGATCAGGAGCAAAGTGACTTAGAATTGCAACATGCATCTCCGCATGACTCGGATGATTGACTTGTATAGTCAATAGCAATGCCAAAGGTTTTTCAATTTAGTAAAATAACAATAAATAAACTGAGTATTGGGGTTAATAACCTACCATTTTCCATGCGTTTTTATTACATGTTACATTTTGTGTGTCTGTGCTTTATCAATTACGGGACTGTTTCATTGAAAAACAAATGATCACGTTCTATAAAATTTATACGTGTTTATTGCGTGGTTCCTTACAAATAAATTGATCATAAAACTTTAGTTATTCAGTAAATTCACAATAATGGTAGTATATTATTTACTGTTTGTGTTAAATAATTTTGGCTTCTTGAATAATCTAATTCAGCCAATAAAGTTAAAGTTGCAAAAGAGTTATGAATAATACAACTTGTTTTCTTATTTATAATAAGTTTATCACTTATTCGTAGTTTTGATGAAAGATCAAACTTAATATACTGCATTTAAATATATTATTTACTATCTTTATTGGGAATGAACTACAATTTTAGTTATGAACACATATATTTTGACGTTTTGATTTCCACTTCGAAAATCGTTCTTAAAATCGTTAGAAAACGATTTTCGAAGAGTAACTTAAAACGTAAAAATAAACGTATTGTCAACTGAAATTGTGGTTCATTCCCATTAAAGGTAGTAAGTAATATTAAAATGCCTCAAGAAAATAACTTCAGAACCATATTAAATATCTTATATGCCAGTTTTTGCTTTTAATTATAGTTATACCTTTAAGATGTTCATGTTTCTTTATATTTTGTGTAATTAAGTATAATAGAGTAGTTAGAACCTCCTAATTAACATGAAAGCGAGTATCCTTTCTTTACACCATTCATTTTTCATCAAAAAAGTGTTTTCTTAATGAATTAATTCACCCCTTTCAATAAAAAAGTCTGCCTAAGGCTTCCAGCATCTTGAAAATTCACAATGGCTAACGTAACGTGAACCAAAGTAGAGAATGTAATTAATTATATCCCTAACGGTGCTGTCAGTCGGTGTAGTGAATTATTGTTTCGCCATAAATTTAATAAACCCCTTGTTTATATAACTAATTACACCACAACCGCATCTGGGGTATTAAAATGCAAATGAGTGGTGCACGAGGACCTAGGTGCAGGACAGGAATTGAAAATATGACAAATCTGCAGACAGAGGAGTGGATTATTGGCGACTGAAATAAAAAATGGTGATTAACCGGCACAAAAATCAAGAATTTCGTCGGATTTCGTTGTTTTTTTAGTACCGTCAACGTTACTGAATGATATCCAATAATTCTATAACTTCAGTCTGATTTAACTCTTCTGTTGTCATTCAAGTTAAACAACAAAATATATTTGAAAAAACCTCTTTCCGAAAATTACATGATTTTACAAACAAATACATCTAAATCTTATATTATATTGTAGATGCTGACGTATTAGTTTTTTCCTTCTCGTTGTTTTGTAAAGCTTTGTAAATAATTTTTGGTTTAGTTCAATAAAATTAATCAGATGTGATATATATTGTTGTATTTGATAAAATGACTAAAATAAATTATCCTCATGTTGATGTTCTACCGCCTGTGGTACCATTTGCCATCAGTCTTTTGTCTTGATGGAATCGTTCCCCTGGTTTTCCTTGAGAAATGTTGAGACTGTTCTACAATGAGCGAATTGTTTGATAAACTCCTAGATTAGGTATTTTATCTTGTGCACAACTTATTTAAAGTGATATTCAACGTTTAAAGTCTACATTTGGCTTTTAGAATGGTCATAGACTAGAGAGCTAAGAATTTGATCTAACAACTGCTTTTGATAAATGTAATAAAACAATATGCCAAGGATTAAACTTTCTTGTTATAAACAATATTATAAACAATGTAATAAACTTTTTTTTTATTATAAATTTTTTTATTATATCTAAAATATTTTTTTAAAATTTTTTAGATATAAACAATATATAAACTTACTTTTTTAGTTATAAACAATATATAAACAATGTAGAATCGCTATTTGATTTTAAATACTAAAGATGAACACCGCTAAATTATAAGGAAAAGTGGCACAATTTTACTGAAAAACCATAGAAAATCCTTTAAAATGAAGGTTTGTAAAGTTATTTTCATCAATTTGTTGCTTAATTATTGCAAAAATAGCTTTTATAGTTGATTTTTTCCCTTTTAGAACAACTTATCTAAAAATGCAAAAAGAAAAGTAAAATATTGCGAAGTAAATATTTATTTTAAATGGGTTACACAAATTACTCGGTTAAATAATAAATTCTCAAATTAACCTGATTAACCAAATTAATTGAATTTTTATAATCTATGCAACGACATACCTCAAATTAACACAAAACAATCAATTTTCGTTTATTAGAACCAGAGATATTGCGACTTTTATTTTGAATTTATGAATTCAGTTTTTGAAATAATAGTAAAACCAAAAAATAAAAAAAAATGCGAACTCGGGTTTTAAGCATTGTAGGATATTGAATTGTATTTGAAAATTCGTGTAGAAATGCATACCTTTTGAATAAAAAAAAAATAAACTTCCTATATGTTGATGCGTTATTTTAAATGTTTATAACCTTAAAATCACAGTACTTTTTAAAACTTAAGACAGTTAAATTCAAATACCTGGATTTAACAAAAAAAGACCAAAAGAGAAAAACAGAAAAAAAAATTGAACAAGAACGTTAAAACTATTATAAATAAGACTTCATCAAATTGAAATTAAATTTCACAATTCTTCAATATATGTTTATAATCATAAGAAAAAATCTGTCTATTCTAGGTGATCAATTATTTAATTTGTAATCGAACCAGTTGTCGTGAGTTCTACCCTGGAAAAGTTGATGGAGAAATAAATTGCTCCAGAAAGTAGGTACGAATAATGTGGAATTACCATATTTTGTTGTTCGGAATTTACATGAGATGAGAGTGAAGCCGGTGAAGGAATAGCTGGAATCTCGCAAATGGGTAGCGTACGATATCAACGACACAAATAGAAAGATGAATACATAATTATATTTGTGCTGGTTTTCTATATCAAAGGAAGCATCACAGGTATTGGAAAACCATCTGCTTAAACTAAAGAGCTGGTTTAATTTGTTGAGACTCGAAGTGAATAGTTTAAAATCAATGCAGATAACGTTTACGTTATACAAAGGGCAACGCTCGATCAATTTCGATAAACAACACTTATATTGCCTGGTTCTTTTTTTATCTTTCTAGTAGTTACATATATATTTTAACTAAACATGTATTATAAATATATATATATATAATATATATATATATATATATATATATAATAACGGATTGAATACGGCTGTCGCCGCTTCTCCACCCCCAATTTCCATCTTTTTCTGTCATACGCAGTTGCCTCTTCTAAGTCTCTTGCCGCCATTGCTTCATCAATATCGTTGCGCCAACTTCTCCGTGGTCGTGTATTATAAATACAAATAACAAAAAACAGTTAAAATAAAATACGTTGTTACAATGATATGACAATATTAGTTCTTACGTGTGACTGTTTCACTTGACCTTGTGTCTGTGTGACTGTGTCCGTTAAGTCCGCACACGCGCACTAAACCACTTCTTCTTACCAGGCAAGCACAGAGGCGAGCCAAGGAAAAACTGTACACACCTTTAAAGAAGTCTTTCAACACGTTTTAGTTCAGTCAAAGGAAGAAGGGACAAATTGGCTACGGCTCTTGTTGTGCTTTTTCTGGCAGTACGAAAGGAAGCCACTTGGGCAACACCATCAGAACCAGTATGGAGGTGGTTAATTCGTCGTAGAGTCCACTACATATGAAGTTGATGAGGCTCCTTAAGAAAAACAAGATCATTGATCCTGATTTAAATTTATTTGTCTTTCATGTTTGCCTAGACTGCAATTCAGATAAATACTTCTGTTAAAGCCTTTCGCAGTGGTCCAGTCCCGGCTAAGGGGGGTGGCTTTAAAGAAAAGTCGGGAGTAACAATAGTAAACTTTTTGCTTATTTTTTGGGGTGACAAAATGAACATCCTCAAAAAATTGTTGGTTCCTATGGTTTTTAGAGGTTCACTGGCATTTTGTTCTCTGCGACGACTGGAGTATAAATAAATTATTTTGTTTATAACAAAACTAAATGGTAATGCGTTTTTTGGATGACTCTATGGGATTAAAAAAAAATGAAGAAAATTACTTCATTGGAAGCCGATAAAATACATTTTTTACGTATGCCGATTTTGGTATTTGAAATTCAATTTGATTTAACGCAATACCAATGGTATTGCGTTGAATCAAATGGAATCTATTCATTCTTTTTTTCACGCGCAATACCGATGGTTTTTATTATTATAATATATATTATAAATATCTTTAAGGCATGAAAATTTTTAGCGGGAAAGAGCTTCTAAATATAAAGGTCATGGTTTAAAGATTATCATCATATTGTTTATAATTTCGTGGCAAATGCCACTTAACTTTGACCAGCTGTATCTTAAGAACCACTAGTCGTAATTCGACATTTTTTTCTTTTATAAGAAACGGCTTGCCGAGTCTTCTCCAACTTTTCTTTTTAACGGTTTCTTAAATTTAATTTAAGCTAATACTCACCGATTCTTTTTTTTTATAAGCCAAAAAATTGTTTATAATTTTAAAACATTCCTGAGGCCATCCAAATAATGCTACCTTAATATCATAAAGTACGTTAGATAGGTTAAGTACGTTTTTATAAGTAAAAAAATTGGCAAACTTCTTTGTTTAAAATTTTAATTTTTTTATTGATGTTTCCGACCTATTTGATAGGGAGGATAGTTTAATTATTATTACTGAAGTTCACCTATTTCTGGAAAAATCTTAATGTCATCTCTCACATCCACCTCAAAATAGATCCGTCCTGGTCTAGTAGTTGCTGTTAATAACCAATATAGTGGATATATGGTGAATATTTATGTTTATGTGTATATGGTTTTATTGGAAACGAGATAGCTAGTCGAGTTTCACGGAGCTATCAAGTACGAACCTCTGAAGAAAGTGACGAACGAAACGATAAACGTCTAGAGGAAATCGTACGGAAAATAGTTCGTAACATGATGCCGAAGAGACGTGAACCCAGATGTTGGAATGGTAACAACGAAGGTCACATTCGCTCTAAAGTACAAGAAAATAATACAACAGTCAGAAAGCTAGAACAGATCGAGCACTGGGCTGGAAAAAGTCATTCAAATGCTGATGTTCAATCAAGACGGCCATACAGTGCAAATCCTAATCATTGTCTTGAATTAAAAGAACGACTTTGCCCCGCGAGGCGAACCACCGTTATTAATGATCAATGGCAGCCTCAACAGCTACAAGACGCTCAAGCAGATGATCCATTTATAAAAAGAGTATTGAATTGGATGCGTCGGTCGAAGTGAAAGACCTTCTTGGCAAGACATTAGTGCATGTAGTCCCGAAGTCAAGTGTTACTGGAGCCAATGGAATTGTCTAGTGCTGAAAGATGATCTTCTGTTTGGAACCTTTGAGAACAATGATGGTACAGAAACTAAGCTTCAGTTGATTGTACCTAAAAGTAAAGTGTCAGAAGTATTGCATCTACCTACTGGCCTACCGCTCGGCCGTAAATGAAACTACAGGCCAGACTCCAACCTGCCTGATGTTAGGTCGTGAAGTTCGTTTGCCCTGCGACCTAGAGTTTGCAGACCTTCCGAAGAACATGTTGCAAGCGAGGATTATGTCGACCGCCTAAAGTTGAGAATGAACAACATTTATGAACTTACCCGACAACACATCCAGTTAGCCAGTGACAGAATGAAAGATCAATACGATTCTCGATGCAAGAATGAAAGCTATGAAGTAGGTGATCTTGTTTGGCTTTATAATCCACAACGTCGTCGTGGCTTGTCTCCTAAACTGCAAAGACAATGGGAGGGTCCGTATGAAATTAAAAAGAAAATAAATGACGTAATATACCGAATTAAGAAGTTGCCGAAAGGTAAACCAAAAGTAGTTCACATAAATCGTCTTGCACCTTATGCTGGTTCAAATGAAACCGAAGAAGTCCGAACCCTTCAACATGAGATCAAAGATGAACGGCGACCAAGCTTTAAGGAATTTATGTCAAATTACGCAGAGAGAAAGAGTGCTAGATTCGGCGTGACGACAGAAGTTCAGCAGGATCTTTTTAGTGTTCCGCATAACGTCTCTCTAGCCCACTGTGTTGCCCAAGATCTTGAGATGACTAAAAGAATCTCATCTGTATTTTATAACAAATTCGGTCGGTTGGACGAGTTAAAAACCAGCACCCTAAAGTTGGAAGAGTACTGAGATTAGAAGATGGTTCTTGATCTTTGTTGTATGTGGTGACCAGGAAGTCGTATACAGACCGGGCAACCTACGAGGATATATGGCGTGCTCTATCTAATTTAAAGAAAATCGTTTGCAATTACGACATTAAGAATTTGGCCTTACCCAAGATAGGCCATGCACTAGATAATCTGGATTGGAAGATTTTTAGAAGCATGCTTGAAGTGATCTTCCGAGAAACCGGTGTAAGAATTACTGTGTGTTGCACTAATCCGAAGAGATCGTGTCCTTCAAAGACAGTAGACTGTTATTTCTTTCTGAGGGGTTCATGCAGAGCTGGAGAGTCCTGTAGATTCCGCCATCCTGGGCCTACAAATAGAGTTGCTGATCGGGACGCTCAGATCTAACAGGGGGGCAGTGTTACGAACATGCTTTCGGCATGGCTAATATAACGGTTGCATCTCGAAACGGCTTCCAGAATCATCACCAGATCTCTCGAAGGGAAGACAACAATCGGTCACGTACGCGATATAGAGGTGGAAACTTTCTATAACATAGTAACTTTGGTATATATATATATATATATATATATATATATATATATATATATATATATATATATATATATATATATGTAACGATATTAGGCGTCAGTTTAGTTTATAAGATAGTACCGAACTGTAAAGTTATAAATAAATATATTTATATAAATTCGAACCGCTCGTTTTATTTAAAAACGGTACAATATAAATGGCAATATTTTGAGTTTTTTAAAGAGTGGAACCTTTGAGTAGGAACCTCTCGGAAATGTTCCAGAATAACGTTTTTTGCGGTTTAAAGAAGAATATAATGTGCCTTGAGTTTCCTGAAAAAAGAATAACATAAAGCAGACAACATCACACATACATATTAAATTAAGTTTACCAATTTTGGCATTATATATAAATATATTTATATAAATTCGAACCACTCGTTTTATTTAAAAACGGTACAATATAAATGGCAATATTTTGAGTTTTTTAAAGAGTGGAACCTTTGAGTAGGAACCTCTCGGAAATGTTCCAGAATAACGTTTTTTGCGGTTTAAAGAAGAATATGATGTGCCTTGAGTTTCCTGAAAAAAGAATAACATAAAGCAGACAACATCACACATACATATTAAATTAAGTTTACCAATTTTGGCATTGAATTACGTATAATATGTAATTCGATTCGTAAATTAATAGAGATTTTCTAGAGTGCCAGCTTTAAAGTCACGCGTTTCTCCCTTAACAATTTTTTCACCATAATAATTATTTATATCAAGATTTTTTTCTTATTTTGTAAAAAATGAAATAATGTTAAATTCGTTTTTTAACGTTCATAAACAAATTGTTCAGAACAAACTATTTAAATTTACAAAATGGTAGATTATTTACACATACAAATTACCTTTTATTGATTAAACATTCTTTACGTATGTAACTATAAAATGTGCAGGAATAAATGCTAACGGTGTATTAATTTTAATACTATAAATTGCTAACCATAAATGATAGCTAAACTAGCTTGAATATACATGTAGATAGCTAATCAACGTACAAGAGTATCTTCAGGATCTATTTTATTGATTTTAACTACCGCTTAACCGTACGTTAAAGTTATATATTTAAAATGATAAGTTGCGTAAGCAACAAGTCCTTATTAACGTGCAACTTAAATTTAGAAAGTATGTAACATTTTCTGACAAAAAAGATCTATTTTAATGTTTTTCATTATTTTATTAGAGTATGAAATTTTATAACGGCTATAATGTAATGATGAACATTGAGGTTATTGTCAATATATAAAGATTTTGTGGGCGACACGCACTACCAATGAATGGATAAATGCAATGTGGGAATTGTTAAATAAAATCAAAATAAAATTAGAAAGACTAAATATCTTGGATTCAGAGGATTGAAATACCAGCTATCAGGACTCACTGTTCGATTATATTGTTATTGATAAGGTGGTAATAGACAGTGTCTGAAAAAAATCTCAAATACTATTTCAACCAGTACTTAAGCCAACGAAAAAATAGATCACGGCCTTAAATCGAAAAGGGACAACGGCGCACCCAGGGGAGGTATTGAGAGGTTTAACTCCCCCCCCCCCGGCTCTATTCCGACATAAAAAAACTTTCGGTGCCCAAACAAAACCCACATACAGGAAAATTCTAGGTGCGCTACTGATAAGGGGGCCAGCAATAGACACAAGAGCAAAAACGAAGAGCAAGCGAGTAGAACATGCAGAAGACAGAAAAGGGAAACAACCCTGAAGAACATTAGAAGAAATCCAGGAACACGAAGGCAGAAAAGAAAGCACAAATTTGTACACAACAGTAATAGAAATATTAACGTTATATAGCATTGAAAGAATTTTATATTATTTAATAATATAAACAGAGTGGGTTAGTATATTATACTGTAAAACAACACGTTTAAAGCATCAGTTATGAAAAAGTGGAAGAGATAATTATAAAACTAAAAAAACAGAGCCCCAGTGTTGGATGAAATTTGCAGCTGGACAATTAAATGACGAAGGATCAGAATTGTATAAAATAATTCAAGAAAAATGGAGAAAAGACTCAATGAAAAAATTACTGGTCAATAACATTGCTAACTCTAGAATACAAAATTATTTATAATAGCTTATTACAGTATTAATTAAAGTTTAATTTCCTAGTGTTCTAGTACTCACACAGATCTAGATTCTGATTTGAAGTTCTCTTACTTGTTCATATTGTCCGGGCAGTTTTGAATTTTCATAGTTATACTATTTGTCCATATCTTCACGCGTGATGAGATTCTCAAAATATATTTTTCCTTTTAAACGGCTGTTCCAGGTTTCCAATCTTTCTTCTAATTTAATCTTAGTATTTTCGTTGATTGAATAATCCAAATATTTTCTAATATCACAACCCCTGCATCCCGAATTAATTAGCAAAGTGTGACTCCTACTTTAACAAAAAATGTATCACTCTCTCCTGCACCTGCCACACTAATTATTATAATTATTTTAGTAATAAAAAGTTCGTCATCTGCGGGTTTTGACACATGATATAAGATATACAGATTGGCCCAGAAGTCTGGAAACGGCCAATTATTTCGTAAATTACTTGTCATAATTATAAAAAATTTGAGGTACACCTATTTTGAGATACAGAGATTCCATATTTGATATTTGCAATGTTGTCAGATTTGCCGTTTCTTTTATATTATAAGTAACTTTGGTTTTTCAAATACATCACCCTGTATATTCACTCAATATTGGAATCTCATTTTCAATACGAGTTCAACCATATGTAACACTTATGATTTTATGTAGTTTGAAAGGTCTTAAATACAGACAACAGAAGTCTGGCAAAGCATAATTGTCTCAATAAATTTTTTAATACTAACTATTTTTAACTACATTAAATCGTAACAATTGATAGATTATAACATGTTTTAACATAATGGTTAGTTTATCAAGTGTTCAAAATTTGCTCCATTTGTGACTTGACAGTACCCTAATCGATGGTAGAATGCGTCTACCACATTTTTACATGATTGTCTAGAAATTATTCGAGATTCATCGATATTTCGTTGCCTTAGTTCTGCAAGACTTGCTGGTTTAGTTTTGTAAACTGGATTTTTCAACTATCCACAATAAAAATAATCTTTCGGAATGAAATCAGGTGAACGTGGAGACCATTCAATTCTACCTTGTCTACTGATCTATGGTCCGTGAAATATCTCTTCTATATAACGCCGAGAATTTACACCACAATGAGCTTGAAACCATAACTGATTAAAATTGGTCCCAAACAAGTTTATCAGTGTAGGTACAATTTCATTTCTAAGTATCATTTCGTAGCTATCTGACGTTAAATTTCCTTCGATAAAAATGGCCCAATTAACTGAGTACCTGCTATACCTGACCATACATTTGTTGGTCTTTTGTTGGAAGTTTTGTGGTCTTTGAGTATGGTTTTCACACATTCAGTGTGGATTTACGTCACTCCAATACCTTAAATTGTATCGATTTACACTGCCACACAGTGTAAAGGTTGTTCCATCGGAAAAACATATTCTGTTAACGAAATTTTCATTTTCATTTTTATCCATCATTACTTCAGTAAACTCTAATCTACGATCAAATTCATCTTCACTTAATTCTTGCAATAAGTTAATTTTGTATGGTTTAAATTGATTCGTACGTAATACTCGTAAGACTCAAGAACGACCTACATCATGTACTTGTGCAAACCTGATTGAGGATGTATGTAGATCTTCAACAAAACTTTGCATCATATCTAGTTTTGTTGTCCTTCATAACTCTTTTCGGTCTACCTGATCGGTATCTATCTAGTAAATTCGTACTTAGTAAATTGTAAATTGCTTGTCATGATTTTACAAAATTGGGTGTAAATGTTCGACGTTGAATGGCCTCCACGTTCACCTGATTTCAATCCTAAAGATTATTTTTATTGGGGATAAATAAAAAATTCAGTTTACAAAACTAAATCAGCAAATCTTGCAGAACTAAGGCAACGAAATATCGATGAATCTCGAATAACTTCTACACAATCATGGGAAAATGTGGTAGACGCATTCTACCATCGATTAGGATACTGTCAACTTACAAATGGAGCCAATTTTAAACACTTGTATAGTAATTCTGAAAACATACAACGAAAACAGTTTAGAAAAATTACAGCCAATGTAGTAGTTGCACGGTATATTTCCCAGCAGTTACTGCTGCGTTACATTTGTTGTATACATATTTCAAGTTACACACTTTATAATATTAATTAGTTAAGCTTACGATCATTTTACAAATCTTTTTCTTTTTTTGCAGGTTTCCAGGCTGGAAAATGCCCTCGCGGCAGCTTTTCCTGCTTTTTTGTCTGTGCTTTCTTTGTACTTCGTTAACAGCCGTTGAAAGTCAGCTACTGCCGAAATGTTTAGATGGAGAAGGTGAGTACTTTTGTTTTGATATTATGCATTTCTTTATTTTTCTTTTGCTATTTAACTTCAATATGTTCGTCAGGAACGATGAAATAAAAATACTTACCTAAATTGCTTGAGCCTCTTTTGAGTGGATCCCGTAAAGAAAATAATGTTTCTTTAACTGTGATGTAGATATACAAGGAGAATATTGGGTATAAAATCAAGGTATATCAAAAGCCAATTCATAATAGTAGATATTCATATGGTAATCTAAATCGCTAAACTTAAGTTAACTTTAATAGTTTTTTAACGAACGTAGCAAGAAAAGCTAACATTAATTAGGCTTTATTAGAAGACCCTAGCATTAGAATTTGCATTTTATTTGATCATGGCACTAATAGCATCATGTTATGTTCCAGTTTGTCTCGGCAAAGATATCTCAAAAAGATTAACTGATACCTATTCAAATTTATCTCAGCTACATTTTTTATTTGAAATATGTTTTTCTACGGAGTACAGATTCTTGGTAAAATCGATTTTTAAAATTTCCCCCTCCTCCTACGAAGGGAGCTTAGCAATAGCTCTCTGATAATGTATTTGTACTTAAGTTATTGTTTTCTTGTCCAACACCCAAGTTTCAGAGCCATATGTTGTGACTGGTAGGATACATTCATTGTAGATCTTTGTTTTCAACTTCAGAGTAGTTCTCATATTTAGTATATATGTACACGTGAGTGCAAAAAAAATCGACTCAAAATTATTTTGCGAAAGTACGTCTCCTGTTTCAATCAAAAAAGGTGTAAATTTAAAAATATTTAGTGTACAATTATTAACCTCTTTATTGAGTTTAAAAAAAGTTTTGATTTTTGGTAAATCGGGTGACTTATTACAAATAAATAATGTAACACGTAAAGAGGGGGTCATAATTTGACCCATTGAAATCGACACGCACCCACTTAAAACATTTGGTTAACATCGTAACCATCAATTTCTATAGCAACCCACTAATACATCAGTCAATTAAGTTCGCAACTAAATAACACATGGATACAACGTCCGTCAAAGCAGCTCAAGCAGTAGCATTATTGAGAGAAGACCTGAGCCAGAGAGCCGTGGCAAATCGACTAAATTTAAGCCAATCTGCTGTGTCCCGAGTGTATCGTCGGTACCAAGATACTGGTGATTATGTCCGCCGACAAGGAAGAGGTCGTAAACGAATAACAACAGACAGAGATTATCGATTTCTTGTATTTAAATCTCTGAGAAATCGACATTTGACTGGTGCTAATCTCAGAGAAGAGCTTAGAGAGGTCCGAGGTGTGGTTACCAACGTTTGGACAGTCAGAAGGAGACTGCAAGCAGCCAACCTGACACCAAAAAGGGCAGTTACTGGTCCCAAGCTAACTGCAGCCCAGATGCTAAGACGACTAGAATTTGCTCGCGAATATCTGGATTGGGACGACTATCAATGGAGTCAGGTATTATTCTCCGACGAAAGTAGGATCTGCCTACATGGCAACGACAAGAAGCGTCGAGTCTATAGAAGGCAGGGTAACGATTTGCTTAATGTTGTATACGAGAAATTGTGTCATATGGAGGCGGTTCTTGTATGTTTTGTGCAGGCATTTCCATGGATGGGAAAACCGAGCTGGT
Organism: Diabrotica balteata; assembly: GCA_918026665.1. NCBI lineage: Eukaryota > Metazoa > Arthropoda > Insecta > Coleoptera > Chrysomelidae > Diabrotica > Diabrotica balteata. The sequence continues at coordinate 57,475,681 of OU898283.1, forward strand.
TTTCGTGCTTGGAGGAGGACGTGGAAGAGGATTAATGGCGGATCGTTACATCAGATATATTTTGGAGGAACATGTGGTTCCATACGCGGGATTTCTTGGTAATGCCTTTGTTTTATTGCATGATACAGCACGATGTCATACCGTACGAGTCACCACCACCAATCTGACTGAGATTGGTATACCTACAATAAATTGGCCTGCTTTGAGTCTGGACATAAATCCAATAGAGCATATTTGGGATGAGCTAAGAGAAGGGTCCGGAGCAGAAATCATGCACCAAGGAGCATAATGGAATTAAGAGCTGCGCTTAATGATGAATGGGAAGCAATGCCTCAAGAATTTATTAGAAAAGTCATCCGATCCATGCGAAATCGATTGGAAAGCAGTAATTAGGAATAGGGGTGGTAATATCAGATACTGAAAAACAAAAAAATTTATTTTGTAATTGATGATTTCTCTGTTTATTACGTCTTTCTTGGGATAGTTCTAATGATGAATATTTGAGAAACTCTGTTCGTATTGCATATTGTTTTTATAATGCGTCTTCCAAATAATGAAACAGCAGTTTTTGTAAGTTCAATAATAAAGTTACTGTTCGCATATTAGATCTTGTTATTTTCATACTTCTTACATTAAAACAGAAGGTGTAATCTCAAATATCGATTTTGAGTCGACTGTTTTGCACTCAAGTGTATTTTAATTTACGATGTGCTGCTCAGCTCAACTTAATTATTCTACTACATTTTTCTATAGTGATTCTTCTTCTTAAAGGGCCCTCTCCTCAATGGAGGTTGGCTACTACAATAATTGCAAACTCTTCTCCGTCTTCAGCTATTCTTATTAACTGTTCAAAATTTAGCACTGTCCATTATCGAATATTCATTAGCCACGATAGTCTTTTCCTTCCTAGTCTTCTCTTTCTCTCGTTCATTCCTTGTAATATTAGTTGAGTATATTGATACTTATTATTTCTTAGTATGTGGCCTAGGTATGTTGTTTTTATAACTGTCACTGTATTAAGAAGTTCTCGTTCCTTGCCTATTCTCTGTAGCACTTCTTCGTTAGAGATATGCGTTGTTCATGAGATCTTGGGGATTCTCCAGTAGATCAATGTTTTAAAGGTCACTTATTTATTTAACTTTGATCTTTTTCAACTGCAAAGAGAAGAGTGGACCAGACTTTTTATTGACGTAGTCGAGTTTCAAGTTTTATTCGAGAATCACACAGAAGTCTCTTGATTTTTTTGAAAGATTTTATGGCCTTTTCTATTCTCTGTCTTATTTATATATCAGGATATAGGCTGCTATCGATCCAATATCCTAACTTGAAATTGTTGACCTGATCTAAAATGTGCCGTTTAATGTGCGAGGTACATTTTGGTTTTTTTTAATTGACATCACTTTGGTTTTCTTACGGCCGGTTTCAGAAAGTAAAGTTACCTTGCGGTTAAGAGATAACCAGCGGTTACCCTGAAATATAGGGTTCACAATATAAGGTCACCAGCTCGGGTTATGGTTAACCTACAAAATTTTTAACCCAAAGTAAAAGCGGTGGTTTAGAGCTTGACCAGGATATCCTAACCTAATTTCGAATTTCGTTTTCTTGACATTGACAGAGTGTAGATAGTCACGTAAATTATTAATTAATCAGATATGGAATTATATGATGTAAATGCTTTTAGCATTTAGCAGTGATGAGGGAGCTGGCAGAACAAAAATCATTAGGCACAAAACAAATCATTTTGAAGAACTAGACCATGAAGATTTTTTCTGTCGCTATAGATTCTCAAAGAACATAGTTGAAAATATTTTGGAGCAAATTGAAGATACAATTTCTTATTTTTATTTTTCATACATAAGGAAATAAGAAATTGTTCCTCTTCTGGCAAAAAGTTTGCCGATCTATTGAATATTTTTGTGGGGTCCATTTTATAATTTTAATTTTAACTTCGAAGAACACACAACCCCTACTTAGTAGAAACAAATTACCACACTAGAACAGAACTTGAAAATGGCAATATTATTTGTATTGTTTTCGATCTAACGTGATAAATGTGTCATAACTCATCTATACTGGTCAATGCCCATAATATTTACTGACAATATTCCATAAAAATCTGATTATTGCCCATGATTTCCTACCAACATAAGAAAAATAAAACGAAACCTAAGGTTAAGTGACCATAACCGAATCTGTGAATGTGAAACGGTATCTGTCAGTTAAACTAGGGGTAAAGGTTACTTAACTCCTAGAGTTAACCACTGATTGTGAAACTGGCCGTTAATGTTTCTTTTCATACCAAATTGCTTACAGATCAAGTTAGTCCTGTTGATGCGTCGTTGTAGACCCAAGTTAGAATCAGCAATCAACATAGTATCACAGGAGTATCTGATGTTGATATTTACTTCATTCACCTTGACTCCATCGTTGGACGGAATAAAGGTTAAATAGCAAGTTTGATGTCCTTTCCATCTAAACCGACTTCTTGCAATAATAAGTCATATCTTACTCTATCAAATGCTTTTTCGAAGTATATGAATATATCTCTTTTTATTGGTATTCCATTTTGCTTATTTAAAGTACGCCTCAGCGTGATTAAATTCAACTTTCAAAAACCCGCGTTTTTTAAAGTTACCATCGCAACATCAACAGTTTTAAATATTTATCTGACCTGACAGATGATAGGAGACTTTAATAAAATAAAAGACAGATATCGAGCACAGTGTGTTATTAAATCTTGCCCAAGTACTTTCGCTCCTACAGTATATTCGGGGGCATCTGAAATAAGCCAAGAAACGTTTTTAACTGAAAGAAAATTAATTAAATTTCAAAAAACTCGGAAGTGGATGTTTGAAAAAGAAATTTTTGTAATATAACGTTTTAGACTTACTTCGTCAAAATTAGGCTGTACAACCATTTGGTGAATGTCATCCTTTGTCTCGTCTTGTGTAAATGTATTAGTTAATGTTTATAACATTCAACAAATTATTGTGTAACCTAGTTTTGACGAAGTACGTCTAAAAAATATGAATAAAATATTACTAACAAATATTTCAAAAACTGTATTCAAATATTTGGAAATCTTAATCTTTTAAATGAATGTGAAGAGTATAGTTGGTATTGTTTGAAATATTTATACTTCCGTTTTTTACTTCCGACATTGTAGGAAGCCAATGGAGTTGTACTCCCATTAATGGCACTCCCAATAATGTTTGAAATATTCTTCTCATTCTTATTTTAAGCAATATACTTACAACCAGTAATAACAATTAATCTGATGTGACAGATTCCAAATTAGTTTTTGTTTTTCTCATTTCTATAATAACGACAGGTATACTGATATACATCACAAATTAAACCATTTTACATTATTAGCTCTTATTTCAATTTTTTGTAGTAATAATACATTATTTCAAAGTGTACCAATAAAAAAAATAGCGTAAAATAGTGCTCGAAAAATCGCGCGTGTTTTATTAAAGACCTCAATATCCACTTATATTTTAATATACTATTCTGTTGGTTGTAGAATTTTTGGGCCAGTACTAGTAAACTGAACAGAGATTATCTGGTTCCCATGCCGTCTCTGAATCCAAACTAATCGTCTCCGATCATTGTTTCGCACTTCTTATGATTTGGTTATGTACGACTTTTAAAAGGACTTTTACTGCATCACCCATAAGGCTTATGAGACGGAACTAATTGCAGTGTTGTGTGTTTGGCCTTTTTGGTAGTGGATGCTTATCGATTCTAGTCAGTCTTGAGGAATTTTTACTGTATCATAAGTGCGATTGTTTACCAAAAGTGACCAAAATTACCACCATGTTAAAGATTTTGATGGGTATAATCATTGCGTATATTAAGCGGGTTTTTCGGTCAAAAATTGGAGAAAAAAAGACAAAGATGATGGCTACTTCATCTATTTATTGCAAACGTTTCGCTATCCAATTTGATAGATCCAATAATTCTTTTAATGACACTGTTCTGCCTGGTACTGCACTTGGGACTCCTACCACCCACTACTCATCTTTAGCTTACTTTCCTCATGTTACTGATAAACTTATTAAACTGTATAAACAGAAGAACATTCCTGTTAAAATTGCGGTTAAGAATGCCAAGACTGTCAGAAATTTGTTTTCAAAAACCAAAACACCCTTGTCCCCTCTGAAACAAGTTAATGTCATTTATCATTTACCTTGTGCTGATTGTGACTCGTGCTACATCGGTCAGACTGGGAGATCACTGAGAGGGCGTCTTACGACACACCGCAGTGATATCAACTTATCTAAGCATACTTGTGCCCTTGCACATAACATAAAAACATAACAACTACATTAGAACAATGAAATTGTTATCTTTGTGCTTTGGCCCAACGCGGCATCAATACTAAACATAAGGTGGATTTTAATGAAGTTAAGATTCTTGGTTCTGAACGCAATCTCGTCAAAAGACAGTTTTTAGAAATGTGTCATATACTTAAACACCCTAATACTCTTAATAAGAGAACTGACATTAGTAACTTGAGCCAAATTTATCATGCTCTAATATTGCAGAATTAGGCTTACTATGTTATTTACTTTAAAAATTGTCACCTAAGGTGTTTTCTTTACATAATTTCTCTTTAAATAATTTTCAAATATAAATTAAAATAAATTAAATAATAAACTCTTCCTTTAAATTATCCTAGATTTATGCAACCTATATTTCATGACTGCATGATTTCATGTCAACGTTGCTTTTGTACAATTGCATTAATTGTTTCCATACAAATAGTTTAATACAACTTTATTATCATAAATTGATTCATAGAATCTTATTAAATTCAGTTCTAAATGTGATGAACCTTGCACTGTTGGAAGTTTGATCATCCTTCCCCTGTGGCTGGCTAACCAGTCACAACGTAGACTATTAGTATATGAGTTTTTGGATTGACTACTCTTGTTTGTTATTTATTTCATCTCAACCGATTACTGGAGAGAAAAAAGGAGTTCTTAACCACCTTTTCCTTTCAGTTTTTTGGTTTTTACAGACAGTTTGTCGACCAAATTTTGTCATATTTTTAAATAAACCGCTCTATTGTACTGGAGTTGGTAGTAATACGCCTTGTTGTTCTGTCACTCGTTGACCTCTTGGCATCTGTCTTTTCACGTTGTTGACGTTTAACACCTGTTGCCTTCATTTCACCGGCAGCACTCGACAAGCTCTTAGTGGTAACTTCATTATTACTTTTAAATTACTAAAATTTTTATTTAAACATTAGAATAATGCCACCTAAAGTTAAAATGAAATCTTAATTATTTAATTACTGTTGGAAGTGCATTCTTGGACCTTTTAGTTCTTTTCTACACAATTTTGTTTTTTATACATGTAAAGTTTTTACCTATATTTTTTTAACATACATGTACAACTACCACATGTTTTTTTTGCTGTGCTAATTTTATGAAAATTGTCAACTATATTTAGTTCAATTTATTGTTTATACAACATAATTATACAATGTCCATTGTCGTAAGCTTCTTTACAATAAAATTGTGAATATCTTTGACTGCTACATATCTTTTTGAGGTAACATACTTAATAGCTTTTCATTGGATGTTAGGTTTTTCATATTGTTCTTTTAAGATGAACTGATGATGCTATCAAATTGGATAGCGAAACGTATCCAATAAATAGATAAAGTAGCCATCATCTTTGTCTTTTTTTCTCCAATTTTTGACCGAAAAACCCGCCACTCTTCTGGTGATCCTTATTTTATATTATATTGACGGTCGTACTCCTTTTCTATATATATATATATATATATATATATATATATATATATATATATATATATATATATATATATATATATATATATAACCAAAAGGATGATAACGGGTACTAGTACTATGTAGTGAAAAGGAGATAATACTGGGAAGTACCCTTTTATAACTGAGGAAGCAAAATAAAACTAGGGTGCTTCGTTCGATGTGCTTTTAATTAAAGGTCTAAGCTTTCGTCAATGATTATTGACATCATCAGAGTAAACTACAAACAAACGAGAGAACAAACAATGAACAAGTAGAACCTAAGTATACAAATTTATAAAACACTTACCCTAATTCTAGCAAGTAACTCAGTGACTTGGGTTGAACACAAAGAAAGTATTGTCCATGTATATATTAAACATAGTTGCAGAAATGGTATCCATGTGTTTTTTTATTTAATTATAAACGATATATTTACTATAAATCTAACCACAAACAGTTTAAAAATTTTACTAGTTTAAAAACAATCTAAAAGTAATTAACAATTATTATCGGCGGTGTCACTAAACTTGTTTGAACTAGCGGGATAATTTAAAATGTAAACATGACATATATAATCTAAAATGTTAACAACGAATACTGAAATAAATATAAAATATAAAAAATAAAATAATTAAAATTGTCATTAAACGGGTTGATTGAAAATATAATAAAATAATACAGATGAGGAATGTTTTATAATAATGATGGAGATATAGTATTTTTTTTATATTATATATTTTTAAATTAAAATAGTTAAAAATCTAACCTATATCACTCATATATCTAGGCGACAATTTTTTTATTCCTGAAATATTTTGTTTAAGCAGGAAGGTGTAGATTGAACTTAAATTATCCACATCCTTCTTGTGATTGATGGCACTTTTCGCATTATAAATGTAACACATCTCAAGTATTTTACGCTGAAAATCTCTATTAGATACATCTAAGATGAATGTGTCATTATAGAGGGCTCTGTGGTCTTTGCTATTGACGTGAATACTAAGACTTGTAGATTGTGGTTTGAGTCTGCAATCACTTTTATGAAGGGCCAATCTTTTACTTAACCTTTGGCCAGTCTGACCAATATAAACTAAGCCACATTCACATGGGATGCCATATATTACGTTGGAACGTTGTAAGGTGGGAGTAGGATCTTTTAATCGGGTGTAAAACAAGTTAAGTGTTTTTTGGTTGTAGGTAGATATTTTTATATTAAATTCACTAAATAAACTAATGAGTGATCTAGATAGATTTTGTATAAAAGGTAGTTTACCATATCTCGTATGAGTATCAACTAGAGTAACATTCTGATTTGTATCCTTGTTTACAATAGGATTAGAGAATAACAATTTGTTAAGCAGTTTTTTTGGATATTGATTAGATAACAATATATCAAATAAAATTTTAATGTTTTTGTTAACAAATTTAGGATGGCAAATCTTAGTGATTCTATTTTTCATTGCTAGAACAACATTAATTTCTGTTTTTCGGGATGATAGGAATTGTATGGAATAAATCTCCCGGAATTACTGTTTTTACGATACCAATCAAGGCAAATCAAATTACTTTCAGTTCTAACAAATAAAGTATCTAAGAAAGGGACAGATGAGTTAGACTCCTCCTCCACTGTGAATTTTAAATGTGAATTGTATGAATTAAAGATATTGAGTGTATATTGTACCTTATCATGTGGAACAGCCATAATTAAGTCATCAACATAGAGATAAATAAATGGAATTGTGAAATTTACCTGGTCAATAACAAAGTACAATAATTTGTTCATCACAATTTCAGCCATAATGGGAGAAGTAGCCCCACCCATCGGTAAACCTGTGTTTTGTTTATAGAATTTGTTTTCAAAACAGAAAAAAGTATTGTTATACAAATATGTGATAATATTAACAAATTGATCCTTAGGAATAGTGCAACAGGCTTCAATTAGATTAAAATGTTCTTCAACTATCGATGTTATAAGAATTAAAGGTATGTTTGTAAACAAAGATACTACATCGAATGAAACAATCACGTAACCCTCCGGTATCGTCATGTTATTTATCTTTTTAGTAAAACCAAAAGTATCTTTTATACTAAATTTGTTATATTTTAAGAAAGCTTTATCAAGAATTTCTGATAGAAATTTGGCCAAAGGTTGAGTGGAACTTTGTACACATGATATAATAGGTCTTAGAGGTATATCAGGTTTGTGTACTTTTGGCAATCCATAATATTTAGGACAAATACCATTATACATGGTTAGTTTCTTTGCCATTTCTGGAGTAGTTGTAGTTTACTCTGATGATGTCAATAATCATTGACGAAAGCTTAGACCTTTAATTAAAAGCACATCGAACGAAGCACCCTAGTTTTATTTTGCTTCCTCAGTTATAAAAGGGTACTTCCCAGTATTATCTCCTTTTCACTATATATATATATATATATATATATATATATATTATATATATATATATATATATATATATATATATGTATATATATATATATATAAATATATATATATATATATATATATATATATATATATATATATATATATATATATATATATATATATATATATATGCTCCTTTGGTTTATATAGCTCAAATTTTCTATTTGTTATTATTCCCAAAAAAAGTTTGTATGTTTGGGAGAGGAGACTTATCGGTTGGTAATTTTCAGATTACCTTGTTTGTAATCTGAAAATCTTTTTTTTAGGCTGGTCACTGGTTAACTGGTAAATCAATAGATTTACCAGTTCGTCTTTTAGTTCCGTGGTACTTTTCTTTTACATCTTTGGTGTAACGTTATCATGTCTTGTAACTTTGTTATATTTTGTTTTTTGGAGTGCATACTCAATTTCTTCTATTTAGAGGTCAGGTATTTCTTTAGAGTTTACATTTCTTCGTTATTTTCTATAATTATTTCCATGTTCATCTTCCATGTTCGTCTTATAGTTTCTTTTTTCGCTGTCATTCTTCTTTTAAAAACTTTCACCCTTCTGTTCTTTTCAATAATATTTTTCACTAGTCTGATATTCTAGTCAAATGTTTCTTGTTTGGGCATTTTTCTTGCAGTTTTAATTATTTCTGTTTACTCATTTGTGTTTCTTTTTCCTGATTTTATTAGTTCTCTTCTCTAGATGTTGTTTATCAGTACTACTCTTTTGATAGATGGTAGTTCTATTTGCTGCTTAAGTTGTAAATCTCGTAATTCTGTCATTTTCCTCATCGAGACTATCTTGTGGATGTCTGGGGTTCTCATTGGGTATCTTATCAAACTGTTCTTTGTATTTTTCTTTATTTGTTGTGAGTTGATCCGCTTGTATTTTTTTTCCTCTCTACATAATTTATTTTTCCTTTCTAGTTTAGTGAAGATTCTAATTTTACTGCTTACTATTATGTGATCGCGCTATTTGTAGAGAATTGGTTTGGGACCTCAACGTCTAGAAATATATACTATTTATTGCTCAGTAGGAAATCTTTCTCATTTTTTGGTTAGGCTATTGAGACTGATCCAAGTACATTTCTTGCTAGATTTTTGCTTATAAAACCTATTCATTATGAACAGTTCCTTGTTTGCTGCGAAGTTTGCAGGCATATCACTGTACTGACAGTAGTACAGTATAATACAATTTATGCTAAATTAAACTTTAATTAACAAACAATTTAAATATTGTGTAGAACAAATTTGCTTGTAGAAATATTAACTAAATAATGAATTTAACTTGTAGACCTAGGTATGGTTAAAAAATAGATGTTTCTACTAAATTTATCCTTAAGAACCCTCAGACATCCAACAACACGTTCCCATTAAAACCTTCTAAATTACTTACAAAAGTAGCTAAAATAATTAATATGATCATACAACTGCAATGTAAAAATAAATTATTCCGTCATCATTTTTTGTAAAATTATGAATGTTACTGAATAGAATAAAAATGGGCAAGGTATTTTGTGAATAAAATTTAACAGCTTAAACGTTAAATTTGTTTTTCTCTAGTGGAAATAATCTTTAATACAATTGAATAATCATGATCAACAATAATAAAATTAAACTTTTTCAAGCAATGCTGTCATGTTGTGGTATTTTGACACGTCCATATTTATGCTGAGATCTATTCTACCCAAAAATATTATCGCTGTTTTTAAAAAGGGCATTGAGGAACAATTTTTCAGAAGAGACAATAAAAAATTTCAAATTATAAACATACATATGTGTTTTCACATAGAATCTTTTGAAACAGTTTAATTAGACCGTGTCTTAAGAGATTGTTTCAAAATATAAAATTTTTTCATTATGCCTTATTGCAATAATAATGTTACTGAATTTTAAGAAAGACCTTAACAAATCTTCAATGTAAAATCCAACATTATTTTAGCTTTCATATAATTAATATATCATCATCATCATCCAGCCTCAAGAGTCCACTGCTGAACATAGGCCTCGTCCTCGTGTTTCCAACTCCGTCTATCTTGCGCCGCTCTTATCCAGTTTTTATTGAGTCTTCTCAAATCGTCAGTCCATCTTGTAGGTGGTCGACCGACGCTTCTCTTGTCTTCCCTTGGCCTCCATTCCAATAACCTCTTTGTCCATCGCCCATCTGTCATTCTGGCTATGTGTCCTGCCCATCTCCATTTTAGTCTGGCTATCTTCTCGAGGATGTCAGTCACTCCGGTTCTTCTCCTGATGTCTTCGTTGGTTATTTTGTCTCGCAGAGTTTTATTATAATTAATATATAGAGTTAGTAAAATAAGCAATACTTCAGAAAATATTGTTTTTGTTGAGACAGGGTATTAAGAAAACTGATTTTAGTTTCATTGAGTCATCTCAAAAAGTTTTGCAAGAACATAAAATGCAAAAATTATAGACACAGATTTTCAGATGAGTCTATAATTTATAAATAACCTAAAAAACAAAGGGGAAACAAGATCCTCTCTTAGGGGACATTTAAGCTGAATTTAATACTTTTGAATAAGATTACCTGAAGGGTGTCGTTCATAGTTCCTAATGAATATTCACGTATAAGTAACAAAATATTGCTAATAATTAATAATAAATTGATATAATAATGTCATAATAAATCACATACTATAATGAACTGTAATTATTTTCGTAGATAATATGCAACTATATCGCTTAGGACTCTGTTATACAAGCTCTAATGTCGTCGCGTTAGCAGCGCCGCGTTAGCGTCGGCCCAACCGGACAATGGCACTACCATGTAGTAAATTATACGAACGACATTGCCATTGGAAAGTGTGTGTTTATGAGTTCGCTATCAGTTCTGGTTTTAGTTCCGTGGACTTTCCTTCTTCTTCTGTGGGCCTAACACACTCTTGGACAGTAATCCTTACGGTTGGATTGGTTTTACCTGAAGAAAGTTGTTCCTCTTCCTGAACCCTCATATAGGGAGGTTTCCTCTGTTTCACTGGAGCGAGTTGCTACTGACCTTTCCTCCAGTGCTTTTCTCTTTCTTTCCTTGTATCGGAAAGTTAACTTTCCCACTCCGACAAACGGCGATATTTAGAGTATATGAAGATCTCCTCGAGATTCGGAATCTATTGATAAGGTCTATAAAATCCATTTGTCTAAGGGTTTGCTACCCCAGACTATCCATAGATGTGTCCTGAGCCCATGGTTACCTATCCTTAGTCTATTAAAGATCCTTTTGGACTCAAGACGTTTTCCATCTTCATCCTGTACGAAGACAATGTTTGAGTGTGGCTTAGGTATATCTTTCCTCTCCAAAGACCTGAGAGATGCATTATCTCAATGTCTTTGGGTTGATATCTACTTTAGCCACCTTGCACTTGTGTCATCTGCACAGTTAAGTTCTATTAAACCCGGCCTGTAGGCACTCTTCAGAAAGTAAACCTGTGGTCCTGCTTCCGGAATTTCTTTCATAAACCACCAAGATTGCTGTTTGGACTGCCTTAAACTTATCCATATCCATCTTGGCTTCTAAAAATCCTGTTAGTACTGCCGCAACTTTAACAAAAGCTGCAGCTTAGCTGAAAGTCATATCGGTTTTTGATCTATTCGCTTTGCGTTGGCTTTCGGGTGGTGTGCTTCGGTCTGACATTGGCCTTTTTGGACCTTCGGGCTTCTATGTTCGTTTTTGTTTTGTCATAACATCTAATGACTTTGACGACATCGCTTTGACCCTTTCAGTGGCCTTGATAAAATTGTCCTTGATTACAGCTCTTTTGGCTTGTGTGTGGCGTACCGTGACGTACTGTGCGCTATAGTTCTAGCTCTCTATGTACAATCTCACTGACAATAACGTCCTGTAATCTATTGTAGCTTGTCGAATTATCATTTGTTGTATGTATATATTTTTTATGTTTTTGTAATCTGTCGAGGGATTTGCAGATATTTCATTAAGTATATTATTTTTGTATCTATAGAATCAAATATCTCTAGTAAACACTTTTTTACTACCTTCTACTTACCCTAGAGTTCCTGCGCTTTCCCTTTTTTTATGTTTGTTATTTCACTTTCGATATTCGCTCCGTGCGTGACTGACGCGACACCTACCGCCTTCATCTGACAATTTGGGAATCCCAATTTTCAGGTTAAACATATGACATATGTTTTACATTGTTAAATACATGCGAAATTGACAATTATTAATAAATTAGTTTTTTAACTATATTTTAAAGTTTATGTACAAAATAAATGTAGTATTAAAAACTGGGTTTCTCAAAATTCATCATAATATACCTTTTCAACTCCAAACGGACAAGACTTGGCAAATCAAGTTTTTCACGCAAAAGAGCATATAATTAAAAACAATAATAGTAAAAGTTATGATATAAAAGCTAAAGTCATCTGCAGTTAGCTTGAAGCTTTATGAAATATCATTTAAGGTAAATTATTTAAATTTTTCCTATTTCAATTGCATAAAAATGAAATTATGTTATATTTACTTTTTCATACTAATACCACGAATTCATCTTTTTCTTTTCTCTAATTTATATGTAATCTTTGGAAACCTATGAAAACTACACTCACCATTTTTGCTATTATTAGCACAATTAAATACGCAACATGTATTTGCACGCATTTTTGATAAAATTTATGCGTAAAAATATTTTGTCCAATATTCCAATTTTGTCATACTTCGCCGCTACGCACGCTGGCATCGTTTCAATGTACCCCTACCATGGTCACGCACGGAGCGAATACTTAATGTTGATTTCTTTTATTTCATTGTCATATCTGTCTCCTATTACATTCTCTTATACTCTTGTCGGTTTTCGTTTTATTCTCATTTTCTATTTATCAAGGATATACACTATGTTCAATATATCGTGAATATTTATTTACATTTGCTATATTTCCTTTTTGATTCCTTTTATTCTATTTGTCACAATTTATTTTTTTAATTGTTGCTTATGGTATTCTACCATTTTCTTCACGTTCCATTTATTAAAACACATGATGAAGTCTACTGTTTTAATCGACTTTTCATGTTGTCCCGGTATATAATGTCGGTGCACAACACAAACCATAGACAAGGGCAATACAATTATGCAGGTGTAATAATACTTACAATATACCTTTTTTGCAATTATATCTGACAGCTAACGTAAACAAAAACATTGTTGATCGTTTATTACAATAGAAACCATAATTATTCAATTGTAATTATCAAAAAATTATATGTTTTAACGTTGTTCTTGCAATGAGTATCAGTAAACAACAATCATTTCCTAGCCGGAATAGTAATTTTTTTATAAAGCGACTGTCTGACAGGAGACCCTGAAGTTGTTTATTAAAACTACATTGTGTAATCACAACTTTGTCATTTTAAATATAAACAGTTTATTTAAATACAGAGTTTGTATTAAATAAATTTATATACGTATATATATATATATATATATATATATATATATATATATATATATATATATATATATATATGTTAGTTTTGATCACTTCCACTCGAACATCGACAAGAAGCAGACCATCCAGAGAGACTTGAAAATGGCAAGTGAGATCTTGCCGAAACGTCGTCAAAATGGTTTTTATCAAAACCAACAATATTTAACGCGTAGTCAAACCCGGAATACCATTGATATAACATATATATATATATATATATATATATATATATATATATATATATATATATGGATATCTTGGGTTTAGTAGTTAATATTGGCCTTTAAGTAAAACTCTTTTAGGTTTGTTAAGCTTTCAAAACGTACTAAAAATTAACATAAAAACTACATTAGAACAATGAAGTTGTTATCTTTGTGCTTTGGCCCAACGCGGCATCAATACTAAACATAAGGTGGATTTTAATGAAGTTAAGATTCTTGGCACTGAACGCAATCTCGTCAAAAGACAGTTTTTGGAAATGTGTTCAATTCTTAAACACCCAAATGCTCTCAATAAGAGAACTGACATAAGTAACTTGAGCCAAATATATCACGCTTTAATATTGCAGAATTTTGCTTAATAAGCTATTTATTTTATAATTGTCTTTTAAGGTGTATAGTTTAACACATTCGTTTATTAAATAATCTAAAATACTATTAATATATTAAAATAAATTCATAACATAAATAAAATAAATTAACATTATTACTTAATTCATCTAGACTTTTTCACCTGTGGCTGATTATCCAGCTACAACGTTGACGATTTATATATATATATATATATATATATATATATATATATATATATATATATATATATGAGTTTGGACTGACTTCACTTGTTCGTTCGTTCTAAGCTGATTAATGGGAGAAGTTGATATTATCAATACAAATTTCTTTTATTGTTTGGTTTCTTACAGACAGGTTATCACCCAAAATCATTTTAAATTTTTTAAATATACCGCTCTATAATTAGGATTGGTATCTCAACCTTGTTGATCTGTCATACTTTTATGACCTCAAGGTTGGCTGTTTTTTCACGTTGTTTGGCGCCGTTTGCTTCAATCTAACGCCATCTTACCGGCAGCAGTCGTGAAGCCTTGATTGGTAACTTCATTATACACTATATTATTAAATTTCAATATTAATCACTTTAAGAATGCTACCAAAGGTTAAAATTTAACCATAAATATTTCATATATCGTTGGAAGTGCATCTATGATATTCTTAGTTCTTCAATCTCTGTTTAATGGTTTATTACATTTACATCTATATTAAACCACCTGTTTCTTTTGCTGTGCTAAGTTTTAACTAGTTGCTAATTGTTGTTAGTTCAATTGATTGTTTATACAATATTATCGTATAATGTCCATTTACTTAAGCTTTTTTACAATGTTTAATATCATTGACTGCTACATATCTTTTTAAGGTAACACATACAACAACTTTTCCATGCTTGTGTGGTTTTTCATATTGTACTTTTTAGATGAACTGATGATGCTTTCAGAACACGAAAGCGAAATGTCTTCAAAATAGATAAAGCAGCCATCAACTTTGTCTTTTTATTTCACCACCTTGAGACCGATAATATAAGAACCCACCACTCGTCTGAGTGATCGTTAATATATATTGTATTGACGGTCGCATTGCTTTTCCGATATATATATATATATATATATATATATATATATATATATATATATATATATATATATATATATATATATATATATATATTGGATTTGAAACTTCCGCGGGAGCTATAAGTGATTTCAGTTGTTTTCCGGGTTTGACTCCGCGTTAAGTAATTTTGGTTTTTAGACAAACCATTGTTTTGACGACGTTTCGGCAAGGTCACACTTGCCATTGTCAAGTCAGATTAGTTCTGCTTCGTCTTGATGTTTCAGGAGAACTGATTTCTCGGTCGCTGCTCGCTAAGTTTAAATACCTTGAAGCGCTTCAAGGTATTTAAACTTAGCGAGCAGCGACCGAGAAATCAGTTCTCCTGAAACATCAAGACGAAGCAGAACTAATCTGACTTGAAAATGGCAAGTGTGACCTTGCCGAAACGTCGTCAAAACAATGGTTTTTCTAAAAACCAAAATTACTTAACGCGGAGTCAAACCCGGAAAACAACTGAAATCATATATATATATATATATATATATATATATATATATATATATATATATATATATATATATATATATACACTCAAAAATGTTTTGCATAATGTAGTATTTTCAAAATTATCCATCAAATCTGGTGAAATCTATTTTTTTGTAACAAAATACTTTATTACATATTAAATTGTTTGTTTTGAAAAAGAAACAATAAACAAAATTTAAAGAATTAACAATTTATTATTATTATTTATAATATGTATTATAAATATATTTTTTTAAATTTGTACAGATATAAGAACTAATACTTAATATGCAGTATTTCCACCTCTTGCATCAATGCAATACTAAATGCTATGTCCCATGCTTCTAATAAGTGTATTAACGTAGTTCTGGTCCATGGTGCCCTATTCTTCAATCGCTGCTATTCTAAGGTCCTGTAGTGTCCTTGGGGGTGGCTGCCGGGACTGAATTTTTCTTTTGAGCATATCCCATCCCTGCTCAATGGGATTAAGGTCAGGTGAGCAAGGTGGCCATTGTAATCTGACGATATCTTCTGTCTCTAAAAAATCTGCTACATGTCTCGTACGATGGGGAGACGCATTGTCGTCCATAAAAATAAATTCTGGACCAACAGCTCCTCGTCACAAGCGTACAACAGGCCTAAGAATGGTATTAATATAAATTTGTCCATTCATGTTACCAACAATAGGAATTAAAGGAGTTTTATTATTTAGCATGATACCGACCCAAAACATTATAGAGCCACCTTGATATGGGACTCTTTGGACAGCTTGGTTAAGTCTATCCTGTCGATTTGGGTTCCTCCAAATCCTAATTCGGCGATTATCCGACAAAAGGCTAATTTTGGTTTCATCAGAAAATAAGACCTTTCCCCATCTGTTCTCATGCCATTGTAAATGTTCATTGGCCCATTCCAGTCGAGTCCTTTTCTGTTCTAACGTAAGCTTTGGTACAAACAATGGTCTTCTTGTAAATAAATTCGCCGAATGTAACCTGTTTCTAATAGTCTGATCGCAAATTACAATATTATGAGCTTGCTGGAGCTCTCTTCTAATAGCTGGGGCAGTCATAGAGGGGTTTCTCCGGGCAGTTAACGTTAAAAATCGTTCTTGAACATTGGTAGTAATTCTGGGTCTTCCGCTTTTTGGACGATCGCTAACAGAGATCGTCTCTCGATATTTTTTCACAATCCGAGACACATCACTCCGATTAACTCCCTTGGACAGCAACGTCGACTTATGTGTGGCCGTCCTCAATCAAAGTAACGATTCTAGCTCTGTTGAACTCAGATATTACTTGCCTATTCATATTGTTTACTACAAAGTGAATAAAACGCAAACCAATTTTTACAAATATCGGTTTTCGAAAACTGATGAACACAATATGAATTTTAAGAATCTCTGCGTCGAAGAAACAAATAACAAGCAGTAAAATACATTATTTTAGTAGACAAAAAAAAATCAGTGCAAAAAATTTCAAATTGGAAACGTTCAGTGGTGTTACAGATAATATGCAAAACATTTATGAGTGTATATATATATATATATATATATATATATATATATATATATATATATATATATACATATTGATCACAGCTGAAGGAACAGTTAGACACAAAAGAAAGGGATTAATGGGTAAGCAGCTGAATTAACAAAGTCGAGAGTACTCTTTTATCAATAATCAAATATATTTCGGTATTCTCCATACCACCGTCGATGATAGAATATTGAGATTACGGCCATTAGATTGAAAGTTTATTAAGAGGAGTTAAAATTTCTTTAAAACAAAAACAAAAATTTGTTCAAAGATTAAATTACAATAATCTTTACAAATCCTTCACATTTTGGTATTAAAAACTTTGAAGCTTCATTGCTAAGCACAACGTGAATTTTTTTACGGAAGTAGTAAGTATACCTAGTAGTAGTAAGTACCTAGGTAAAAAAGTTCACGTTTTACCTAGCAATGAAGATTCAAAGTATTTTATATTAAAATGTGAAAAATTTTTATAGTGTGCTGTAAAAATGTTATTGTAATTTATTCGTTGAACAAATTTTTGCTTTTTTTTAAGAAGCTTTAATTCCATTTATAAAATGGTGATATAATTTGTCTCACTCGAGGATTTTTTACATATCATTTCAATGTAATGGCCGTAATCTTACATACTTAAATGTATATGTAATTATTGAAAAAAAGAGGCTTTGTTATAATTCAGTTGATTACCCATTAATCCCTTTATATATATATATATATATATATATATATATATATATATATATACATTGTAATGAGAACAGAAATACAATAAATTAACATAGAAATATATTTAACTCAGCGATGTGTATATACAACCAGATATACAATGTTAAATTAATAAATTTATTTAAATAGTAATTAAAGACATAATTTATAAGTTATATACTAGAAAATATTATTAAAAAATAATTATATGAGGGTATTTTTAAGAATTTAGCATAAGAATTAAGTTTAAGAAGTTTTTTTTATTTTATTTAATATTAGATATGTTTAAGTCAGCCATGTGCATATGCGACCAAACATACACTGTAGTGTCAAAGTCAAAAAGTTATTTATTATTTGGAATTTTAATTTAAAATAAAATTACATATGTAAAATAGTAAAAATATATTTCATATAAATGTTTAAGTTGTACATGTAGACCAGAGAAAATTCTAGAAATGTCAATAGGACTATTTGCATAATACATCATAGACAAAAACCATTCCATTTATTCCAGAATGTTCAGATAGAAAAAATAGAATGATTCGAACCTTATTTATTGCTAGATTATTCTGGAACCATGAAAAATATATATAAACCATGTAATTTGGAGCGGCAGTTCAGTTATCAGTTAGAGTTAGTTAGTTACAGATTATGATTAGTTACAGTTGATTAATCAGTTAGTAAAGTGAGTCAGTAAAGTTATAATTCAAGAATTTAGTTACAAGAAGATTATTAATCAGTTAGTTCAGTTAGATCAGTCAGTAAAGTTAGATTTCAAGAATTTAGTTACAAGAAGATTATTAATTGAGTTAAGTGAGTTGGAAGAAATTAAATCAGTTACAAGATTATTATTGAGGAGGTAGTTATAAGAATTCAAGGGTTATTAAGTCAGTTACATGTGATTATTAATTATAAAGAAGAATTAAGAAGAATTTATGAGGTTATGAAGAGATTATTAGCTAGAAGAAGGCATTGATTACGTTAAATGAATTAAATTAAATACAGTTGGAGATTAATTATTACTACAGTAATATAGTGACAGTATGAAGTTAATTCATTAAAGTAAGCATTCAATAATACAACCATAAGATCCAGTATATTTGAAAGTACATTATATGAAAATTACAAGGATTTAAATTTATATATTTATATGGTTAGTGGAGATAATTAAGAAGAAACATATTAAAATTGTTGAATAACCAAGGCTTAGTAAGAAGATATCGAGTGGTGATAATAACTTTAATTTTGGAAAAACTTTAGGAGTTCAGTGATAGAAAGGTACCAAATTTTTTTAATAATTTAATAATTGTAAGAATTTCAAATTTTAGATAGATTGTTTTAAGTTGATATTGCTTATATTAGATAGATATGTTTGTTTCATAATAGTTATAATAAAGATAATTTAAAAAAGTACTTACAAACTAATTCTTTGAGAACCGCGATAAAAACCCTATACTTACATATATCAATCAAATTTACTCATAGCTCATACAGAAACAACACATCATAACAATTTTGTCGCCCAACGCGGGGCTCTCTCTATTTAAAAGAATTAGTTTGGAAAGATAAGTGCTCTCATATAATTAAATTAATTTTATTTGAATGAAAAAACAATTATAGCTTTTATTTTTAATTATATTTGAACAAGTAAAGTCTCAATATATCTCAAGGAAAAAAAGGTACAAGAAACAAAAAGAATGAAGAAGATGTGGGTATAGAAACACAAGCTGTACAAGAGGAGAGTTTAGTTGAAGTTCCACAAGATTTAGTAGAAATGAATCAAGAAAGAGGAGAAAATGTCAATATGGCAGCTTTGATGTCATTAATGATGCAGATGAACAAGACAATGGATGTGACGTCTACTTGTTAGTTACGAATTTTTACATGCTTGTCAATAATATTTCTTAAAAAAGGCAAGGACTTCCTGTCGAAACGTCGAAAAAAATATATGAAAATGTTCAAATCAACAAATATATATATATATATATATATATATATATATATATATATATATATATATATATATATATATATAATAGCAGACTAAATATCTGGGTATGGCACTGAGCGCTAAATTGACAAAAAATACATGTAACGAAAAAGCAAGAAGAACTCCAGTTGAAATACAAACAAATGTATTAGTTATTGGGTCGACATTCGACCTTATAATAAGTTGCTGATCTATCAAGGTGTCCTTAAAAAGGTGTGGACTTACGGTATCCAATTAATTATGGGGATGTACCAGTGCAAGCAATGTAAGTGCTATACGAAGAATAAAGTTCCAGAATAAAGTACATACTACTTCAAGTCATAGTTAGTGCCTCCTGGTATGTTCTAACGTTAACCTTTATAAAGACTTGAATGTAAAAACTGTCACTGAGGTAATACAAGCTAAGGGCCATAAAAAAAGTCTTCATTAGCACGTACATTCAGAGGTTCCTCAACTTTTAGACAATATCAACGTGATCAAACGACTTAATCAACGATTACACGATCAAAACCATTTGATATGACAGAGTGATAGCTCAAATGCAGTTATTTTTATGTTTAATTTGCCATTTCAAAGTATATAATCGGCAAATACCAAAATTATTAAGAATGGGTCGCCGAACTACGATTAGTAAAAGAAATTTAATTATTACTCATCATAGAAATGGATATAGCCAAAGAGACTGAAATAAAAATAGAGTTGAAAATAAATCAAGGTTAGCTGCAAAATAAGATTTTTACCCACACGAGGAAATATGGATTTTAAAAGAAATAGCAAATAATCCTAAAGAAAGCACATTTAAAATTGCATGATCAGGTAGAAAGACAGTTTGGAAAAAGATGTAACCCCGAAACAATTAGACGGATATTCCGAAAAAATAATCTACATTGCCGAACTGCTAGAAATAATCCTTTAATTAGCCAAAGAAGTAGTGGTACCTTTTGAATTGGTGTTCTCCAGGGAGCATATTAACAAAAGCTTGAACTTTTGAAAATCAGTAATATTTGCTGATGAAACCAAAATAAGCTGTAATTGATAATGAAGGACGACCTACAAAATATTAACATTCATTTTTTTGTATCATTTTACCTGTTCCATCAAAACCATACATAAAATAATTAAATATTTATTATTATTTATATATGGTATACTTAAAACGCAAATGCTATAATTGTAGACGACTTATAGTATGGTCCTGGCGGTACCTCTTCTAAAACTTGGATGAATCGTATATGATCCTAGTTTTTCTCTTGGATCGCTTTGAAATATTATTAGGAATGGTAATTTAACTATGCTTATACTTCCAAAGATAGGCTAAATTTTTTATTAAATAATTTGTAAAAGAAATGAGAAAAAATCAATGTTTTTTCTCCTTTTCGTTGCTATATCTCGGCAGCTGTACATTTTAGAAAATTTTTTAATTATTTAATTTAATTTTTACAATTAAATTTAATACAAGATGAAATTGATTGCAAATTGAAAAAAAAATATATATAATTATTATTTCAAAATCAGCAGAAACTATTTAAAAAGGGCCAAAAATCAACGTTTCTTCAATAATTTTCAGGTATTATAAAATATAAACTGCTTTTTAAACAAATACCTTTGTTGTGCCAAGTACCTAGTAGATATACATTTTCACCGTCTTTCATTTATTCAACCTGGTTAAAATGTTGATTTAAAACTACAGAAAAATCTACGAGAGGTAGTAGGGGAGATACCAAGTTCATCCTTCTCAAAAATCAAATCACGCGTTCAAAATAGCAACAAAATATCAATTATCACAGCTTCTGGTGGACCAATTATGATATTTTTTAAACTGGGGTCCCATGAGTTCCCTATAATTACTTATATATTTTCCATATTTTCACGTGCAAATGAATATTCACTTGCAGAATTACGTCATTTTTTCTTTTTTTTTTTTTTGTTTGTTAAGGTTAGAATATCAATGTTAACTATAATATGACAACATTTTCGATCATAACCTCGGAACTAATGGACCAATGTTTTTTCTTTTAAAATAAGCGTCTTTGGCTGAACTTTCGACATAAGTTTAAAAAAAAGTTAATTGAATATTGAAAATTATTGAAAGATATTGTATTTGTTTATTAGCCTTTGTACAGTTGTTTAAAAAAATTGCTAGGCTCTTTTATTTCACTGATTACATTGGTTTGACTTTTATTTGAAATCTTGAATGCACTTTTATGTGCAAAAAAACTTTGAAGTATTTAAAATTCTTTTGTTGGTGCTGGATAAGTTTGAAATATAATAACTTTTTTTCAAAAATTTAGATTGCAAAATTCTATGCAAAGACTTCTTAATCGATTGTTATGAAATTTTTTATAATTTTTTTTTTACATTTTATATATTTTCTGGTTAAGTTTTGAAAGTTCTGTGTGGCTCCTAAATACCTGAAGAAGAACCATTGAAAAACCATTGATTTTTTACCCTTTTTAAATTGATTTTGCCAATTTTACAATGATTATTATTACGTTTTCAATTTGCAATAGACTGTTTTATAGAAAATTTAATTGTAAGACTTATATGTTGTTACACTTTTTTCCTAAAATGTAGAGCTGCCAAGATATAGCCAAAGGAAAAAAATGAATTTTTCTCATTTTTTTACAAATTGTTTAATAAAAAAAATAGCCCACCTTTTGAAGTGTACTCATAATAAAATTATCATTTTTAATATTTTAAGCCATTAAAGCAGAAAAGCGGAATCATATTCAATTTATCCAACCGGAAACCTGGTCTAGTCATTTCAGTATGTAATTGTTTTTAACAAATATTGGCCACTGACACATGCTATATGAGCAATGTGAGAATTCCAGTCTTTAACATTCATTGTTCTTATATCATCTTCTACATCATCCAGCCATCTTTTTAGGCCTTTCTTTACACATTGGCCATAGTGTTGTCCAGTTAGTTATCCTACTTAGTATATCTGAGTGTGGGCGTCTCTATATATGTCCTATCTATTCTAAGCGAAGAGATTTTATGTATCCAACTATATTTTCTCATTTTAAAATTCCTATTCAATTTTGGCATTTGCTTCAGTTCTTCTTTCTCCCTCTCTTTTACATTGAGGAATAATATCGTTCTCATTACTTTTCTTTCAAATTTCAGATTAATCTTATTTCATCTTAGTGCTCTTAGAGTCTTGCATCTTAACAGGTTTCTATTCATTTCATACGTTTTTCGCCTTTCAGAATTCTTTCCTCTGTTTAGACTACCGGTTTTCCCTATTGCTACTCCCAAGTAGCTAAAGGTGGGTACAGTTTCAAATTTGTGGTTCTGTGTTATTAGATATTTCTGGGTTGTTGCGTCGTTCTTCGCCATCGTCAAGTATTTGGATTATGTATTTTCTTATATACTATTTTCTTTGCTTCCTTATCTAATTTTTCAATTGCTCTTATTGCTATAATGACTAGATCATCTGCATCTGCTATTAGTTAAAGTTGCTCTGTAATATTAATTTTGTTTACGAAGTTTGTCCTCCTTATTATTGCCCTTTTAATCATATTTTGGTCTTGAAACGCTACCGTTGATTTATTCATTCTACAAATTCATGATTCAAATATACTTACTCGGAAATTTTACTACTTCATGAGTAATTAATTTTTTCGCGGAATTGCTAAAAATATAGGTTACTGTAATTGACGTTGAAATGACGTTGAACAAACGTCATTAGGTTTGTTCTAGCAAACAGACAAACTAGTCAGAAACCGTCAGCAAACAGTTGGTCAGCGAGAGAAAATAATACAGTCACCAGTGATATATCCCCTCTACTCGCACTGGTCCACTATTCGCTGATGGTTTCAAACCATTTGAAACTGATGCTAGAACAAACCTAATGTTTTACCAAAATAAAATAAAGTTAAATTAAATTAAAATTAAATTAAATTAAATAATGTCAAAGAAAATTAAATACATTTAAGTAACATTAAGTATAATTAAATATAATTAAAAAAATAAATAACGCTAATTAAAACTAAATAAAATGAAACAAAATGAAATAAAATAAAATTAAATGTAATGATAATCAAATAAGTGTTCAACATAAATACAAGATAATTATGAACATGAATAATGATGAATAGAATAGAGTAAAATAATAGAATACCATTGTTATCCGGAGTAATAAATAATCCATGTGTGTTCTCTCTGTGGTGATATTTTTGGATTTCTACAGACAGGAATCGATCTAAGATTATAATAAATTAATTTCCCTAATGTTAGTTTAATCGGTAAGTAAATCTTCCGATTTAAAAGTTTTGTTGTATCGTATTGCGTCATACTTTAATATAAATTGTATTGAATTCAGATTGAAGTGACATCGTAGTAAACTTAACACAGTTTTTAATACCAAGCTTTAGTGTCATTTCACCAGTTACATCTTTTTTAAAATTTGATTTATGTTTTATTTACTAATGATTCCTTTTTACTAGATTTTCCTTTTCCTTATCGTTATGTTTATGCAATCAGGCAATCAATTCTATGTTTTTATACAATATTCAGACCGTTTCTGCTAGTCAAAATAGTAACAAGGATTCATCATCTAACCTCATATGCTACCCTTTAAAGGAGTGTGTTTTTAAGAAAGGGGTGATTTAGTACCCATGTACTAGGGTGCATTGGGGTGAATCTATGCACTTTTCATATCGATTCTTATACCCTTCTACCCTTTCTAACCACGTTAAAAGATATACTCTTTGACTTTTACACAGAAAATCGCGAAGTATTGTATTATGTGCATTAATCTTTCTTCTTTATTTTTTTTTTTTAGAAGTCACGCCGAAAAAATACTTCCGATCCGATGGGCAATCCCTGACGATTATGTTGGAAACTTCAAGTAGAACGACTCATATGTTGGCAACGCATATTTTCTACATTTACGCCAAAGAAGTTTTGGGATATCCCAAAATTAATATATCGATCCTAGAGGATAATTTTCAAATCGAGACCGTGATGAGCAGGTTGACGAGCTATGCTCCTGGCGGAAGGCGGTAAGTATTTTGATATAATTCGCACCATACGATTAACGCACCACTTAATTAATCTAAATATTTACAGTATAAACACACAATAAAACTAAGTTATATTGAATAGTAATAAACATCTACAAATAAGTCCAACATGACATTATCATGACCTTAATTTGCCTCATTGTTTCTTTAAAAAATTGTTTTTGCCGGAAATGCGTAAATAAGTTAGAATACCTAAAAATTGCAAAAAGAAAAAAATCAGTAAAGTAACACAATATGCATCTGGGTCAACACTAATACCGTGTAGGTCCTTCTCTACCTCTTATGACTGCATTTATGCATCGAGGCATGCTTGATATTAAATGTTAAACAAAAGCTTGAGGAATATTTTCCCATTCTTCAATAACGGCCTCAATGAGTTGGTTGTGATTGGTCCCATATTGGATTGGATTGGTTGCAATAGTTCCATAGATGTTCTTTAGGATTCATGTTCGGACTGTTAGGTGGCACTCAATAATGGAATATCAAAATCATTTAGGTAGCCAATAACCTGTCGAGCTACATGATGACGAGCGTTGTCTTGCATGAATAAAACATTAGGTCCAAGAAACGGAGCAAAAGGCATTACATGTTCGACAAAAATGTTGTCTAAGTAATAATGGGCATTCATAGACCTCGTACGTATCGGGACCAACTCCGTATGAGCTTCAAAACAAATTTTTCCCCCCCAAAACATTTTAGAGTCACCACCAAAAGGTACTTTAGGAGAGATATTTTAGCTGGCAAACCTTTCTCCTTCGCCAGACACGCTCACGACTATCTGGAGCTTTTAGGCTTACTCTACTCTCATAGGAGAAAAGAACTGGTTTCCAATCATCGATGGTTTAATTTTGATGCAATCGTGCAAAATTCAATCTCTGAACCCTGTGTTCTCTTGTTCTCTGGTAAGCAAGGTTTTTTGGCCGGTTTCCTGTTGCTCAATTCTGCTTTATGTAAACGTCTTCTAACTGTTCGAGACGATATCGCGACATTTCGAACATCTACTAGTTCATTTTTTAGCAAATTGCGGGTGACTATCCTATCTCTGAGAGCACGTTGAACGATCATCAATTTGATTAGTGCAACGTTTTCGCCATTGCCTTGGTCTTGGATGGTACGACACTGTTTCATTATATCGCCTCACCTTGCGACTAATGCTGGTGGTAATGATTTCTTCCTAACAAACATGTAATGTATCGCATTGAATATCCAAAAGTCGATGCTCGCACTGCCTCCTCCATTGACAAATTTCTTTGGCGGTTCATTTTTTTATTTGATTTTAATGCAAATGAACTTTCAGACATGCATGTGACGAAAAATATTACAATAAAAAGCTTGTTTCTCACAAGCAGTTGGCCTTATTCGGCACCTTTTATGAAAAGTTTTATTCACTTTTAGTCTAAAACGAAGTTTAATACAAATTATTGTTAAACCTAGACTATTATTAGCTCACATAACAACTGTCACTGTCAAACAAGGTCCATAGGCAACTTGTCGTATAGTAAATTATGAGTGGTGCGTTAATTTTGTCAAAATTTATATTGTTTTCATCGAAGACGTCGTCTAATATTTTGTGATGTATTTTTTCCATTTTATTTTGTCTAAAGGCCCGTTTTCACGCTACGTCTTATTGTACGTTTTGTAGGTCATATAAAACGTACGACAAAACGTACGTTTTGTCAAGTGTATACACACTACGTTTTTCCTTCCGTTTTCTACCTCATTTCTCCTAACTTGACAAATTCCCAGAACCAAGCGGTGGGGATCACAATGGATTTGGATTCATTTATTATTGTATTATTAGCTTTTATGACATCATGTACTTTGTAAAGTACCGCTTAGGTATCATTTAAGAATAAATTTTTGAATGTTTTCACACGTTTTCATGAATACACAAAAATGTTCCATGCAAATTACAGGTATCGCAAGAAAAATTGTTTTGTTTCTTATTATTTCTTCTCAAATTTAAGAATAAGTAAAAATTTCTATCTGAATATAAAATTCGGTAGAATTTAAGTCTTTTTCGGTACATCGGTAGAAAAATGGCGAAATCGTTACATCTACCGATTTTTCGGTAGGTTTGGGAACACTGAGACTGAAGTCAAGATCGGACGACTTGTCTGAACAAGTGTTTACACGTAACGTTTTATCCTATTAGTTCTCACAAAAGTATGCTTCTCCCATCATTTCTAC
The DNA here is from genome assembly GCA_918026665.1 of Diabrotica balteata. Taxonomy (NCBI): domain Eukaryota; kingdom Metazoa; phylum Arthropoda; class Insecta; order Coleoptera; family Chrysomelidae; genus Diabrotica; species Diabrotica balteata. The sequence goes on from OU898283.1 coordinate 57,502,957, forward strand.
GATCTGACCTTGGATTTCATTTCGATTCGACAAGACGTACGTTTTGCTGTTTACACGCCACGTTTTATTGTATAGGATTTGTCCTATCCAACAAAACGTACAATAAGACGTAGCGTGAAAACGGGCCTTAAGAAAGGTGATGATGTTCTTATGCGATTTGTCTAATAATTGATCATTAGATATTTCAATTTTAGAATAATCAATGAGTGATTTAGTTTTATACAGTTCGACAAATATATTAAAATGTTCAGTGATTTCTTCTTCATTGATTTCGTTTGGCTCTTTCGTATTATTCGAAGCTAATATTGATATTTTCTTATGAAAATTCGCACATTCTTTAAAATGATTGATTCTATTCGAGAAAGGGCGTCCGAATTTTTGTTGGTTTTACCCGGTTTATGAATAATTTCATAATTGTATTCCTCAAGCTTGAGACGCCATCTACAAGTCTACTTCCAGGGTCTTTTATAGAAAATAATCAGGTGAGTGGACGGTGATCCGTTACTAGGGTGAATTTTCTACCGAACAGATAGGGTCAGAAATGTTTTACAGCCCATACGATGGCAAGGAGCTCTTGCTCATTGGTCGAATATCGTGTTTCAGCATTATACAGAGTACGTGAAGCATATGCTATAGGAAGATCTTTTAGTATGGGGCCTTGGGATAATATAGCGCCGATGGCGAATGCACTTGCTTCTGTTGTGAGGACGAATGGTGTCTCAAAGTTTGGATAGGTCAGAATTGGGTCAGAAATTAAAGCGTTTTACAAATCTTCAAAAGCTTGCTTGCAATTTGGGCATTAAAAGCAAAATTAAAAGCAACGTCTTTTTGGAGTAGTCTAGTGAGAGGTTTAGAGAGTTTGGCAAAATTGGGAATAAAAGGACGATAGGAACCAGCTAGACCTAGAAAAGATTTTATTTCTTTTGGTATTTTCGGTTCATGAAATCGTTGGATACAATCGATTTTAGAAGGGTTAGGCTTGACGCCATCTTGGGTAATGAGATGTCCGAGATACGCCACCTCTTTCCTGAGAAATTCACATTGGATTTTAAGATTAGCTTTTCGAAGACGTTTAAAGACTTCGGTAAGACGAGAAATATGCTCGTTAATGGTAGGAGAGTATATTATAATGTCGTCCATATAGACAAGACATCGTTCTTTTAAAATACCTCAAAGAATATTGTCCATGACACGCTGGAATGTGGACGGTGCATTTTTAAGTCCAAAAGGCAGACGAGTAAATTCATAGTGTCAGTTTTCGACAGAGAAGGCTGTTTTAGGATTATCTTTGAGATCGATTTCAATCTGATGAAATCCGGAGGCAAGATCGAGAGTTGTGAAATATTGGCATTTTCCAAGCTGGTCTAAGAGATCGGAGATATTAGGAAGAGGGTATTTATCGTCAATGGTACATTCATTGAGTTTGAGGTAGTCTATTTCTACTCGCCATTTTTGTTCTCCAGAAGAGTCCATTTTTTTGGGAACAACCCAAACAGGAGATGACCAAGGAGAAGTAGAAGGCCGAATGATACCTTCGTTGATCATCTTATTCACTTGAGATTTTACTTCCTCTTTGTGGACCTGAGGATATCTGTATAATTTCGTAAAAATGGGTTTTGGCGTTATTAGTTTCAGTTTGATCTTTAATCTCGCTGGTGAAAGTAAGATTGTCTCCTTCTAAGTAAAATATGTCTTCGTAATTTAAGCAAAGATTTGTTATGAGTTCTTGTTCTTCCTCGTTAAGATGTTCTGTTCGAAGTCGAGATTTGATTTTGTTTGTACGGTCAATTTTATCAGGGCAATAGTTGTCCAAGTTATCGTTTGACTGGAAATTTAGGATAGGGTAATTCGAATAGGGTTCAATTACTGTATCGGAAAAGTCGATAATTTTGGGAATTGCATTTGCGTTTATTACGAAAGTCACGTTTTTCATTTACGTGTACTAACGCGTTGGGGATATGGACTTTCTCTTATTCTTTTCTGTGCAAAATTGCATCTGTATTCGAGAGATGACATTTTAACTTGAATATTTGTTCGGATCTGGGATATATTTTAATTTGATTAGTGGTTTCATTGCGAATTAGTTTCTACTTTGTGGAGAGGTAATGTTTTAAAGTTTGTGATTAGTTGTTTATTTTTGAGGTCTATCGTACACTCGTAATGTTCTAAGAAATCGAGGCCTAAGATTCCATCGAAATCAATATCTAAATTATAAATGAAAATTTTATGAGGGTTTCCCACTTGAAATGGGACTAAAGTTGATTCAGTGACAAAAAATTTTTGGTCTGTAATACCCTGTATAGTAATTTGTTCGGAAAAACGTGGTTTGAAATTTTTCACGGTACTATTTTCTTTAAAGATAGAGATACCAGCGCCGGTATCGATAAGTAATTTAAACGTATTTGATGCGCCTTTTATATAGTACACGTTTTTATAGTTTACAGCAAGAAGAGGGCTTAAAGAAAAGTCTGTTCTGGAAAGTTCAGAGATGGGTTCATGTCGTCCAAATTCAGAGTTTGTATCTGATTTTGTATTTGAGACAAAGATTCGTTCATTGAACTGGTATTGTCTGGTGGGCGGTTCTGATTCGGGACTGTGAGAAAATCCCAATAGTCTTGGCTATAAATTAAATCCGTTGATTGATCAAATGAATGGTAATAATCGGGAGGTGAATAATTGTTATCAGAGAAATCTTCGTATTGGTAGCTTTCATTTAAAGCTGCAGTATAGTCATTAATATAGTCAGGCTCATAGTTAACGAAATGAGCTCTGTGCCTATCGTTTGAAAAATTAGGATTTTTATGGATTACAGAAGGGCGTACTTGTGAATTATTTTGATTTGGTGTGAATTGAGGTCTTTGTTGGTCATTGGGTCTATTGTTTTGGAAATTATTATTTGAACTGAAAGTTCGTCTTTGAAAACCATTTTTTTGAGGGTTATTAAAGTTTTGATGGCTAAAATTTCGGGAATTGCTAAAATTATGTGAGTTGTTGGAATTCTGCTTATTATTTTGGGAGTTTTGTTGAGAACGACATTCATTGTACGAGTGGCCCATACGTCCACAAAATGTGCATCTATGTGGTTGAAGGTTTGGTCTTCTGACAGGGTGATTATTTTGATTTGGTTTTGGAGGATTGGGTCGATTAATTTTCTGTATTTCGAAATAGGATAATTGTAACTCTCGTCTGATGCGGACTTGAGCTACAAGAAGGTCTTTTGGATTACTAGCACGAATAATATGAGCGATTTTTGGATCGAGGCTGGTCAATAAGGTATTGAGCGCCATTGATTCAATTAATACAATTTGGGCCTGTTTTTCTACAGCAGAGAGGCTAGATTTCTGTATATTAGCGTGCATTTTTGCATTAAGGACTTGGACACGATTAAGGAATGTAAGAGCCGATTCATTCGGAAGTTGTTTGACTCTCTGTAAATCTTGTATCAAAGAAGATAAGTCTCTAGTGTCTCCAAAATGAGAAGTAAGAAGCTGTTTGATTTCTAGATACGATAATGGATTTCTTGAACTTATAAGTTGCGCTGCTCTTCCGCGTAATTTATTTTTTATGTGAATTACTAATAGTTGTTTTTGATCACGCATAGACATATTATAGGCATAATCACAAGATTTAAAAATACGTGTAAAAATATTTGATCGCCTTCAAATTCAGGTACGATAGAAAATATTTCAGATAATTTATAAGGTTCTATTTCAGGCTAGTTCTCATTACGAGAAGCGGGACGAGAAATGTTGCCGTTATCATTCATGGTGGTTAATAAATCAATAAACGAAATAGAAATAAAAATTTAAGATTATGGATTAATTAACTAAATAATTAATCAAATATAAATATCAAATAATAAAACAAAATGTAAATTTTAAAATAATAAATCGAAAATGTAAATATTAAAATAATAAATCAAAATATCGGAAAAGTATTTTTCTAAGACGGTGTCTGATTAGCAGAATAATCGACAAAGGTAATCGTTTAATAAAAGAAAAAAATAAAAAAGTTGACGATTTACAGAATAATCGCCAAAAGTTTATAATTATTAAAGTAATTTTCAAAAAATATTTAAATTCGGCATAAAATTATTAATTAAAAGAATATTTAATATTGGAATATCGAACAGTATATGGTAATAAATGGTACAAAACAAAAATTATATACGAGATGATTCAATATTAGACTTACATTAGTTCCAAAAACATCTAGTCGTCTTGTTCTCGACAGCTAATCTACCAGGGGCTTCACTTGGTGTTCCTTCCGTAGATGTCTGCAAAGTTAGGACGGCACTGCTTTTTGGAGTTTTCTGGTTCTTTTTCTGATTAAAGGAGTTGAATCCACCGTTGTCAGTTAGGTTCTCCGTGTTCTGCCAACGTTTCCAGATCCTACTGCGACTGCGCCACTTTTTATATCACGAAACACTTTTTTGACTTTTTAAAAAGTTAATTTATTACGAAAATACAATTATCAAAGTTACGTGTTACAAATAAATGAAATACAAAAATATAATGAATGAACTACAAAAATATACTGAATACTGAATGAAAATAAAGAACGACAAGCGGTTTTATAATATTGGTAAATGCTGACTCAGTGGGAACGTGTAAAAACCTTGGGTCCCGCTGACTCTGCTGGTAACTGCATGAGCAAGGATCCTTATCGGCTCAGGTTGTTGGAAGTGGAAACCTGATACCCTGGGAATCGTCATGATAAGGAACATTCGTTGGTACAATGCATATAACATATATATGTATATATATATATATATATATATATATATATATATATATATATATATATATATATATAAATATACATATATATATATATATATATATATATATACATATATATATATATATATATATATATATATATATATATATATATATATAAATTGAGTTATTTTTTTTTAATCAACTTTCATTCATGCTTTTTATTTAGTCTATTCTACTTTTGGATATTCTATTATGTATTCGATTCCAGAAGATTAAACTATGCTAGTATGCTAAAAATAGAAGTATTTTATCAAATAACAAACTCTATCTTTTCAGCATTTGATAATTTTATTTGTGTTTTCATGCTGGAAAATTAAAGGTCACAGAATGAACGATCAAAGAATATCAATAGTCCCCATAAGTATTTATATATACAGTGAGAACGTAGAGTTTTTAATAAATTCGTTAAACGATCAATTTAGCCATTGGATAAAAAAAGCTCAGACAGATCGATTTTATTTTTCAGTTGTGAATTTTTCGATGACGTCATGACTGTTCTAGTTATGACGTCGTTACCATTTTTTTAATGGTTAATACCTTATTTTGACACTATTATCGAAAAGAGCGCATTTTTTTTATATACGAACGTTATATTTCTTATGTCACATAACCGCATATTTGAGAAATAAAAGATATTTTACTTATATCTAAACTTAATTTATAAAAGTATAAACAGGACTAAATAAACCTACAAACTATTAAATTAAATGCTTTAAGTTCAAACCATTTGCCTCTTGACAATAAGCAAGACGATCTTGAAACTCTTGCAAAACATTATTAAGGGTATCAGCATTATATAAATTAATTTCGGTCCTAATTTTTCGTCTTTAATACTATTAGGTCTGTTAATGTAAACTTTAGACACAAGGTATCCCGTAAGAAAAAATCAGTGAAGACAGATCATGAGATCTAGCTGGCCAGCAGTCTAAAAATCCTCGTCTGCCAATTCATATACATATTAGAAAATATATTATTTAGGTATTCACGTACATGTCGTGCGTAATGAGGTGGTGCTTCATCTTGCTGGTACCATAACGAATTGTCTGCTGTTTAAGTAAATCAAAATACTTGTCACCATTCAATGAACCGTCAATAAAAAATGGGCCTACAATGTTATTACTATCTATTCCCTCCCACACGTTAATTTTATGTGTATACTGAGTGTGCCCTTCAACCGACCAGCGAGGCTTGTCTTGTGCCCAGTACCTACAGTTCTGTCTATTTACAGTACCTGTTAAGGAGGAGGCGGTCTAATTTGAGAAAACACATTTCTCTAGGAATTGCGGATTATAATTACATCGATACATCAATATTTCACCAAATTCTTGTCTGCAATCGAACTCATCTTCATAGAGTTTTTAAATCGCTTGCACTTTACCTGCCCTTAAGTGCCACTTATTCTCTTTATACTTTAAAACAGACGTTTGACATATCGATTACTTCAATGCAATTTGAGAAGTAGGTTTATGAGGATATTCTTACACTAATTGTTGATCTTGCGCAATTGTTACACTAATTACACTCTTACATTAATTGTTGATCTAATCCAATTGTGGATCTTGCGCAAGGCCTGGACGGCCTTTCGTATATTTATTAGCGACACTGCCAAAATTTCTAAATTTTGCTTCGTTTTTGCTAATTTGTGCAATCGATTGTGTTATATTTATATCAGGATTGATTGTTAAATAAGTTGCAAACCTTAGCTTGTGTACGAATCCTATCTCCATAACCTATCATCATCAGCCAACGTTGGAACCAACGTTAGGTGGACTGTGTTGCCACGTTCGGTGAGGCACCCACGCATTTTTTTGAGTATTGAGGCGATATTCCTTCTAGAGCCAACGTCAACATGTTCGACATGGAAATTGCACTGTATATGAGTGCATATGATTTTTTATCAGGAATGCGTAAAAGTATATTTAATAAAATTAAGAAACGTAAAATATAAACAAAATTAAATAGTGGTGCAGAAAATATAGTAGCCAAAATTCATAATTTTACGTCATTTTGTCTACAGCTTTACTTAAAAGTAATAGATTGCCGTAATTAGCAACTGCCGACTGAATATATGAGTGTAAACCTGATGTCAAGGCTCTGAATCCCATTTATTCTTTTATTAAATCTATTCCTAAATTTCTTAGCCTTCTATTTTGACTATATTCTACATCAAACGTAACTTTAATCCACAGCCATATAATTATGGAAGTACATATTTTAACAGTTACATGACCACATGACGGTGGTCTCTTAGGACAAAATGATCTATATTTCAATATTAAAAGCATTTATCTTTACTGAAAAATCCAGATATGTATATTATTTATTTATCTAAGAAATACCTTTTGATCATAAACCCCGTTCTGATAGACCACCGTTCGTCGTGTATCGGAGTGTTAATCCTAAACAACTCAATGGAGGTGGCTCAGGTGGTGGAAGATCGACTTTAACATGTAAATGTTTTAATGCCGACATAGAATGGAAATTTTCTTTGATAAAGTCATTCTTATTTTCAAAAAGAACGCTGTGTAAAATGACAACACAGGAGTTTAAAAAAAAAAGACGAGGACTGTTTAGACCCAACATCTAAATTATGCACAAATCACATAATTATACGCCGATTGGAACACTGCTGTAGCACCAATGTGTGGTTGGCATCAACAGCAACACCAATATTGGCGCCAATTCCTTTGATGTATACGCAAAAACCGGCAGCTCACGGAAAACTCCCAACGTTGGAGCAAGTCATAAAAACGTTGGCGCCAACATTGGCTCCAACACAGTTTTGTTGGTACACACATTGACTATTATTTTGAAGTCTAATTAGTGCGAATTAGTCTTAATGAGACATGTTTTTATCTATTAAAAGGTTTAAATAGATAAAAATTCATTTTAAAAAAGATAATAAAAAATATGACATTAGTATACAAAAAAGCGCTCTTTTCGATAATAGTGTCAAAATAGAATATTACCATTAAAAAAGTTTTCGATCGTATCTGATCATCATCGGTGAAAAACCTAAAAGTATAAAGACTTAAAAATAAATACAAAAGGGGTAAAATTTTGACTTAAAATGAAAATGTGGTTATTACTTACGTCGTTGATTGAATAACCCAAATTTGGGTTATTCAATCAACGCTTACGTTTATATAGTATTTGGAAGTAGCCACATGATGAGGTCAGATGACTCTTAATTACATAATTTGACTAATTAACATTAAAATTAGTGAGACACTAGGTCGGTGATAAAGTATTACATTTTTTAAGGGAACGTACAATTTCCCAGCTCGAAAAAGGGAACCTTATGCCCTGAGAGGTAACAACCCCCTGTTTACAGAAGGGAGCAATTTTTTTTTAATGACAAGACCTTCGAGACAAGTGATAGGTAGTTTTTTTAAAATCATTCAATAGTGAATGCCCAATGAAGGTGTTATTTACAATCAAATTTATATTATTGTTTTAAATGATATATAAAAAAATATTTTTATTTGTTGTTGAAGAAAAAAGAATAATTATATTAAGAATAATTAAATATTTAGAAATATTTGCTTTCATGTGAAGACGTCATTGAATAAACTGCCATTAAAAATGAGTAATTTATAAAATAATCAATTATGATCGGTTCAATTTGGAGAATATAATCTTCGTATAATATGGGGGTAATAATAATCTCTTTATAATATGGGGGCTTTGTAGACCTAACCTAAAAACTGGAGATTCTGATTGAATTCAAATAGTGTTGATGGTTGCCTATGTGTGAATATATGTAAAAGTTCAAATATGTATGGTGAACCTATATGAATATTGTGAAATTGTAATCATTTAGGTATTGAATTGTATTATGAAATATACATTTGTGTTATGAAATATACATTTAAAGAATGAGTTAATACGATATTAATAGGAGGGCGCGGAGAAGGTTGAGCTAAATTGAATTTTAGAATTGACCATTAGAAGTGGTATGAAACCCCAGATAAAGAAAGACTACTAGGCTGAATATTTGTAATAAATGATATTGAATAATGTTTCTATTGTGAAGAAAAAAAAAGGATAGATGCAAATTGAAAATAAAAGTATTTGCCAAGTAGTGATAAGAAAACAATGAATTGTAAGGGGAAGAATGAAATAAAGATTAAGAAAATAATTGTGGGTGTATGGGAATGAAGTCACGATTGAAAGAGAGGTGACGATTGAGACAATTGGCACAATCCTAATGTCTCTGACAATTTATCGATCTTCATACAGATATAAACAAAGTATGTTTTTGTCTTGAATGTTATGAATCAAATATACACCGTCTGAAATGTTTAAATGATAATTTTGAAGATGATGAGAAATCGCGGAAGTATTGTTACGTTTGGAGTGTTCTTCTGATCTGGTGGATAATGATTGGCAGCATCACAGTTGGAACATCACAGTCTATACACACCACTTCGGTGATGTAGCGAATTGTATCTTTAGTATTGGTTAAACTTTTATAAGGGTATTATTGACTTTAGAAGAAATATGGATGTTATCATCAGAACTCAAAAGGCGGTGTTTAATTTTTTTTTAGAAATGAATGAATTGTGAAAAAGCAATAACCTGTGAGAGGTTGAAACTAAAGAGTAGATCTAGAGACTGACTGTTAATGAAGTTTGTGTTCTCCTTTTTGAATGAGTTTATTAATAATGTTTGGGTTATAACCATGATTGATTGCTATTTGTTCAATTATCATCATTCATCATTTCATTTCAATCCTGGATATAAAATAGTTTTAGATTTTGATTTATTTCGTCTGCCTTCTTCTGGATATATTTTCCTATTATTGCATTTAAAGATCGTATAATATTTGCGGAAAAGTTCACATTTATATTGTTTTCTAGATATTGTGCTTCTGTCTTAACACATTCTAATTTAATTAGTTCCGGTCCTTTGTATATTTTTATTCTAGTTGGATATTTCTAATTATTATTTTATGAAATAATACGTAGTAGTAAAAAATAGCAATCAAGAGACATAGACAAAGTTCAAATGCAAATTGTGCCGTTGTTTAAAAATGTTATTGCGACTTGGCAGTATACATAGATAAGAGTATCCAAAAAAATAGCGGTTTACTTAACTACGGCTCTTATCAGGCAAATATGATCAATAAATAAATATAAAATATTGTACTTATATTGCATACAGGATATATTGCTTCCTGATTTCTATTAAAATAAAAGTTAGTAAATATTATTCCTAGGGTTAGAAATTATTGCTTTTAGACATTCTGATTAAAAACTAGAGGAGAATTGGTGGTTGCTTTAATGAAGCTAGAAATCTTGGAGTTATCTGCCAGTACGTCAATTGGTTTTGATAATAAAATAATTGGTTGGTTTAAAGTATGAATTTTGAGAACTTACTCCCTATTGGCCAGTTTTATCTTTCCGGGACTTTGTCCTATTTACATACGTTAACTTCGTCCTGTATTTTTGTGTGCATTTTTTGCTTGGTGTTTTAACATAATGGATAATCTTTATACCTGATAAAATATTTAATCAAATGTAATCGTGTTAAAAAGGTTAGTTAGTTAGTTCTTCGTTTCAGAATACCTCCCGCTACCATCAACTTAGAAGTATGGACTAGCCCCGACTACGACACCTTCGCAAAAGAATTTGTCAAAGAAGTAGGTACCGTAGCTCCGCCAGGACGATTTGGATGGTTCATTCCAAAAAAATTCGCTAGACCTATAAAAAAGTACTACAGTGACAGGTTCTTCTGGGAGGACTCTATTCAAGAAGTCCATTGGTCTTTCTTCCTGGACATCAGACTTGCCAGCAGTTTTGCTCTAGATAATTCCATATTGAACAGGATCGTCTACAACAATTCTTACCATAAGGAGAGCGGTACTAATGAGTAAGCTTTTTCAATATATTTATATTTCAATGTTTAAAAGGTGTACAAAATTATATATGTAGTTAACAAATTCTAAGTGCAATGCCACACACGAACATCGGTTATTAAACTTCTCGGTCAATAGTTTTTTGATAACTGATAATAACCCTCTAACCGGAAAATCTGAAATAGTGCGTATTTTCATGTATAATCGTCTCCTAGGACATAACAGTTTAAGTTAAATAAAACAAAGGATATTTGGTTAAATGTATTTTTATTGGAACAAAATAACAAATGAGAAAAGTACATTATTATTGATGAGAATAGAAACATTTTTTTGAGCTAGAGCAAAACAAATATAGTTCATTGATTGGGGACGTAGTCCTAGCTAAACGTCTTCCAAGCTCGGGGTGTCGTATTATCAAATTACAAGTGGGTTTTCTTGAGATTTTATTCTTTCAAACATCACCACCATTATGAATCTACTAATTTACAATAATTTTCCTTCGATAGCGCTGATAGTAAGTTGGAATATTTGGAGTTAATTCACCACTTTGATTATTAATTTTGAACTAAAACGCTTAAAATTGACAGATGTTTAACTGTAGGGTTATGGAGTGTGTATTTTTTGGGAAGTAGCGAGAGAGTGTCTTGAGTCTTGAAAAATGTCATTTGTCATTCGTTAACGTACAGAATTTTAACTAAACAATAGAAGGCAAAGGACAAATCTGTGTGATCGAACGGGTACAAATGCCATGCGAGGTTTGTAGCATTACAAGTCTTACCGTATCATCACGACTAGGGATAACTTCTATTATCCGAGCACGAGACCATTTGATTGGAGGCATGTTATTCTCCTTGATTAAAACTAAATCATTTATCTTCAAGTTTTCAGCAGGTGACATCCATTTTGGATTATTTTGGAGTGTATGGAGGTACTCAATCGACCACCGTTTCCAAAAGTGTTGCTGGATGAAGGAAAGATTTTGCCAGAAAGAAAGTCTTTTAACAAAGTAATTTTATGTTGGAGATATTCCAACAGTTGCACTTTTGGCAAACACAGACCGAGTCTTTGCTATGTTTCTTTCTTCCTCCTGATTTACTTTCATATTAAAAAACTGTCGTAGTTGTCGTATCTGACATCGGCGACAGGATGTTTAGCTTTCTGACCAATACTACTAGTACCAGGATATCTGGACTACCGACAGCACGTCTTTGTTTATAAACCACAAGACCAGCAATTATCTGCTCTTAAAATTGAGGTAATTGGTGTAATTTATCCTTTGATTAATCACTATTAGGAGATTTATCAGCATGGACTCGACGATATAGAATGTATGCATTTGTTGCGGCCATGTCTATTAGATCATAAAACGTCCAAATAATTGGATTCCTAGTCTTGAGTCTGATGTGATAACGACCCATCACATCAGTTTATCCAGTAAGCCTACGCCAACCATACAACTGTTATACTCTCGTAGTATTTGTGGACATCCTACTCCAATTATCTTTACAATTGTTTTTGTTATCTTTTCATTGTACCGTATTTGCATCGAGATCATATTCAGTGCCAACATATTTTATGGAATCCTCCCTGAATCTTTTGTTTCTTTATCAGTTGGCAGTTTACAATTTGCAGTTCGATTGATTCTTATAGTACATAATATATAATAGTAGTATATAAGTGCATAAATACCTCTTTCACAAAGATATACTAACATAGGATATAGGTGTAAAAATTGTATTTTGGTTCCGGTATTCAAACTTCTAAACATTCTTCTTCAATATTACTAAAATTTAAAGCTTCCATTAAAGTTTCACTGCACTCGGCTGTATTCATTTCTTCGATGCATTTGGAAATACACTGCTCATCTTCCAGAGTTATATCAATTGGAACATAATTTGGATTTGTAATTATCATCGTCGAAATCACCCTCCACTTCTTCCTCAGAACTTTCAATACAGTTCATGAACTCCTGATGTTCTTCTTCACACATCTGAAAAATTATACTTCTTTTGTCTTTCAAATTCATTGTACTCGGACAATTTTTTTCTAATTAAAAAAGGAGGTAGCTGTCCTTCCATCGTTTCTTCTTTTTATAGACAAACAAAAATAAATTTAGGTGATAAGCAAATAGTGAACGTTAAAAAAATGCAAATCCACGTAAACCGTCTGGTCATCCCTGAAGACGACAATATAGTATAATAATATTATAGAGAACAAACTGTGTTATCAATAACAATAGTAAACTAACAAACAATTTTCACGTAAACCATTTTCTCATCCCTGAGGATGACAATACAGTATAATAAATAATATATAATGAACAATAAATTAGGAAAATATGTTGTATTTATATACTCATTTACTACAAAAATTCCTACTGGAATCTAATACTTAGGAATATTTTTTTATAATTTTTTTTATTTGTTCTTAATATGGAGCAATAATAAATACGTGTCTACTCACTTCTGGTTTTTCCTCTACTGGTAATACATTTTGAATGACTCATCATACAATTTTCAAATGGGCAACAATGTATTACTTTGAAACGTCCTAAAAGACGCCTAAACGGTTTGACTAAATAACGTGTTACTAGTTAAATTATTTGAATGTCATTCTCAGGAACGAATTGGCAGTTAGAGGGTTAAAAGTAAATTTTTCTATCGCTATTTTATCACGTGGTTTGATTGCACTTTTCGCATAGATTGTTTAGAATGAAATAATGTTTGATATTTTAACGTTTGCTCCACGTTAGGTACCGAATGTGTAAGATATTAGTAGTTACATTTTTTTTTTTCAGATATGTCTGTCCTAGAGATACTTGCGAAGAAAGTATGTACACCCCGCCGCAGTGTAACGGTGGCAAAGACTGCGCTGTTTTACTTGCACCTGGGTTCAATTCCAGTAAATTTCTGATAGAACAAGTCAACGAAATCGGAGCATTTGTAAAAATTTTATGGCTCGGTAAAGGCCTAAAACCAACCATACGACTTTTAAACGAGTATTTCCTACAGCAAAGAAGTCAACAGAGCTATATGTTTTTCTATTGGTATCCTGGAGAACTGGTCATTGATGAAAAGCAGTTTATAACGGTTAAATTTAAGAACAACGAATTATACAACTTTACTAATAATATGGTGAACGGTTACAAATACGAAATGCATCGGTTGGTCAAAATGGTTTGGTCGAAACTGGAAGAAGATGCTAATCCTCTCTTTTTGGGCGTAAGACATTTTAAATTAAGAGAAGAAGACTATACTTTCTTATTAAATTTAACAGAAAATAATTTCGGGAATGAAAATCAAATAGCTTGTAAGTGGATGAAAGAAAATCAAGATGTTTGGAATAAGTGGAAAGTTATCACAACTAAACCGACTATAACCATAGGAGGAATCTTCCCAATGTCATCAACGGCATTCAACGGAAAAGGTATAGCCCAAGGAGCTAATGCCGCTGTCGAATTTATCAACAAAAATTCAAGTCTTTTAAAAGACTACAATCTTAAGATGTTGGTCTTCGATGGAAAATGCCAACCAGACTCCGTCATGAGCAACTTTTTAGACTTTATAGTAACACGAGAGACCTATGTTAATCTTGTTGGTGTTCTTGGACCCGCTTGCACAGAAACCATCGAACCAATAGCAGCTGTGTCAAAACAGTACCGAGTCTTAGTCATTTCCTACAGCGCAGAAGGAGCTAGCTTCTCGGATAGAAAAAAATATCCCTATTTCTTCAGAACCATTGGAGAAAACCAACATTATAAGCATGTTTATTTGGCTTTATTTAAACACTTCGGCTGGAAACGAGTTGCTGCTCTAACTGAAGATGGGCAGAAGTATACTGAATATATATCCCTAATGAGCGATGATTTGGAGAAGAATCAGATTAGTTTTATTGCGAACAAGAAGTTTCCTCGAGGCAGAACTACCGAAGAAATGAAATTGGTAAGTTAATTGTTTAACTTAATTTTTTAACTGTTTCGCTGTATAGAAGTTTATCGCTAGAGGCCATATTTTATCTAAATATGTCTCCAAAATGAAGGTAAAAATTCTGCACATCTTAGAATGCCAAGTAAGGACAGTAGATTGTTCATTGTCTCTTCCAAACGACGGGCATAGTTCCTGAATGATTAGGTCTTACTTTATATAATATTTAAATAGTTTTTAACTATAACAAAAATCACACCAAAAACGTGATCTCAAAAACGGTCGCAAGTCTGCTAATAAGTTTATATCCAAAAACCAAACAAAGAAGAAATTTAATGACATAATATGTAATAAATTAAGCCACTTAATAGTATCTTTTGACCGTTAGGCGTACCTCTACGTATCAAGGATGACTATTTTGAAAGATAGAGATCCTCTACCTACATATTACAAAGCTATTGTACCTTCGTCTTTCTAAGTATTTCGTAGAATGAGAGGTTAACCTATAAACAGTCAAATTAAGATGCACCCAAACAATTGTTTTCACTAAAGTGTACCTATTTTGACCATCTTCATTAATAGATAAAAATATGATCATATAAGATATTCGTAAACAAAAGAATTTACTTAAATGATGATAACGCTGTGGCGTGAAAAACAATTTTACAAAATATTTATTATTACTAATTATTTGCTGTCGTCTTGAGTTATTTTCGGTTTGTAAATATTCCACATCGACTGACTGCGACATCAGTGCGATTGAATACAATTATTACCGAAGATATTTTCCTTCAGACGGATTTAATTACATAGATACAATCAAGTATTTTGATGGGTTAATTAGAACAATACCACAAATTTCCCTTTAACGGTTTGGGAATTTTATATGTCCATTAAAAATAATGAGTATTTCAACTGTTTTTACATACTTATTTTTATTCATTTTACGACATTCAATTATCTGGTTTTTTCAGTTTTTCACTTTTTCTTTTCTCTGTGTCCAGTCCATTATCTATCTATATTTGGCACATTTGTGGAAAGTTGATTTCCCCAAAACTCCTGAATGTCTTCTTGGCTTGGGTATGATTTATTGGCACTTTCGACAGTGGAATTAAGTTTCCGATAGAATGCCTTCTCGGCATGCTCAAAAAGCGCATTGTCACATTTTCGGCTGTTACTAACCTTGTACCTCCTTAGTCGTCCTGAATAAACGGAGAGTTTTTGTTTTAATGTATCCAGGCACTGATGGGCTGTGATGTTTACTGGATCATATTGCGAGTGTCTTGCGGTGCTTAGCATTATTTGATCAGCTCTTTTAATGACTTTTCTACTTGTTGTTCCTTGTATATATTCTGTCATTTGACCAATGTCCCTACGCAATAATTCAATCTTGTTTAGAAGCCGTTTCTCCCAGGGTGCAACTCTGTTATCAGTCCTTCCAGCATTGGTACCCCGTAGTGTTCTGATCTTAATTCCCATTACATTAGCTGTTGCTGTTGCTGCACAGTAAATAATTACTACTATACTTATTACTATATTATTTATTTTATTATTTATTATTATATATTAGTATTTATTATATTATTATTTATTTTATTCTTACTTTATTACTTTATTATTATTTTATTATTACTATTTATTATTATTATCCTTCTGTAATCTTTTGTGTAAATTAATTTGTGTAACCTTCTGGCTCAGGTTTTAGTCTTAACGACTCTAGTGTTACGTAGCCGGAACCGACGTCTTTACTTGCCCTTCGAAGCACAAGATCGAATCAGGGTCCTCCGGCGTGATAAGCCACTAATATACGGCCTTCGTCGTATTAACCTTACTTTCTTTTATAACGTGATCCAGCATCACATTGAAAAGTAGTATTGTTCTGGCATACTGTTAAATACTTTTTATATATGAACACATGCCATGTAGGTATAAGACGCAATTTCAATTAGCTGTTTAATAAATGTATATGTGATCTTAGGTACCTACTCCTTACCTTTCTAAACCCACTTTTTGATTCTTCAACTTGACTTTGTATCTTTGATTTTAATCTTTTTATAATATTCATTTCTTCCTATCTCTGGAGATTTTTCTTTTGGTTCAAGCATTGTTTTATCTTGAAAAAGATGCAAACTTCTTAAGAGGCTACATCAGCGCGTCATCAATATTAATTCGAGAAATAGTAGTCTTTCGAAAGTTCTTCCAATTTTTGGCAACAGTGCGACGGCAGTACGTGATACATACTATCAAAAAGGAAGGCACAATATTGTGATAATTAGAGTTCGGATCGGATTTCAAAGCATAAAGAAAAAGAAAACCAAATAGGTAAAGAAATAATAATAAGACTTACTCACAATCAATTTAATTTAACAATCTGACGACCGGTTTCGCTTTCTATAATTTGCAAAGCATCTTCAGGTCGAGATACAAAGTTAAACTAATGCTGCAATAAAATAAACCCAATTAGGGTGGTGTCTCATAAAGATAAAATAAACAAATAAATAAATTAGTTCATACAAATTATAGTAATTATGCCAATATTACATGTCTGTGGTTTTCAAAATGAATAATTTGAATATATAAAAGGTAGTAACAGACAAGGTAAGGCCCACAATTGGTATAAAGTAGCAATCTTTTGTTGTAATAAATTAATAAATGAGCAAATAAATAAAACAAAACAAAACAAACATTACTTACATGCCGGTACTCTATTAATTGATGGATGGTAGGTCATGGTTGCAAAAATCATGTATTGTTGATTGGAGAACTTTAATGAGCTATTGCAGTTGTTTTGACAATAAACGGGAAGTTCTTGAGGAGAACAGATTTGATCCAATGAATTAGAGATAGGTATATTGTTGTTGTTTGTCAGATGAAAGTGATGTTCTTTACTATTGTATTAATTAAATTATTTACACTTATAACAGAGATATATTTTTTGGAATGTGTGTTATTTATTGAGTATTTATGTAATGAAGGAGACAGTTTTATGACAATGAATAAGAGTAGCTGTACCGATTGTGTGGTTGTGCAATTTTTGACTTGCAATTATCAAGTCTATTGGCAAAATTATTAAAGTATTGTAAAGTCAACTATGTAAAAAGGTATATAAAAAGTATATAAAATTATTATAACTTAAGAATGATTAGGGACAAATTAAACACACATTAACAGGAAACAGAAACACTAAATGACGGGACAAACATTGAATTTAAAACTAAAACTTGGGGATGGAAGAAACTGTTAGCACTACATCTCACTTGTTGGAAGAAATGAGTTTTTTCATATTTAATCTATTAGATTTAAGAGGTAAATTTGACATATGTAGGTTGAAGTGTGACAGTTCTTCTTCTCTTACTAAATACTGTAAGTTTAGTTATTCAGTATTATGGAGTATGTTGATATTAATGAATGTATCAAAATTTGTTTTAATTTTGAAATCAAAAGTAAATTGATGTTTTAATATTGGCATACTTTAACAATTTTAATTAGTAAGTTTCAAATTCAAAAATTTTTTTATGGTAACAATGTGAATAATTGAAATACATCATTTGTTATAACTAACCAATTTTAGTCTAAATATTTCAGAACAAATTAAAATGATTATTTAGTAAATACAAACAAGTGTACTTGTAATTGAAAGATATAACAAATTTACAAATTGCCTGAGAATTTTTTTATTTTTTTTTTTTTTTTTTTTTTTTTTTTTTTTTGAAATGATTGTCGGTCTGAGCTATCTATTATGGTGTATGAACATTTCTTAAAATATTTTTATTTAAATTGTAATAATTAATAATTAAATAAAGTAGTAATTGGGTGAATATTGATGATTATTTAAACTTTGAATTCGAGTAATTGACTGACTTAAATCTTGAATAATTAGTTGGTAATACTAATTTATGACAATTGGGACCGGAAATTGTTTCCATCCCCGGGCAGCAGGTACACATTTAAACCAGTGTAAAATATATTTTATTTCAATTCTTTGTCTCATACGAACAGACATTCCTCAAACCGACAAGAACACTGGTGAGTTTTTTACAGTAGTTTTAGTAAGAATTTTTAAAAAATTTTGATTAAAATTAAAATCTGTTTTTGAAAGGTAATGTTTCTATTTAAATTTTAAATCTATACAGGATTATGAATAGTATAGATATATGTAATCCGAATAGCTAGTCTGAACAATTTTCAGTCATGTTGGAAATCCATAAACCACGTGTTGAGTTTGAAATGAAATTGTTGTAAATTAAGTAAATTGTCGAAACCAGATGGAATGCAATAATAATTATTATGGATTACCATAATAATTAACATTGGATTACCTTAGAAGTAGACAGTACAGAAAATCACGTACCAAAATCAATAATTTAAAATACAAAACTAACCAATCCAGTAATAACAGAATATTAAATACACAAGTTAATAATGACCAAATATCAAATAATGTTAATCCTAATTCTTCACATATACTTAATTCTCACAATGACTCTACAAATATCTCAAATATCTCAGAACAATTCTTAAACAATTTTTCTTACGATCACATCTCTAGTCCGAACGAAACATCAAACCAATCTCCAAGTCTCAATACATCTCTTTCTTTTTCTTCTGACCCAGGCAATTACTCAAATACCTCTGCACAACATATTTTTTACAAACCGTTCATCAATTATTCAACAACTGTTTTTCCAAACGATGAGACCAATCTGCTCCAAAAAGGGTTTAAATTCAATCCCCCCCTAGATTCTAGAAAACAACACCTAAAAAATCTAGAGTTACTTGGAGCAGAATGTGAAAGTATCTTAACAACAGTTCCTAATGACAACAAGGATGAAATTAGGGATAAATTGAAAGTTTTATTTAGGAAAGATATTGAAAAATTGAATAATACCCATAACCAAAGATCATCGTTCAGATTCAACAACTACAAAAGTGTCATAAAATCTATAAATCAAAAAATATCAGATAACAACTTAACTGTAACAAAAGCAGACAAGGGTAATACAGTGGTTATTTTGAATTCTTTAGATTACAATAATAAAGTATTAAAATTCATTGAGGATAATAAGTTCACAGCTAAATCAGTTAATAATAAATCTTTCACAAATAAAGTCAAAACCATAATCAATGACAGTAATGAAATACTAGATACTATCACGAAAAAGAAACTTTTACCAAATAAATCCATTATTCCTAGATTGTATGGTCTATTGAAAATTCATAAAACAAATATTTTTGAAGACATTCCTATAAGACCGGTTGTATCCTTCTCAGATTCACCAACTTTTGCCCTAGCAACATATTTAAATACTTTTCTTAAAACATTTTACAATAATAAATTTGAATACATAGTAAATAACAATATTAGTTTAGCCAATAAAATAACTTCATTACAATTTTCCAAATCTGATATATTGATATCTTTAGATATCACCAATTTATTCACTAATATCCCAATACAGGAAGTCATTAGTATTATTACTATGGACTTATGGAATAATAATTATCCTCCTAATCAAATTACTGAATATGCAGAGTTATTGAGTGTTTGCCTTAGCCAGAATTTCTTTAATTTCGATAACAGGACATTTGTTCAACCAGATGGACTTGCAATGGGCTCTCCTCTATCCCCAATTCTAGCAGATATCTTTTTGAATGATCTTGAATCAAACAAAATAATGAAAAATAACCCCTACACAAATTACATTAAGTTCTACTCAAGATACGTAGATGATACATTTATAGTATGGAGTGGTACTCTGGACAATCTACACTCCTTCCTAGATTACTTAAATCAATTACACCACTCAATTAAATTTACATTAGAGATTCAAGATGATTCAAATAGTTTAAATTTCTTAGACTTAACACTAACCTTAAAAAACAGTACGATTGTTCTTGATATTTATAGAAAGCCAACTCATACTGGTACAGTAATACCAGCAGACTCACATCACCCAATACAACACAAAATGGCAGCTTTTTACAGTTACATTAATCGGTTAATTTCTTTACCATTAACTTTGACTTCATTTAACAAAGAGTTACAAATTATAAAACAAATAGCTTTGAACAATGGTTATTCCACTAATCTAGTGAATAAAATTTTGCATAAAAAGACAAATAGAATGCTAGAACATCAAGTATACACACAACAGTTTAATGAAATAGTGGAACAAAAATCTTACCGATCTTTAACATACATAGGTGAACTTTCCTATAAAATTGCAAAAGTATTTGATGACCACATAAATATCTCATTTAAAACTGCCTCAAATCTAGGATTGACTTTCTTAAATAACAAGGACAAACGTAACTCACTTGAGTATAGCGGAGTGTATAAGTTGAGCTGCCATACCTGCAATGCATGTTACATCGGTAGAACCTTTAGATCCTTCAATACCAGACTAGGGGAACATCTTAGATATATAGAACGTCCAACATCAGGCCAATCACATTTCTCCCAACATATCCGTCGAACAAACCACATCTTTGATCCTCAAACAGATTTCACAATCCTTCATACTTGTAATAAAGGCACCTTATTAAATAACCTAGAACATTTAGAAATATTAAAATCATTAAAAAATCAAACAACAGTTACACTTAATGCACAATTAGAATTAGAATACACACCAGTATATTCAGTATTATTATAAAATAATTTTATCGATATAAATAATATTACCTGAACCTACTCCATTTCTCGTTTTCTACAGTAGATCCATATACTTAGAGAATTGTTACCACAAACATCAACTTTTAACATCACACAATACTTGGTAGTTACTTCAATACCATAGAAACAACAATTTGTCCAAGAACCCATTTAATAAAATACATCTGATATACAGGTTTGATATACTTCTCAGTTTGTTTTAAATCTTCAACATAAAATTAAAATCCAGCACACCATGATGGATCGAATTTCGTGTTCACAGAATTTCTCCTCTTTTCTTTTCTTCAACATATCACCAATAAAAATAAATTTTCCTAAAACTAAATTAAACATCAGTAATGAACTGGTATGGTACCTCAACTTATTTAACCCATAATAATTATTATTGCATTCCATCTGGTTTCGACAATTTACTTAATTTACAACAATTTCATTTCAAACTCAACACGTGGTTTATGGATTTCCAACATGACTGAAAATTGTTCAGACTAGCTATTCGGATTACATATATCTATACTATTCATAATCCTGTATAGATTTAAAATTTAAATAGAAACATTACCTTTCAAAAACAGATTTTAATTTTAATCAAAAATTTTTAAAAATTCTTACTAAAACTACTGTAAAAAACTCACCAGTGTTCTTGTCGGTTTGAGGAATGTCTGTTCGTATGAGACAAAGAATTGAAATAAAATATATTTTACACTGGTTTAAATGTGTACCTGCTGCCCGGGGATGGAAACAATTTCCGGTCCCAATTGTCATAAATTAGTATTACCAACTAATTATTCAAGATTTAAGTCAGTCAATTACTCGAATTCAAAGTTTAAATAATCATCAATATTCACCCAATTACTACTTTATTTAATTATTAATTATTACAATTTAAATAAAAATATTTTAAGAAATGTTCATACACCATAATAGATAGCTCAGACCGACAATCATTTCAAATAAAAAAATTCTCAGGCAATTTGTAAATTTGTTATATCTTTCAATTACAAGTACACTTGTTTGTATTTACTAAATAATCATTTTAATTTGTTCTGAAATATTTAGACTAAAATTGGTTAGTTATAACAAATGATGTATTTCAATTATTCACATTGTTACCATAAAAAAATTTTTGAATTTGAAACTTACTAATTAAAATTGTTAAAGTATGCCAACATTAAAACATCAATTTACTTTTGATTTCAAAATTAAAACAAATTTTGATACATTCATTAATATCAACATACTCCATAATACTGAATAACTAAACTTACAGTATTTAGTAAGAGAAGAAGAACTGTCACACTTCAACCTACATATGTCAAATTTACCTCTTAAATCTAATAGATTAAATATGAAAAAACTCATTTCTTCCAACAAGTGAGATGTAGTGCTAACAGTTTCTTCCATCCCCAAGTTTTAGTTTTAAATTCAATGTTTGTCCCGTCATTTAGTGTTTCTGTTTCCTGTTAATGTGTGTTTAATTTGTCCCTAATCATTCTTAAGTTATAATAATTTTATATACTTTTTATATACCTTTTTACATAGTTGACTTTACAATACTTTAATAATTTTGCCAATAGACTTGATAATTGCAAGTCAAAAATTGCACAACCACACAATCGGTACAGCTACTCTTATTCATTGTCATAAAACTGTCTCCTTCATTACATAAATACTCAATAAATAACACACATTCCAAAAAATATATCTCTGTTATAAGTGTAAATAATTTAATTAATACAATAGTAAAGAACATCACTTTCATCTGACAAACAACAACAATATACCTATCTCTAATTCATTGGATCAAATCTGTTCTCCTCAAGAACTTCCCGTTTATTGTCAAAACAACTGCAATAGCTCATTAAAGTTCTCCAATCAACAATACATGATTTTTGCAACCATGACCTACCATCCATCAATTAATAGAGTACCGGCATGTAAGTAATGTTTGTTTTGTTTTGTTTTATTTATTTGCTCATTTATTAATTTATTACAACAAAAGATTGCTACTTTATACCAATTGTGGGCCTACCTTGTCTGTTACTACCTTTTATATATTCAAATTATTCATTTTGAAAACCACAGACATGTAATATTGGCATAATTACTATAATTTGTATGAACTAATTTATTTATTTGTTTATTTTATCTTTATGAGACACCACCCTAATTGGGTTTATTTTATTGCAGCATTAGTTTAACTTTGTATCTCGACCTGAAGATGCTTTGCAAATTATAGAAAGCGAAACCGGTCGTCAGATTGTTAAATTAAATTGATTGTAAGTCTTATTATTATTTCTTTACCTATTTGATATGGACTCACACAAGCAACACATTCATGATTTTTTAAAAAGAAAACCATAAAAAGCATAAAGATTTTATGAAAAAATTTTATTATTTATTTATTATATAAAAAAGCATAAATATAAGCATATAAATTTTGACAAACCTTTTTTACGAAAATTAGTATAAAACATCTTAGTTTATAATATAAGAGTATAAGAGTTAGTAAGTACCTATCATAAATTTAATAATAATATACAGTGTGTTCCAACGAAAATTTCACCCGCCCAGAAACTCAAAATCCAAGAGTTTTTTCAAAATTAAAAAAAACCGTCAATTTTTATTGCGAGGGGGACGAATTTTCAAGCAAACTTCATGCCCTAAAATGTAAACTGCCAGTTTTTTTTAAATAACAAGTGTGGTCGAGTAGCACATCATTTGAAAGGTATTTTTTCTTCTACACGATGCTTTTTTTTAATTTACGAAATAACTGTGAAGATAATTTTATCTAAAATCTAAAGGCGAAAGATGCAGTGATCTGGAGGACCACTCTATTGGACCCCTGTTGTCAATCCAACACTCCAATAACGTGATTCCCTAAAACTCCAACGCATACATTTAGTTTCTGAGTTGTTTGTGTATGCTTCTCAATGAATAAATGATGATTACTGCTACTCCAATGGGTGGTTTTTATGATTTCACTAAATTCTTCACAAATTTGACGTCGACGATCAGGATCATCTTTGTTTAATTGATAAGGTAATTGTATTTTATGAGGGTAAAATTTATAGGATTTTATAATTCGATAAACACTAGATTCTCATAGACCGGATGCCCGAGATAGTTGTCTCATAGACTCTCTGTCGATTATCCATTTGTCAATGACCCAAAACCGCCACTTCAACTGCTTCATTTCGCAGTCGACGGTCTACTTCATTATTTGTGTTGTTAACGTCACCTATAGCTTAAAACTTATCAGTTTAATGTATGGGTGACTTACGTTTTCTCTGGATTTGCCGCAGCCTTAGCACACTGATTATTTTCATAGTATAGCTTCACCAAGTTTTTTCTGTCTTCAGTAGAATATCCTATTTTAGAATCCACCATTGCACTGCATAAATTTAGAATTTAGTTAAGTATTCTTTCTTACTTTTTACTTGAATACGATAAAAGTTGTGACTTCTATTAAGTCCATGTTTGCTGCAAATTTTTGAAAATATTCATTAATTTGAAATAACGTGCAGCAATTAGTTTAAATCGAAATATGTGGAGGATGGTTGTTCATAGGGACTTCTATCACGTATAGTTTTTCTACAATAAAATGATTAAAAATTATATTTTCTGAAGTAAAAAATTAAATCCACGTATTGCTAAAGATCCTTCTTCTTCTTTAAGTTCCATCTTCTATCGAAGGTTGGAAATCATCACGGCTATGCGGACTCTGTTGACTGCCGCTCTAAAAAGTTCTGCACTACTGCATTCAAACCATTCCCTTAAGTTCTTAAGCCAGGATATTCTTCGTCTTCCCACATTTCGCTTTCCTCGGATTTTGCCCTGCATAATAAGTTGTAATAATTCGTATTTTTGCCCTCTCATCACATGTCCCAAGTACTCAAGTTTTCGTCTTTTAATAGTTAATATTATTTCCGCCTCATTTCATAAAGATCCTAGAACGTGTATATTTGTGGAATTATCCTTCTCTAATATTAGTTCTGGCAACATATTATTTACACAAAACTCCTTTACTTTTGGAAATATTTTTGTTGTCCAAAATTGTTGATCCCTCGGAATTTCTTCAATTTTCGAGGATGTAGTCTCTTAATGCGTTGTTCGCGCTATGCATGAAACTGGGGTATTTTTCTATGATACAAAAACAAATCAGCAATCGATGTAATGGAAATACTCGCTGGTTCTCCAAGGTCTAAGAAATTTCATGTTTAAAAATCTGCTGGCAAAAAAAATGAAGAAAACACGTGGAAAGTTGCTTAAAGATGATTTGTTTTTTGCAGAACAATGCCCTTGCACACATTTCACTTTTTATTATGTAAACAATCCGTTATTTATGAGTTGAATTACTCGAACCTTATTCACCAGATCTAGTTCCATACGATATTATCGTCAACGATAACAATTTTTCATTACACGAACAGAAACCTATGAACCAAGCTGTAGAAACTATTGGACTTCTCCTTAAAAAAAGACTCCATAACAAAGAATATGAGAAGAACAAAAAGACCTATTGAACTAAATCCAATAGTATTCTGTCCTAAGAAAAGAAAAATCTATCTACCTTTTAACGAATTTCAATAAGAACATATAAAATTATTTTGTAACTTTCAACGCATCTGAGACATTGAGCTAATAAAAATATTTGGCAACTTATAGCAAAAAACCTGCCCCTCTCCCTGTATAACGACGTATATGTCCCATAGGATGAAGGTTGGAAATGGAAAGGTCAATGCACTTCTCTTTCATTGTAAGGACGAGTCGCACTTAAAAGGTAATTGAAGATTTTATGGGCACTGCCATCCAATGTTTAGGGTTGTTTTCTCAACCACGTATTCGAACCTCCGATCATTAGATACAACACCTCGTTTTTAGATTTAAGCTATGACCAAATTGATTCTTTTCGTGAGGTTTTTTCGCTCTCATGGAAAAATACGATTTGCTGCTTCTGCGGGAACTAAAAAACGTATAAAATTAAAAGATTTGCTTAATAAAAGCTCCATTGGATTACAGCTTTAAATTGAAAATATGGTCTTCTCAACGTCAAACTAATGTATTTGTTTGCTGTAAATTTTTTGAGAAATTTGGAAACGATGTTTAAACTGCTATTGTAAAAGATGCGTCAAAATAGAACAAAAAGAATATTTTTCTATGTTTTATTTATAAATTTATTAAATCATTACTGTGTCAATATCACTCTAGCAAAGACATGGACATTCGAAAGTCTAAAAAAATAATTGTTAATAATATATTTTGTCCTCCATCGTACTACTGATAACATTATGGACAAATTTATAAAAAAAAGGAATGACCAAATGAGAGATATTAATTCTATTTTTTGCTTTTATTTTTTTTTTCAAGCCCTCCGTCCCACATCGGTTGTACTGCAGCCAACTATAAATCTTCTATTAACTATTAGACTATTCATTATGTCCAAAAAGAGGGTTAAAAGAACTACAATGTTAAATAAATGGGTAATTGTTTCGTATGGTCAATGGAAATATGAAATATGAAAAAAGCTACTCTTTTTTTGAGAATGCGGTAATTTAGTCCCTATGTGGTAGGGTGCATTTGGGTAAATTCTTTATAATTTTCTAAGCAAAAGAAACACAAACAAACGCAATTTTTCTTTTTTACCCCATAACTCTTTTCCAGGGGGGTATGGGTATACTAATTACTTCACAGAAAGAAAAACTTCGATTCTTCCTTATCAAAATGACGTTTGGTAGAAGACATTCATTAGAATTTCCGAGATAAGATTTTTCAAAGTTTGCCACTCACATCATTTTTGGGTCATTTCCCCTAGTTTTTCGTAAACATTGTTCTAATATTTTATTTAGCATATAAAATTATTTTGTACTTTCAACGTATTTGACACATTGAGCTAATAAAAGTATTTGCCAAATTATATAAAAAAAACCTGTATAAAAAATGGAAAGATCCATGCACTTCTCTTTCATAGTAAGGACGAAATGCACTTAAAGGTAATTGACGATTTTATGGGACTGTCATCAAATGTTTAGGGTTGTTTTCTCAACCACGTATTCAAACTCTTTTTTATGAAGTTTAAGATATATGCAATGGAACATTTAATACACTGCGTGTCTTTAAAAAGAGACCACCTAGGATTATATAAAACTTTTTTAATAATTTTAAGTTTATCCAATTTTTTTCTATTTTAAATAAACTCTTACAATGCAGAAACACTTTTAGGCACCGTCACTGGGTGCCGACAGGTCAAATAAGTTCATAAGTTAGCAAAATTGATATTATCCGTTTTACAACTTCGGAGAATGCACGTGTTGTCTGTCCGTTTTCTTTCTTGGAATATGGCTGTTCTGTTTTTCAAAAATCTTTCCTTACTTTGATTGATAATGGAATGAGTTAAAGAGAAGTGGCCAGACAGCTTGGACTCAATCATTGTATGGTTCAAAAAACATACCAACGATTCGTAGAGACTGGATCTCACGAATGACGATCAGGATCAGGCGCGAGAACAATTACGAAGGCCATAGAAGACCGTTCTTTACAACGCACTTCTTTGCAAAATCGGTTCTTTACGGCTAGATCAATCCAAAAACCGTTTTCAAAATGTTCACGGGTTGACATTAAACACCTCTAGAGTGAGAAGAAGGTTAAGGGAATTTGGTCTAAGGGCTCGCTGTCCAGAACAGGACCTTTATTAACAACAGCACATGGACAACGCTGACTTTAGTTTGCTAGAGACCACGAGCATGAACGATAAAAGATTGGAAAAATGATTTGTTTAGTGATGAATGCAGGATGGTTCTTTATGGCTCAGACGGTCGATCAAAACGTACAGAACGTACAGACAGACGTGGAGAACGATAATCTGCTTGTGCTCGACGAACACGTGTTGCTTTTGGAGGTATTGTAATGTTTTGGCAGGTATTTCATTTGAAAACCGTACTAATCTCGTGTTTATTAACAGAGAAGCGTTGAATGCTCATCGATACATTCCTAAAACGAGGATGCAATGCCGTTTAATGGGTTTGTGGGCGATAATTTTATTTTCATGCAAGACAACACTCAGCCGCACGTAGCTAGGATGGTAACGCAACACCTGGAAACGTCGGTGTGTCAAAAATGAATTTGCTGGCTCAAAGGCTAGATTTGAACCCGATTGAGCATATCTGGGACCAACTCAAACGAACAGTAAGAAACAGAACACCTGCTCCAACAAATCGTGAGCAGCTTCGGTTGCCGCTCATTGAAGAATGGGAAGCTTTTCCTCAGGACAACAACCAGAATTTGATCAATTCAAGGCCAAGTCAAATGAGGAGTGTAATTCAAAATAGAGTTGGTAATATAGAATATTAACAATCATGACTTTATTGTAATTTTTATAAAGAGAACAGAAAAAATTACAATGTTAATTTGTTAAATATCCCAATAAAATCATAATTTGGGGAAAGGTTTTATTTAGCATTTGTTATTTAAGAAATGATTGCATACTGCTTTAGAATATCTTCTTAAACATCTAATGACAATCAATTTCTTCTTAGAAATTAAAACATGTCCAAAATTTTAGGTGGCTTGTTTTTAATTACACGCACTGTAGAAAGAAAAAGCAATAACCTTTAAAACAGAGTATTAATTTTAAGCAAGATAGAGTTTTTAAAAATTTTCTACTTTTAACGATTTTTAGTAAGTGGCTATTTTTTAAATTTCTCATAACTTTTTTCTTGTACATTTAGGTATAAGCATTACCAACTAAAAGAGAAAGCCTATTTTATTAAAATAGCCTTATGTAAAATATTCTAGGACTAACGGTAACGAAGATATGGTTCGTCAAAGTGTAATGCGTGCATCAATTTTTTACTTTTACAGATATTTTTGTAATTTCTAATTATTATTATTTCCTTATTTATTTATACTTCATCTAATTTACTTACCGTTGCACGTCATTATCATTGACAGATATCGAAGTTGACATAGTTGCCAAAGTATAAAAAAATCCTGAATCCATTTAAAATCAAATAGGTCACATAATTGTTGCAAAAGGGCATTATACAACAAAACAAATTAATATTACACACACTAATAATAATAATAATAGTAATTAATAATACACACTAATTTTGTTCTAAAAATAACAGATTTTATTAAATATAAACCAAGAGATATTCACTTTAAAATTCAAAATAATAAAGTACAAAAAGTGTGAACACCGCAACTGTCAAATAAGTGTTACCAATTTATGCCAAATATCACCTTCGTTCGATTACAGTTACAGTGTGTTCTGAACAAATGTTCTTCATAAAAACACTTTATAATGCATTTATACAAATTAAATGAAACATATTATTGTGTATTTCTTTAAGTTAACATTAATAGAACTCTTTAAATATTATTTCTACGCGTATATAATAAAATATGTCTAGTGCCTGTAATGCCAGTATACTCGGCAAAGTAGTTCTAAAAAAGAACACACCTACCGCCTAAAGATTTCGTGTTGGTATCATGTGACCTCACGAGCTATGATGCGGATGACGTGCAATGGTAAGTAAATTAAATGAAGTATAGATATATACAAAATCTGCAAGCATCACACTTTGACGAACCATATCCTGGTTACCGTTAGTCCTAGAATACTTTACAATAGATTATATTTTAAAGTACAGAAAAAGATTTCATTTTTATTTAGTAATGAATATACCTAAATATACAAGAAAAAAAGTTATATAGTAATGAAGAATTTAAAAAACACCCGAAGTTGACAAAATTCGGTAAAAGTAGAACACTTTGACTAACCGTATCTTAGAACATCGTATCAGAAGATTTAAAATTAACCGTAGAACCTTCTACAATAAGCCAGTTTAAAGATAATTAATTTTTCTTTCTATTAAATGTACCATTGTATAATACCTAAAATAGCGTACCAAAAAAGGTTACAGAATAATGTTTACGAATAAATAGGGAAAATTACCCAAAAATGGTGTGAGTGGCGAACTTTGAAAAATCCTTCCTCGGACACTATGAATCCTAAAGACTTCTTCAAACGTCATTTTGAAGAGGAAGAATAGAATTTTTTTCTGTGAAGCAATACCTATACCTATGCACCGGTGGAAAAAAGTTATGAAATGCTGTCAGGTATGACATTGCGCCAATACCCTTATAAGGCTATAATTCCCCAGAGTTCTCTGGGGCATCGCTTAGCCAACACTTTCCTGTTTTAGAAGTCACAAAACAAACCTCACCATATGATGCGTAAATTATGATGCGGTTATCTGGTGATTTGCCTATTGAGCATGGTGTAGATGTGCATGGGAGTATGTATATTTAGTTTTGTGTGCGTATGTGCCTGCGTTTTTGTGTCTGTGTCATGGTCTCAGTTGATCAGGAAGTGTTTTGCGTGTGTTTCTTATAACAACAGATAGAGGATTCTTTTAAATGCAAAGTTATCATAATATACCTGCAAGGTATTGAAAAACAAGTTCACATCCTAAAAGGTTGTTTTTTACAACCTGAATATTACGAAATATCATGCTTGGCGACTATATGGTTTTTAGAAACTTGTAGGTCTTGCTACCAGTTCAGGACCGAGAACGGACTGGTTTTTGGGACTAGTCCAAGTTTAGATATAAGGGGAGTTTTGTTATAAAAATCTAAGATTTTTACAATGTACAAATTTATGGTAAATTTGTACACCTGTCCTAGGCCTTATATACCCACAGGACGTTTTCTATTAGGTAGGTACTGGGCTATGTCGTGTTGAGAATAAGAACTTCCTGGAAGCAAACACAGCTTACAGTCTCAGACCGACGTGGATTTTTTATTGGTAACCACGCAAACAGAAAAAGGGAGGAGAAAGTTCAATCTTAAACATAACATAACGCAAAGAGATTGTTCTCAAAGGCAATATATATTTTAGCCTAATTCAGATCTATTGTTCCGACAAAAATCTAATTAAAGTACATTAATACAAACAGTAAATTACTGTTTGTATTTTGAGAACGATTTCCGCAGTGGAAATTGAAACGTCAAAAACCTATTTTTACCTTTAATTGTGCCTTATTCCCAGTTAAATAGTAATTAATTTAAAATGCCACAAGTAAATAGCTTCAGAACAATATTAACATTATTTCATTAGGAAAAACAGTTGTTTCAAGAAATTGTTCGGTGGTTGTGTGGATGCGTGTGTGATAAACTTATTACCACGGAAACAAAATAAAAATAAAATTGAATAAAACTTAGAAAATCTGTTAATAATATTTATTTTGTAAAACGTAATTAATTCTCGAAGGAACGGTATTTTTTGTATATGTATCGCGGACCAAAGCAAATGGTGTCGCAAAGATTACTAAATTCAAACAAACTCAGAAAACGCGTTCTTTGATTTTAAAAGCCAAACGATAAACTTTTATTGTAGGGCTGGTCGCTATATTATATTTCGTTTCTCATATAAATGCTACACACTCAAAATGTATAATTAAAGTGTCGAGCATATCTAATATCTGTAGTAATTAAATAAATACATTGAGGAACACCTTTCTATTTCTTATGTGTATAACCAAATGCAAAAATGTAAATTTTTAATATGAGATTGTTTTGTTTAATCTTTGAATACAAAAGTTTAATTATTCGTAATTAGCTTGTCGCTACAACACCCCCTTCGAGAAATATGTATAATACATACATAGTTACGATGGAAATTGAATAGGTATATGAAAAAGACAATGTTTACACGAGAAAAAAAATACAATAAAAAATATGTTACACTGAAAAAAAATTTTTAAATGACACTTGCTTGATAGCTTCCCGTAAATCTCGTTTGTCTCTTGGGTCTGCTGTTCTCAAAATTGTTGTAGGTGTTTGTTTCTCTGGACACTGTGATTTTCTCTGGTTATTAATTTGCGTTGACCTCATACGCAGGTTTCAATCTATCATTGGAAATTGTTACTTCTATTCCGTTTAGGCGGACGACAAATGTTTTGTCTCCTCGTTTAACTACTGGAAAAGGTTCGTGATATGGGTTATCTAAACCGTTTTTGATTGTGTCACGGCGGACAAACACGTGAGTGGTTGTTTTCATCTCTTTGAAAATAAAAGTGCTTTTGGACCCATGTTTCGACGGTAGGGTCGGAGATTTTCGAAATGGTTTCGAAGTGTCTTTAAATAAATGTGAGCACTGTCATCGGTGTTTCTTTGCGACGAAAACAATAATTCACCGGGCAAACACAATGGTTCTCCATAAACGAGTTCGGCGGCTGAAGTACCTAAATCTTCTCTACACGCTGCTCGTATACCCAGTAACACTGAAGGTAGGCGTCTAGTTTATCGTCTCTACCTTTTAATATCTACTCCGAATTTATTTTCAAGTAAGCCTTAGATGAAGATGCAGGCATTAAAATCAACGGGATTAATGTCAACAATCTCAGATACGCAGAAGACACGGTACTGATTGCATCCAATGAAAAAGAGTTGCAACCACAGGGTGGCCGAAACATTTGAATATGGGCTAAAGCTTAACACTTCTAAGACAAAACTTATGGTTGTCAGCAAAACAAAGTGACAACCAAAGAACATTAGAACGTATGGAATAGAGTGATAAAGAATCCACAATATCATCTATTTGGACGTTAATTTTAACGATAACTGGGATATATTTCGTTTATAAACTAAAGACGGCCGCCGTCTATGAACTGAAAAAAATTCTCATTAATAGAGATATTACATTAAAACTTAAATTCAGATTAATACGCTGCTGCATATTCTCCACATTGCTGTAAGAGCTGGACTCTTACAGCAACACTAATGAAAAAACTTGAGGCCTTGGAGATGTGGATTTACCGACGAATATTGCGGATAAGTTGGGTTAATTGAATAACAAAGGAAATAGTTTTACACCGAATGTAATAGAGTACAGAAATAACAAAAACAATTAAAATTCGAAAATTACAATATTTCGCCATCAGACATCCATAGAGGTATAATCTTCTACACCTCATAATACAGGGCAAGATCACCGGAAGAAGAGACCCAGACCAAAGAAGAAGATTCTGGCTCCAAAATCTCTGAGAGTGATATCAAGAGACATTTGCTAATAAGTTTGGAGTTGCCGTAAACAAAGATTTTATTGCCAATATGATCGCCAACGTTCGATAATCGGACAGAGTACTGAAAGGAGAAGAAAAGGGTTGTAGAGTTATAGGAAGAAGAAAGATACCATAAATCAGCTACACTCTTTGGTCGGACATTTCCTACAGGGTTTAAAATCCGTAATGAGTGAGTTTAACTTACCGAACCAAGTGCTTTACACATTTAGATTCAATTAGTGCCTTTCTACGTGTCTACAAAAACTAGACGATAGAACAACATGAAACCAACTGGGATTTAGAAAAAGCTTTAGTATTAGAGATGCCTTATTTACTATGCAAACATTCATAAAATGGTGTCGAGATGTCAACTGTGACGTATTCATATGTCTAGTTGAATTTGAAAAAGAATTTGACAAAATATAATACAGGAGGTTTCCCAAACATATTGCAGAACACATAAATAGATGATCAGGATGTTAGAATCTTTACAAATTTATACTGATATCAGAAAGACATAATATGAGTAGACCAAAAACAATCTGAAGAGATTAAAATATATATAAGATAAGTACGGCAAGGAAGTGTACTATTCCCTCTACTTTTTGAAATGGCTCTTAACACACACAAAAAAAACAAAAATAATGATTGTCAGTGAGACCCAAGATTAAAGGCTAAACAATCTTCGTTGAAGTAGAAGCTTTAGAGAAAGTACTCTGGTTCAATTACTTGGGATGTGATAGCTTTCAATAAGATAAAAGCAGTATTATGCAATGGAAAACTTGGACAGGAAAATATTGACACAACATACACAACACGTAACTAACACGGAAACATTAAGAAAGACGAAAAAAATACTCAACTGTATAAAGAAGACAAAACTCATCTACTTTGGTCACATACTAAGAA
Source organism: Diabrotica balteata (assembly GCA_918026665.1). Taxonomy (NCBI): domain Eukaryota; kingdom Metazoa; phylum Arthropoda; class Insecta; order Coleoptera; family Chrysomelidae; genus Diabrotica; species Diabrotica balteata. The sequence continues at coordinate 57,537,177 of OU898283.1, forward strand.
ATGAAAATATGAGTTAATGCGATGGGTTATATAAGAGAAAGTGGAGAAAAAAGAGGACCGGAAAGACGACGCACGTCTTGGTTGAAAAAATTAGAGTAGTAGAGTGGAAAACCAACAATGAAACTCTACAGAACTGCTTCAGACAGAGTAAATTGGGCCGTGATAATCGCCAATGAGCTAAAAGATTGAAGCACACGAAAAAGAAGAAGTGTCCTTCATTGTGTTCATTTAGAGTTATCATTCGTACATAGTTAAGATAATTCAAAAATATCTTACGAGCAAATATCACTTTGGATACATTCTTGTAGGTAGAACTATAGAAGAGCCTTCTAAAAGTTTACTTTTTTATTCATTGCATTATTCTAGTCTCCTTGGCATTCTCCGTCCAAATAAATATTTTCCATCCACATTCAATGACTAATAGGTTTAAATCGGGTATTAAATTCCATTTGTGATTTCATTTTATTGCTCTTTAGGATGGCGTGTAATTAACCGGTGGAATTCTCGCGGATGTAATTCGAAATTCACAACGCTTTTCAAGTTTTTAATGGAGTCTCTGACAACAAAACCGGCTTTCACACGTGTAAGTCGAGTCTTCTTCTTTAAATACGATTTCTGTTAGTACAATAATATGTCACGTTTAAAAACATTACAGGTCATTTATTTCGAATCTTATATTGAGTATAAAAATGACAAAATAAGAGTTGCTAATACATAGCAACTTACTGGATCTGGATTTATTTTTAGAATTGCACCGCAATACTTATTCTTCTTCTTTCTCTTCTTGTTATGTAGATTTTACTACGTCTGTTTTTTTTGTACTTTTTATATTTTATGTCTGTTTTTCAATGTGCCACCAGTAAGTGGTCGTTTCATCGTTTTCTTAGTCGTCCTACTGATTGTTTTCCTATTGGGGAACCGTCTCTTGTTGTGCTTACTACTTTATTTGTTGTCATTCAGCTTATATGATCGTTCTCCTCCTAGCATCTACATCGTATATCTGTACTTATAGCTCTGTCATCTTTCATAGTACTTTACCATCAATTTTTTTAAATATTTTCATTTCTGCTGTTTCTAACATCATTTTTGTTCTCTCTGTGTCAGGTCGTGTTTCTGCTCCGTAAAGGTTACCTGGATCTTAGCATTGACCTTAGAGTTCGTATGACCTCTTGCTACATCTTTCCTGTCCTGCTGTATGAAGTGGAAACGTGGACTCTAACTGAGGCTATGCTTAAACGCTTGACAGCCTTTGAGATGTGGGTATACAGACGACTACTGAAAATAAGCTGGGTCGACAGAGTTAGAAATGAGGAGGTCCTTAGACGGATGAGACAAACAACACAACTGGTAATATAATAAAGAAACGCAAGCTGGAATACTGCGGTCACATCACGAAGAACATCATGGCTGAAAAATCTAAGGCAATGGTATGGAAAATCAACTACATCGTTATTTAGAGCTGCTGTCAATAAAGTCACGATAGCGAATATGGTAGCCAACATGATATCCTACGATCGATAACGGTCATGGAACTAGAAGAAAAAGAATAGGTTACCAAAGTCGATCCCAAGCCCGAATAAAATGTAGAGGCTGATTTGCAAGGTTAGCAACCTACCAATCGTAAAAGCTAATAATGCTCAAAGAAACAATGTATAGCTTCGGAACCGGATTGATACTCTGAAGATGGCCACGGCATCCAGATAAGAACTAGTACATGAAATATCAGATCACTCAACTTACGGGACCAAGAAATAACCCAAGTACTTAAAAAGAAATAAACAGACAAATTGCGCTTTACAAGAAACAAAAAAAGGAAAAGGTTAATCAAAATTAGGTGAATACATCTACAGTGAAGTAGTAAAAGAAAACAGGGCCAAAGAAGGTATATTCTTACTAATACACCAAAAGTAGCAAAATCACATCAAAAAGTGTCAATACATATCAGAAATGATTGTAACAGCAAAGATAAGTATGAAGAAGGAAGACCTAAACATCATCGAAGTATACAGCTGAGAAAATAACAAGACTCAAACAAAAAGGGAAACGTTTTATGAAGAAGTACAACAAGTAGTAGATCAAGTCAGAGAGATGATGAAAATGGAAAACTGATGATAATTTTATGCACGAATAACGAACTTGAATAAACAACACATGTTTTGACCATAAATACCTTAACTAATATAAATTCAATAACATCCGTGCACAAAGATTTATGATAGAATATGTTATAACCAACATATACATCCATAAAAATAATCTCAACTCGGCAGATGCAGGTAGAGACCATGGCCTAGTATTATGTAAAATAAGAATCATCCTAAAATACTCCACACCCAAGAGAGCGGCACCAACACAAACAAAAATCCGAGACGAAGGACTAAATACGGAATCCACGGAAGACGAAGTTAAATTGTTAAGAAAAGAAGGCCTATTTACAATGCAGAACACAACAAACACAACACGCATAAAATCACTATAAACGAATCATAAATGAAACGAATACTTCATTTAGACAAATGGCATTGGGAACATTGGCAGATCTTCTCAAAACAGACGGAACACGATATTTTATATATATATATATATATATATATATATATATATATATATATATATATATATATATTGTGATATTTAAAGTCTTGGTGCGCCAAGCAATAGTTAGCTAATTAATTAATTGATTAATTAAAATTATTTAAATGATATGATTATGACTCTATCACAATTTTTAATTCTTTTATCTCAGGGTTAAATTCGTGCTTCAATATCTATGCTATTACAGGTGAAAGGTAAGGTCCAAAGAATACCGGAATAATAAAAAACACATATGATCTAACACTATATATTAAAATAAAAATAATGAAATAATTCACACTCAAAAGTTTTCAATAAACAAAATCTCATATAATAATTCTCAAAATTTTGTTCTACGTACGTGAACAATCAAAATTAATGGTACAAACAATATTAGTTGAAATCTCAAAATCCAAGTATTACTCTAAATCTCCTAATCAAAATATTTATATCCTTTCTCAATTAAGTGTAAAAAATTGTGTTATCAATGAAAGAAAAACTGCAGAAAACAAAACTATCTCTCTCTGATGATGAGTGGTCCAAATCCTTGTTATTTGTAGACTATACTATTTACTCGTGGCCGCTCCCTAAGTAATCAGCAATCTTACAATAATTTATTGCAAGTATCTCGTCCTTAATGATCTCCTTCAAATGCACGAATCGTTCAAATTATGCTAGCTTCTTCTTCTCTCAATAAACTGAATCTCTCGTTGGCCTGAGTGAAAAATGACTCCTGAAATATCTTTTCTTTACGATAAACTGAATCTCTCGTTGGCCTGAACAGTGACTCTTGGAATATAAGTAGAAAAATATGACTTTCAATATTTTACTGGATCAGCTTCTGTCAGATACACTAACTACACGAAAACTCACAAACTTTCACTGCTACTGCTTCCTACCTCTGGGAAACTACCCGAGAACCACGGCCGTTCGCCTTGCACCCTTGGAAACCCACTGACTATCTTTTCTCCCTCAAAATTCTAGCTAAACTTTCATTCCTACATACCTATCCCACCTTTTTTAATCTCCGCCAATCAAAACTCGTCACAATTCCCCATTTTTTCATTCCGATAACAAACAAATTTTTACCTATAATTATAAAATTTCCTAAAACTTATTTACAAATAATATTTTTTCTATAATTCTTAAAAACTAACAAAAACCTCTTTCCAAATCTCTTCTATTGTCTTTTAATCACTGCCTTAATGTATTTGGAAAAACCCGGTTCAATTGTCTTTGGGATTTCACTTAAAATTATGCGGGTCACTCAAGTATAGTATAACAAAGGAAATAATTTATGCTTAGTTTACATTTTGTTTAATACAGGTAATCCAAAAATTTAAATATTTTCCTTCTTCGAAATGTTTGTTGGGTATTATCCTAATTATCTGAATTATTTTAATGTTTTTGAATTTTGAAATATTTTAGACAAACCAATATCTTTCTCGATTTTACATATCATAACAAATCCCCGCCATTTGATCTGCCGAAAACCTTTTGTTAAATTTTAAAAATGACAAAAGTTTTCTAGGATCAAATTATTTCACTATGTTATTAAAATCTACTTATGATACTTATAAATGTCGTGAATGTTAAAATACCCCGTATATTGCCTGTCTTTATACGGGATTGGATATATTTTCGTTTTAAATTTTTCCAAGTATTTTCCCTTAAAAGAAAGTTCATAATTTTTAGCCACTCGGTTTACTTCATTAACAAGATCTCCATGGTTTCCAAAAATCTTCTCTATTTTCTTTCCCATGTTTTCTCCACAATTTATTTTTCTTTCATCCTCCCTTTGTTCACATGTGTTCACTGCCCATAGTATTTCTTCACAAAATTCTGGATTCTCGTCCATCAGTGCCATTTTTTCTTCTGTTTTCTTTTTATCCTCTAATTCCCTTTGGTATTCCGAGCACCATGTTTCTATTCCTTTCATTTCTCTGATGATACCTTCTTTTTCTTCCTGCTTCCATTCTGTTTTATCGTCGGTTGCCGACAATTCCTCTGTACCTTCTATTTCTTGTTTTTCTCTTGTCTCCATCTTATTTTCCTGCTTTCTTTTCGAACTCTTCTTCTTTTTATTCCTTCTCTTTTTCTCTTCTGTTAGATTTTGTTCTTGTACTTTCGGTTTATCCTCCACAGTCATATCGATTTCTTTGCGTTTTTCCTGTGCATTGATCCTTCCAGAATTTTTTTCCTATCTGTTTGCTTTTCTTCTTCTGTGTTATCTGGTTCTGCTCTGATTTCCAGTTTATTTTCCGAAAAATTTATGGTGATATCTTTTTTCCTCAATTCATCAATTCCCGCTATCATATCATGATTTAAATCTTCAATCACCACACATTTCATAATATGGAATTTGTCTCCCACTCTTATCTGTACTCCCAAACCTTCGTTTACTGTCGTCAAATTTTTATTGTTTGCACCCACTAAATCAACCCTAGGAATCTTATACACAAATCTGTCCAAATTTAATTCTTTTACTAGTCTTTTATTGATTAGCGATATCTCCGATCCAGAATCAATCACAATTTTAATCGCTTTATGTTTTATAAATGCATCTAAAAATATTAGATTAGAATTAGAAATTTGTCTTTCGTTTCCTATTGCTACATGATTCATCTCTCTTCTGTTTTGTCGTTGGAATCTCTGATTATTTCTATCGTCCCTTTGTTCGTTCGTATTCCTATTCGGAGGATTTTGTGCATCTCTATTCCTGTTGTGATTTTCATATGTTCTATTTTGTGTATCATTCCGGTTATCGTAATTTTGTTGTCTATTGTAATTATTGTAATTTCTCGGCCTATATTCGTTTGTTGATTTGGGATGTCGGTTTCTCTGGTCATAATTTGATGAATACCTTCTTTCCGGTCCATTATATTGGTCATGTTGTCTTCTATTTCTCATTTCTCTTCTTTTCGTTTCTTTTAATTGAAGGAATTGGCACAAACTATCAATATCTTGATAGTTTCTCAAAATCACGTGATCTTCCAACGTTTCCTCAAAATGTCTGCTGATCATTTCTACCAGCTGTTCAGTAGAATATTTGTATTCCAGGTATTTTGAGTTGTTATATATCTGCAAAGCATATCTTTCTTCAGATATTCCCATTTTTTCGTGATATTTTCCATTCTGTAGCTCTTGATTGATTTCTCTCTGTTTATTTTTCCCCCAGAAATAGTTGAGAAATTTATTCTCGAAATCTGTCCAATTTTCAAACTCATCTTCTTTGCTTTCATACCATAACGCTGCTCCTTCTTTCAGATGGTTTCTAATAATTTCTTTGCAATCGTCAAAATATCTAATATGTTGTAATTTGGTTTTCAAATTTTTAACAGACGGTACTAGGTGTGTTTTTCTAATATCCCCGCCAAATTGTATTTTCGCCTCGCTTGTTCCATGGACGATAACTTCTTTTCTCTCTATTCCCCTCAGTTCAATTTCTGCCATTTGCTTTTCATTTTGCTTTAATCTCCTTTCTACTTCTTTCCTGTCTTCTTGTAGCGCCATTTCAAATTTTTCTTCTAACTGTTCTAATTCTTTTTTCTGGATAGTCTTCATATCTTTCATTTGAAGTTTCATTTCTTTAATTTCTGTCTTTACTTTCGCATTTTCCTGTACAATTACTTCTATTTTCTGTACCATATCTTCCTTGATACTTTCTAACCTTTTGTTGTTTTCTTCTATTGCCTGTTTAGTTTCATCTATTTTTAGTGATGTTTCTTTTTGGTTCTCTTGTATGGCCTGTTTTGTTGATTCTTGTATTGGTTGTGTCTGTAATTGCATCATTGCTAATAATTTTTCTAACAACTCTGTTTCTTTTCTTTCCTCTATTATTGTAACATTTCCTTCATTATCCGATCCTTCTTCAAACATTGTTTCCTCTTCTCTGTTATCCTCCTTCCTTTCTTGCATTTTGCTTTGACTCCTTGTGGTCGACATGTTGTTTCTTTTCGTTACTGTTTTTGTCCCCGCCAAATGTGAAATTTTTCACAAATTTTTCAGAACACGACAATATTTCTCCCCAATTGTAATAAATTTTCACGACAAATATCAAATATGCAATCAGTAAAATTCAAATAATTCAAAATAAATATCAAATGTACGATTGGTAAAATAAAATCAAATAATTCAATAGCAGTAAATATCAACTAACTACGAACAATCAATAAATCAAATTTATATTCCCTGGAAAAATTGTCAAAATACTTTCAAATTCAAATTCCCTCAATGTTATATGTTTTTATCTCTGGATCACCTGTACTTATTCCAGATCTCTTTCCCTTCCTTCACATGTAAAGCTGCGATATTTTCAAGCCCCACGTTTTGGAAGCCAGTTATTGTGATATTTAAAGTCTTGGTGCGCCAAGCAATAATTAGCTAATTAATTAATTGATTAATTAAAATTATTTAAATGATATGATTATGACTCTATCACAATTTTTAATTCTTTTATCTCAGGGTTAAATTCGTGCTTCAATATCTATGCTATTACATGTGAAAGGTAAGGTCCAAAGAATACCGGAATAATAAAAAACACATATGATCTAACACTATATATTGAAATAAAAATAATGAAATAATTCACACTCAAAAGTTTTCAATAAACAAAATCTCATATAATAATTCTCAAAATTTTGTTCTACGTACGTGAACAATCAAAATTAATGGTACAAACAATATTAGTTGAAATCTCAAAATCCAAGTATTACTCTAAATCTCCTTGTTATTTGTAGACTATACTATTTACTCGTGGCCGCTCCCTAAGTAATCAGCAATCTTACAATAATTTATTGCAAGTATCTCGTCCTTAATGATCTCCTTCAAATGCACGAATCGTTCAAATTATGCTAGCTTCTTCTTCTCTCAATAAACTGAATCTCTCGTTGGCCTGAGTGAAAAATGACTCTTGGAATATCTTTTCTTTACGATAAACTGAATCTCTCGTTGGCCTGAACAGTGACTCTTGGAATATAAGTAGAAAAATATGACTTTCAATATTTTACTGGATCAGCTTCTGTCAGATACACTAACTACACGAAAACACACAAACTTTCACTGCTACTGCTTCCTACCTCTGGGAAACTACCCGAGAACCACGGCCGTTCGCCTTGCACCCTTGGAAACCCACTGACTATCTTTTCTCCCTCAAAATTCTAGCTAAACTTTCATTCCTACATACCTATCCCACCTTTTTTAATCTCCGCCAATCAAAACTCGTCACAATTCCCCATTTTTTTCATTCCGATAACAAACAAATTTTTACCTATAATTATAAAATTTCCTAAAACTTATTTACAAATAATATTTTTCTATAATTCCTAAAAACTAACAAAAACCTCTTTCCAAATCTCTTCTATTGTCTTTTAATCACTGCCTTAGTGTATTTGGAAAAACCCGGTTCAATTATCTGATTTATTTTAATGTTTTTGAATTTTGAAATATTTGAGACAAACCAATATCTTTCTCGATTTTACATATCATAACAATATATATATATATATATATATATATAAATATATATATATATATATATATATATATATATATACATGGAATGCACAAATTGGGAACTGTCGATAAATATCAATAAAACTAAATACATGGTGACCAGTAAAGTGGATATCGGCGCAACCCAACTGATATTAAACCGACAACCGCTGCAGATTGTTCAGAGATTCAAATACCTTGGATGTTGGATTACCCAAAATCTAGATCCATCCTTCGAAATTCGATGTAGAATTGAACAGGCAAGAAACTTATTTCAAAAATTCAAGCCTCTATTATCCAATAACTCATTAAATTTAGAAATCCGTGAAAAGTTTACAAGATGTTACGTGTGGTCTGTACTTTTGTTTGGATGTGAAACTTGGATTTTAAACGCCGATATCATGAATAAAATCGAGGCGTTTGAGATGTGGTTGTAATGAAGGATACTAAAAATTCCATGGACTAGCAGAACCAGAAACGAAGAAGTTCTTCGAAGAATGGGACATCAACGAACTCTATTAAATATTATTATGAGGCGTAAACTAGAATATCTCGGACATATAATCAGAGGAAGATATGAGTTCCTTCGGCTAATTCTTAACGGTAAAATCGAAGGAAAGAAATGGATAGGACGTAAGAAACTCTCTTGGTTGAGGAATTTGCGGCAGTGGACAGATTTAACAGCGGACCAATTGCTACACGTAGCCCAAGACCGAGATCAGTATAATAATATTATAAGCATGGTAGTCGCCGACGTTCCGTAGGGATATGGCACTCTAAGAAGAAGATATATACATATATATATATATATATATATATATATATATATATATATATATATATACGGTAGTGGGGATCTATGGAGGTGTATCACCGAGTCGCAAGCCCTTATCTCTTGCCGTACTGATCCACCATAGGCCGATCAGACACCAGCATATTCTAGTCTAAGCCGCAGATCCATCTAGAATTTTAAACTGCTGTGTTAGTCTTTTTGTTTCTGTATACTACACTTCTGTGAGTTGTGGATCGAACCCACATCCACTGAACCACTCGTAGTGAAGTGAATGAGAACCGGTCGCCCAGCCCGCTTGGCTATCTGATCGACGCGATTTCTACGAAACACAAAAAGAAATATGGAGATTGAACAGAGGGCAAACAAAAGAGATGAACGAACTAATAAAAACGAAACACATTCAGAAGAAAACATAGGCAGACTACTTTCGATCCCTATTTGCTAAAGGTGACAATAATAAACCACCAACACAAGAGGTGATGGTAAACGGAGAAGAAGATATTGAGGAGGAAGAGGTAAAGGAAGCATTAAGGAATTTAAAAAATAGAAAATCATCAGAAGAGGGCAGAATACCGATCGAACTCTTAAAATGCGGACGACCAAATATGACCTAACAACTATTAAAACTGATCCAAAAGATAATGGAACAAAACAGAATTTCTTAAAGAGGAAGATCAAGCATCTCTTCAAAAAAGGAGACAAATTAATTAATTAAAAAAAAAACACTAGAGCTATCCAAAGGGATAGCAAATAAACTGAATGAAATTAAAACACTAGCAGAAGAACAAGGGTCTTAGGTCGGGAAGATCATACACCGACGCTATATTTATAATGAGACAAGTGCAAGAGAAATCATTAGAATACAACAAACCGGGATATCTGTTTCGTAGACCTTAAGAAGGAATTTGGCAAGGTAAAATTAGAGGACGTTATTCACTTATTGTACGTAAGAGAGAACTGCTCGAAAATTCAGCATGGTAGTTTCCCCAAAAAAAATGCATGATTATAACAGCAAATTTACCAAGATGTAAATTGGAGCTGGAAGGTCAGATAATAGAATAAGTGATTTATTTTAAATATCTAGGCATCAAATTATCTAGCTACGGAAAGTTCGAAACAGAAGTGGAAGATCAAGTGAATAGTGCAAACAGAGCCGAAAGTTGCCCAAATGAAACGATATGGAAAAAGTTCTTATTATTCAACGGGAGAGTTATCTCTTACAAACTGATCCTATTGATTTTACAATACTAAAATTGTAATTCCAAAGCAGATAGATGTCTATTTTATGACGTATATTCCCGTTTGGCCGCAAATTCCTATAAGTGATAAAGGATACATACTAAAGGATACATATTTCGACAGAGGTTGATATTACTCGTAGGATATTATATTAATTAGTGTTTGTTATATAAACATATAGTCCGTTGCAAGATAATTCACAAAGTTTTGACAACCTCGTAAATCGTTCACAGATACGGTGATAAGAGTCAGCTTCGGTTGAGTAAAAAATAATAATCCTTTAAGAAATTATAAAAAAAATAATAAGATTACGATTGGTGTATATTTCAAAAATATTACAATTAAAATACTTGTTTTACAAAAAAATTACAGCTTCTTTTTTATTGAGATAAAGGAGCGTCAACATTACATGTTTAACTGCCATCAGTCTAACATTTTTTTACTACTATATCTTATAACGCGTTATACATGATAGAGAAAATAATCTGTAATAGGCTTCAGTCTAAAGTTATTTAGTAAAGAAATTACATGAATTATCGGAGGAGTCTAGGGAAAACACTATTAGGTAGTTCTACAGTCTCTTCTCTAAGTTTATCGATACCCCGCAGGTTACCTTTTTTTATTTGAATAATTCATAGCATCGCTACATTTTCTTGCAGTTATCGTTAACCACGACTCCTTCATCAGTTTACGAACATCGTTCATTTTAGATGTTTTGTCCAGTTTTGTCCTATAAGCTTTAGCGATTTCCACTTGACCTACCTCTTTTAATCCAGCCTTTTTAACAAAGTTTATTATCGCCTTAGGTGATACTTAGAGGTCGTAGGGCTCTAGTTGATAATGCTCAAATGTATTGAGCCTTATCGTATATAACGGTGTTAAATTGAACAGAACGTGTTCGGCTGTCTTCTGTTCTGCACCTATGAATGTTAATTTTGCCCCTCCCCTGGCAAGTAGGTTTGCCTTTACGTTCCCTTGAATATCAGTATGTCCAGGCACCCAGAGTAAACTTACTTTGTTATTTTTTAATCAGTGGCATTATCAGTGAGTCCGTATTACAGCATTTTTTTACAATTAACTCCAATATTTTTATAAAATATTCTTTAATGATTTCTGCAGTTGTTTCTTCGTCCGTAATTGATGTCGAATGAAACTTTCAGTAGTAAGTCATCTTTAACGAAATCTTCATAGCACTCCCATTAATAGCGTGTAGTAATTTTTTAGTTCAGTAAATATGAAAGCTTGACTCCCTGATTTAAATACTTTTTGTCCTGTCAAAATTTTTAACTGAATTTTCTTCATTCAGTCATGTTTCATCTAGGTGATAGATTTGTCTTAGCAGCTGTTAGCATTTTCAAATATACCTTAAATATTGGCGTCTCTAACATATTATTTCTAAAGTGTAGCACACGGCATTTGATGTACAGCAGCATCAAGTAAATTTAACACTGTCATCTCCGTTTGTAAACTAGGCACACTCTTACACTTTCCCTAAACGAACGATGTATTAGGTAGGTTGTAATAATTGAGGGAAATGTAATTATCAAAATTCAGAAAATTGAAATGCGAAAATATCATCAGAGTCGACAGATTCACTTACCTCGTAACTACCCTCAACTCACAATGGGACTAAGCTTAAGAGATTCAGAAAGATCCAGAATTAAAATGTCACGGTCTACATTTATCATGTTGAGGTCGTTGCTGTGCTGCAGTGATCTCAGTTTGGAACTAAGATGCAGATAGTGAGGTGCTACATTCTTCCAGTGTTACTATATGGAGTTGGACACTGACGCAAGCCACAGAAAAGCGGATTGAAGCCTTCGAGATGTGGATCTAATGCGACGAAGATCCTGTAGGACTTCCATCGCGAATGTGCTGATTGCATCCCAAGCTGCCTTCGTATTGCGCAGTAAGTTGAAACGAAGACAGACGAAGAACATATGCTTTGCGTCTTCACTGATCCCTATACAGGACGAGTATTCTGGAGAATCGTCATGTTTAAAACGACGTGCATGTGTGTGTATGATGTCTAGCAATCAGAAACTCTAAAGTTAATTATATAGCGGCTATCCCTATGTCATGTTATCAGTTGATTCGAGGGTGCTTCCTATTAGCCAATGTGACGGGACGTGTCAGGGATGAGAACATCCCCACCCAGTCTATCCTGCTTGGGTATCCAGGAGTCCTACTTAGTCCAATCTAGCAAGTAGAAGTGGTAAATAAATTCCTTACGTAAAAAGTGTAGAACACTGCGCACGCTTATGATTTACTAACTGGTGTTCACTTTTGATCCTTTAGCGTCCTGCCAAATCCCTAGTCCCCTCCTTTATTTTAACTATTAATTTGCCACTATTCCCTTAACAGCGAGCATACCGTATTTACATGAAAATCATAATTATACATAAATATCCGAATCCATTATTTCCAATTTTGCAATATCATTGAAAATAGACATGTTTATTTCACGGCGTATAAGTACACTATTGTAGTATATTTATATTGTTCTAATTTATTTGTCTTTATTCTAATTTATTGTCTATATTCTAATTTATTAAAACTCACGATAACTAATTACTAATTTATTAAATAGCTGTACAAATTTATTTTTTACGTTTCGTTACAAGTAAATCGCGTTTCCCGATCTTCTTATGACTAACTCCTCAATGAAAGTCTTCCGTTATTTATATGGATCCAGCCGATAAACAGAATTTCGTAGAAAATACTATGCTGTTCTCGATGTAGACATAGCGGCAACCGGTCTCAAAACAGGTATGTTCTTTATCGGCTCGCCGTCCCCAGAAAATTCGACTGTTGTTTGTTTAGCGAAGGGGACCCAAATGATGTCAGGTAGATTTTTGACCTAGAAATTACGAGAATCAATACAAAAGAATTAGTTATAAAATATTTACAGTTCTATACGCCATAACATTTAAAATCGTAACATTGCCAATCCTGGTGCGTCTTTGATACTGGCCGGGATAGTAAGGGCCAGCGAATAGTCATCGGGAAGCGCGCGTATATATTGCCTTTCTTCAGTGGTAACACCATGTCTTGCTTTACCGGTACCTCCATAGGCACCCATGAATTCCTCAAACGTGAGGTCAGACACATCTTGGACTTGGTTTACTTCCACTTCTTCATCTACGTCGTGGTCACCTTCGAAAGACGCCAGCCGGTTATGGTGTACTATCATCGGCTTTCCCCTCGGAATCTTGCTTATTCGATAAATGACATCATTGATCTCTTCCATAATGAGGTATGGACCTTCCCAAAACTGCTGCAACTTGGAGCACAACCTGTTCGCTTTTTGGGATTATAAAACCAGACTTTGTCGTTCTTCTTAAAACACCCCTTTTCGGCTTGCGCATCGTACCGTTTCTTCATTCGGAGAGATCTAGCGATCTGGAGATGGGAACGGACCAATTCGTATACATCGTATATTCTTCTTCGTAATTCGATCACATAATCTTCACCTGCTACATCCTTTCCAGGTCGACACCCAAACTCTAGATCACAAGGTAGTCGCATCTCGCGTCCGAATAGGACTCTGGCTGGTGTCTGGCCTGTCGATTCGTTAACAGCAGATCTGTACGCCATTGTGAAGAACGGAAGATATTGGTCCCAGTCTCGCTGATGATCGGACACCATCTTTGTCAAATACTTGCCAACTGTTCTATTCATTCGTTCTACCATACCATCCGATTGCGGATGATAAGCCGTAGTTCTTGTTTTCTTCATACCTAGTCTATCACATATACCTTGGAATAGATCGCTTTCGAAGTTCCTGCCTTGGTCACTATGGATCTCCAAAGGCACTCCAAATCGGCTGATATATTCTTGGATCAACTTATTTGCAACGGTGGCCGCCTTCTGGTCTGGAAGTGCGTAAATCTCGACCCACTTAGTGAAGTAATCCATTACTACCAACATGTACTTGCCTCCATTATCACTTTCTGGAAATGGCCCAGCAATGTCCAAAGCTATTCTTTCAAACGGGCTTCCAACATTATATTGTGTCATAGGAGCTCTCCTTTTTCGATAAGGCCCGTTACTCGTAGCACAAATAGTACATTTCTTACACCAGTCTTTTACATCGTCGGAACTGTTCATGCAATAAAACCGTTCCCGAATTCGCTGAAGGGTCTTCTTCACACCAAAATGCCCTCCTGATAGACTGTCGTGTAACTGACGAAGTACTTCGGCTGTTCTGCTCTTTGGAATCACCAACTGTCTTCTCTTCTCTGAACCGTATCATTTTCCAGGATTCGTTTGAGCAAGCCATCTTCCATGATAAATGAGTCCCACTGGGCCCAATACGTCTTAACTACTGAGCCTAGGTTCGATATTTCTTGCCAAGGTGGTCGACGGTTTTCCTCTTTCCATTTTCGGATTTTCTGTGTAACTGGATCTCTCTCTTGTTCTTCCCTGATCTTGGTAGGCGTCCAGTCGTCGTTGACCACCGTCGTTCTTAGCACTGCTGCTTCCTTGGATTCCGTTTTGTTGCAATGGGAACACTCTGTTGGGCATGGCCTTCTGGAAAGAGAATCAGCGTTTCGGTGGCTAACTCTGGCCCGGTGCTCAATCTTAAAATCATATTCTTGGAGTCGTTCGATCCACCTGGCTATCTGACCCTCTGGATTCTTAAACTGCATCAACCACTTAAGGGCGGCATGATCGGTTCGGATTAAAAACTTCCTTCCATAGAGGTATTGATAGAAGTGCTCTACTGATTTCACTACTGCCAGAAGTTTTCTTCTCGTGACGCAATAATTCCGCTCAGGTTTTGAGAGAACTTTACTAAAATATCCAAGGACTCTTTCCTGTCCTCCTTGAATCTGAGACAGCACTCCTCCAATTCCCACATTACTTGCATCTGTATCTAAGATGAACTCTCCTTCTGGCAGTGGATACCCTAAAATTGGTGCTGTGATTAAAGGCTTTTTTAAGGTCTCAAAGGCATTTTGGCAGTCTACATCCCAGCGGTATTCTCTTGCTTCCTCTGTAAGTCGCGTTAATGGTTTAGCGATATCTGCAAACTTCTTAATAAACCTCCGGTAATAAGTACATAGTCCAAGAAAACTTCTCACTTGATGTTTGTCAGTTGGTTTTGGCCATTCCTTAATGGAATCGATTTTTCCCTTATCCACGGCCACTCCTTCTTTACTGACTATATGACCCAGATAATTAACTTTACCTTGAAATAGCTGGCACTTCTTGGGGTTTAACATCAATTGGGCAGCTTTAAGTCGATTAAAAACGTTTTCTAAGTTCTTCAGATGGTCTTCAAATGTCTCCCCCAAGACGATTATGTCATCTAGATAAACTAGGCATGTTTTCCAAGATAACCATCTCAACACATTTTCCATAAGCCTCTCAAATGTCGCAGGAGCGTTACAAAGTCCAAATGGCATAACGTTGAATTGCCATAATCCAGATCCTGTGGTGAAGGCTGTCTTTTCTTTATCTACCAGGTCCATTTCTACCTGCCAATATCCAGACTTCAAATCCAAAGTAGAAAATAATTTACTTCCAGCCAATGTGTCTAATGTGTCATCAATCCGAGGCAGAGGATAACTATCTTTCTTGGTAACGTTGTTCAGCAAACGGTAATCCACACAGAACCTCGTTGTTCCGTCTTTCTTCTTAACCAGGACTACCGGAGAGACCCATGGGCTCGTAGAAGGTTCTATCACCCCGTCTTTTTTCATTTCCTGAACAATCGTTTCAGCTTCCTCTCTTTTCGCCTGTGGTAATCGTCGAGCTGTTTGACGAATTGGCTTAGCATTACCAGTATTAATTGTATGCTTAACAACGGTAGTTATTTCCGTCTTTCCTCCTTTCGGTACGAAAATATCACGATACTGCCGAAGAAATTCCCTTAATTTCCTTTTTTCAATCTGATTCAGAGACTGTCCAGCAACTGCGACCATTTGATCAAATTTATCGTTGGAATTATCAGACGTTGTCGTCTGACGGATTATGGATGTGACAGGTACACAAGTTCCTACTTTTGTCTCTTTATTGATGGTCATTGACATTAATAAGTCTCACAGGAGTTTCTTCAGCCGAAGTCACCAATTCTTTTCCAATTATGATTCCACGGCCAACTTCGTCGTCATGATTCCAAGGCTCCATCATAACAGGTGTTCCTTCGTTCACAATTCCCTGTAGCCGCGCTACTATGATCGTTTCACTTCTCGCAGGCACGACTGTATCTTCTTTAACGGCTGCTTGCATAGTGTTGTCATCATGTGGATGGAGAAATACCTCCTCGTTACCAACTTTGATTACCTTATTCTTAAAATCCAATTGGAATCCATGCGTATTCATTACGTCAATTCCTAATATAACATCCTCTTCGATGTCAGCAACTATAACAGTATGGACGAACTTTTCTGCTCCAATTCCTAATTGTATCTGGATTTCTCCGTGAATGTTGGCATTTTCACCCGAGGCGGTCCGAAATCGCAACCTCGTTGGTAACAGTTTCTTACGGCTGTTTATAACTGTCGGGCGAATAATGGTTCTTGTCGCTCCAGTATCCACCAACAACGTATGCTTTTTACCATTTATTTCTCCATCTACATATACACTATCTTCACGACATTTCAAAGAAGCTATTAGTATCAGAGGGTCTTTGGTAAAGTTCTGGGTCGAAGCTGCTCCCCTAAGGCCGGCGCGTTCTGGTTTTGTCTTCGGTCTTATGGTCTTCGTTTTCTTGTATGTCATGCTTTTCATCATATTAACGAGCTGGTCAAGTTTATCTTCATCTTCTTCCTCTTTTACAGTCCTAACTTTACTGTAACCGCCAGAGGCCTGCGTAGCTGACTCGTATTCGAGGGCGGTGGATAAGACATCAACCAGCGTCTTGTGACGAGCTACTCGTAGTGTTCTTTGCATCTTATGATCACGAAGACCATCAATAAACGTTTGAACGGCCAACTTTTCCATCATGTCTTCGGGAGCTGTTGGATAAGCATATCGCACTAATCTGGCGATATCTACTTCATATTCTTGAAGAGCCTCATCTTTCTTTTGTCTTCGATTTTTGAGCTGCGACTGATATACATGCTCCAAGTGTTCGTGGCCATATCGCATATTTAACCTCTTCTTCAGTTGTTCGAAATCATCCGTCTCCTCTACGGCTATGGTCTGGAGCACATCTAAGGCATCTCCTCGAAGAGCTATAGTCAGGTTTACAGCCTTTTCTTTTTCTGACCATCCATTCGCTCTTGCAGCTGATTCGAATTGTTTCATGTAGTTGTTCCATGACGATTTTCCGTCGAAAGTTGGAACTTTGACATGAACAGAACCTCCACTTCCTTCAAATTTCGGCCGTGTTTCTAACTTACATTTCGTCTCGTCTTCTTTTTTCTCTGCTATAATTGGATTGTTTTTTCTTTCTGCTGTCCCTGTTTCCTCCATCTTCCTTTCCATCTCTTTTATCCTCTCTTCGAAGGCCAACATATCGGCAGCAACTTGGTTCTTTAACGAAGACACTCTATCATCGAGGGCAGACATCTCAGAAGTGACTTTGTTCTCTAATGATGCGATATCACAGGAAATTTTGGCTACATCGGAAGAAACTTTCGAAATATCTTCAGAAACCTTGTTTTTTAATTTCGAAATCGACGAGATGACAACATCTTCAAATATATAAGTTTCCGGATCTAAACCCTCTTCCTCCAAAGCCTTCGCTAGTCGTTGGACTAACTCAGCCTTTTTTCCGGTAGAAGCTAATTCTCTGTCCTCAAGATGCCTTCTTAAATTCGTAACTGTGAGCTCGTAAATCGTCGTCATATTTCACTTTTTTTTTTAAATTCAAATTCAAATTTATCTAAAATCCCACTTTTTCTGACACCACTGTAGGATATTTATATTGTTCTAATTTATTTGTCTTTATTCTAATTTATTGTCTATATTCTAATTTATTAAAACTCACGATAACTAATTACTAATTTATTAAATAGCTGTACAAATTTATTTGTACAGCTATTTAATATATAATAGGGCCCGCGTAGCGCAAGCGGTAGTGTGCTTGCCTCGCATGCCGGTGGTCGTGAGTTCGAATCCTACCGCCGGCAAGAACAACTAGGCATTTTTAAATGTCTATAGGCCCCAGGTCGACTCAGCCTGAATAAAATGAGTACCTTGGGTAAAACCAGGGGTAATAATAGGCGGTTGAAGCGTAGCACTGGCCATGTTACCTTCCTTGTATACCGTAGGCCCTAGATATAGCAGACTACCCTGCTATACTCCCAAAGCCGCGTGCGGTATAAAACGGGAGACTATTATTATTATACAAATTTATTTGTTACGTTTCGTTACAAGTAAATCGCGTTCCCGATCTGCTTATGACTAACTCCTCAATGAAAGTCTTCCGTTATTTATATGGATCCAGCCGATAAACAGAATTTCGTAGAAAATACTATGATGTTCTCGATGTAGACATAGCGGCAACCGGTCTCAAAACTGGTATGTTCTTTATCGGCTCGCCGTCCCCAGAAAATTCGACTGTTGTTTGTTTAGCGAAGGGGACCCAAATGATGTCAGGTAGATTTTTGACCTAGAAATTACGAGAATCAATACAAAAGAATTAGTCATAAAATATTTACAGTTCTATACGCCATAACATTTAAAATCGTAACACTATAATGTACACATTCTGATTTATTAATATGTATAATATTGATTGTTTTTAGAATTGAATTGTTACATTGAGCAAATTTACGTGAGGAATGCCACAAGATCTAGATTATTGTACCAGACTAGTTCGTACGTGAATAGCTATCAAATTGTTAAATCAAATAAATAGTTGGTAAATAGTCGAACAAATGGTAAAGTTTGAGACTAGAAAATCTGAGTTTGTTTTAATATAGTAGATGTTTTAGCACTTGTCTCAATTTCAACATTTGAGAGGAAGACACTTTTATGAACAGTTGCGTTATGTATGTAAAAAATGGATTTTTTTTCTTTAGGCAGGGTCTGTTTTCACAAATGCTTACGTCCTTCTGAGGACAACCTTCAGACAATGCTATAACCAATTTTAGACTATCGGTTTATAGTATAACCTTATAATTTACATAGCCAATTATTGAAAATTATAAATCTTTAACGGGCTTAAAGACCACAATATATAATGAGATAAAATGAGATCAACAAGAACCCTAAAAAAATGATGGTCAGACATATCTAAAACAGAGAAACAATAACCCGCTGATAATCAGGCATATACAGTAGAGAACAGTAAGGAGAAAAAAATATCACGCGCAACCCTACTTCTATCTGCGGTTAACATTTAACTGCTACCTGGATCTCAGAATGACTTGCAATTTTAAATGGCATTTATTAACACGTGTTCAACGTAAGGAAGAAATCACACGAATAGTTTTGCCATCTCCGTGAAAGACCAGGAATTAATTCAATCCCTTTGTTTCTCTTGACGCAAATGTTTCTAAGTAACTTCAGAAATTCGTTATTGCTGTTAGCTTATATAATAATAAAAAGAATAGAAATATTTAACTTTAAGTCTGCTAAAGCAGGCTGTAACACACCTGATAACAATTTACGTTATCAGTGTTTCTGCATTATTCTATTCTCTTTTAAAATATTGAATTAATTAGCACTGAAGTTCTTTAAAACGACTATTGAGTGGTTTTGACATTTTGTGTTTCGAGAAAGAGGTTGGATCGGGATGGGTGTATAGGAACTTTTTTGGTGCAACAAACGATCGTCAAAGGTTTATTGACATTGTCATGGAGTTTGCCAATGCTGAAACAGATGCACGGCATCTAAGAAACTTTGAAAAAGAGATAATCAAACATTTTCTCAGTATTTGTTAATAATCTTGCTGCCTACCCTAGTATTTTGGTGGCTCAGGCATTTTAACCTAGCAATTTTAAACCTGATGATGGACTGTTTAGTCCGAAAACGTTTGTTTTTTTGATGTATCCCTTTTAAGGGTTTTTAAATAAATATACCCATTTACGAATTCTTTCACTATCTCATCTATTACATTTATGAATAGCACTATGCTAAGACTTCCCCCTTGTCTAACTCCTTGAGTTGTTTCAAATGGTTCTGACTGCATATTTGACATTCTTACTGTATTTGTTGTTTTCATGTATATACTCTTTGTTGCTTCTATCAGTTCTTCACTTACTTGTTTCTTCTTTAGGCTTTCCCATATATCATTTCTTTTGACTGAGTCGAATGCTTTTTCCATGTCTATAAAGCTCAGATATATTTCTCTATTTTTCTTTAAGGCTTTTTCTATTACTTGTTGCATGCTGAATATATGGTCTTGTGTGTCTCTACTATTTGCTAGACTTGTGCGATATTTATTGAAGAAAAAAATACAATATATTCGAGATAAACCGCTAAATGGACTGACAGGCCTCATCCCTCTGTTTATGTAACTTTTGCCAATCTAAACAACTGTAGAAAAGACAGAAGAATCTTTCAAAAAAATTTAGGACTAGGCTTGGTTACACCAAACATTGTAACATGGGCTTGAAGAGAGACGTTGCCTCGAGGTGTGAGCCAGATTGCCGCAAAATATGCGGGTATTATAATACCTGATCCAGATCCCCCACCAAACAAAAGGGGATAATGCAAATATTGTAAAAGGCGAAAAACAAGATGCTTCTGCAAATTGCGTAAGAGTCGACTTTGTCTGGAGTATTTTACAGCCTTTTGTGCGGAGTGTTTAAACCAAAATTAGGGAAAAAAGTTCAAGTTTAGGCCACAGTCGTTTTTGCTGGTAAAGAGTTTTGTAGTTAAAATTTGTGTTTTATTAGTTTGTAGTCATTTCTTTATTAGTCTAAATCGGCAAAAGTTTTTTGTTATTGTACAAAACGGCGTTATTGATTTTTAAATAATATAAATTTGTCAACAAGCTAAGAGTTTTATGTATTTTTGAGTATTTAAAACGTTATAAAAAAAGGTATTTTTGAGTAAATGATTTTTTTATGATTCTCGTGAGAACAATAAAATGTAACAGTTCCATTGACCGATGATTATGGAATTTTCATTATTAGAGCCCAATCTTAAAAAGGGCATTTGAAATGTTCCTAATAAGGCTGAATTTAAACTTTGTGATAAATTTTATTGGTCTCACGAGAACCGTAAAAAATGCAAATATTGCGCAACGTTTATATATTTAACAGAATTATAGAAGCTGCCTTCATTTGTGGCAAAATACTAAAACTTTATAAGAAAGTTACACTTTTCACCTTAAAAACTTTTTTTTGATTTTTGTCGACAGGATACATCAAAAGATATCGAACATTGTACTTGGCATACGGCACAGGGGTATTTGAACGATTTAGGAGGCCAAAATTATTTTTATAGTGTATTGTATTTTAAAAAATGTTACTAAGCCGAACGGACAGTTTTTATTAAAAAAAAGTTATTAACAAAATATACTTTATTTTAATACTTTTGTTATTATTTTGAAATCAAAATATTATAGTGTATTTTTATGTATGAGAGAGTAATAAAACAATCAATTATGTATGCAAACCCCTAAACTGTTGATACGGGTGACTCAATGAAAAACAGATATTTGTCAACAAGTTTACAGAAGTATATAGGAAAACAATTTTAAATTGAGTATGACCACCAGGTATAAAGGTTGGAGCAGAATAGAATACAATAGTTGTGAGGGTTACTAATCCCTAAATAAGGTTGCCAGTGTCGGAGTGATGGAGGTTAACAGGTACTAATGAATTTGCAAGAAATGTAAGATGTTTATTTTATTGGTTATTATATAACCAATAAAAGTTTAATAAGTACCTTCCTATTTGCAAAATAAAGTTTAATTCTTTAGATAAAATAAAACGTTTTATTTTATTTGAAATGAGTGCATTCCACGAAGTAAGGGTTTCAACAATCAAACATTTAATTCTTTAATTCCAGGAATCTACGACAGTAATTGACTAGATAATTACCTTCTAAACTTATTCCACAGAAAATGTGATAGTGGGTTTTTCCATTTTGTAGGAAGGTCCAAGTGGCGTATTCAAAATTCTTAACAGTTCACTAAAAGTAGGTACTTCAGTTGCAAGGTGCAGTTTATTGTGTATACTAGTGTTATGGAAAATTTGGAAGTGCCGTGTAAACGCCGAAAAATTGGTCCTTTAACAGTTAACGGAAAAACATTAATATTTAATTGTTTTAAATCATTTAAAAATGGGAAATTTCCAACTTGGTGTTGGGAAATCTACAATTTACAGGGTTATTAAAGAAGAGAAACATGGTAGTTTTCAAATGCCACGTAATGCTCCAGGGAAACCAAAATTTCAAATAGAATATCATTTTAAAGAAGGACTTCGACGGAAAGTGCATGAATTCTTCTTTAGACAAGAATTTCCAACATTGGATAAAGTTCTTGTCTCAGTTCGAGATGATAAGGATTACCCAGAAATGAGTCGAAGTACGTTATGGAAACTTTTAAAAGAAATAGGCTTCCGCTGGAAAAAGAATCCCAGAAAGTCTATTTTATTAGAAAGAAGCGATATTGTCATATGGAGAAGACATTTTCTAAGAACCATAAAGGAAATGAGAAACCAAAAAAGAAAAATATTTTATCTTGATGAAACATGGATCAACGAGGGTCATACACCAAATAAATTTTGGCAGGATGAAACTGTTACAAGTCAAAGGCACGCATTTGAAAATACATTATCTACTGGGTTAACCCCAACATCAGGAATGGGACGCAGGGTGATAATAGTACACATTGGCAGTTCAGACGGTTTTGTTGAAGGTGGTTTATTAACTTTTGAATCAACTCGTACCGGTGACTACCATGAAGACATGAACGCTGATGTCTTTCAAGAATGGTTCGAACAAATGATAGATCTTCTTCCTAAGAACCGTGTAATAGTAACGGATAATGCAAGTTATCACTCCAGACTTATAGAAGGACTGCCCACAACCAAGTGGTTAAAAAAAGACTTGCAGAATTGGCTGAGTTCAAAAAATATTACGTACCATCCCGGATCTATAAGAAAGGAACTTTATTCGTTGTGTGCCCTTCATAAAGAAAAATTTAAAAAATACGAAATTGATGAAATTGCCAAAAATCGTGGAATGACAGTACTTAGATGTCCACCATATCATTGTGAATTAAATCCGATTGAACTGGTATGGGCACAGATAAAGTTTTAAGAAAAAATACCACTTTTAAAATTCATGATGTTAAACAGTTGTTTTTGGAGGCCGTAAATAATGTAAAACCTGAAAACTGGGAAAAGGCAGTAAATCACACTATTAAAGAAGAGGAAAAAATGTGGAAGCTGGACAATATTACTGATAAAATGATCGCGCCAGTTATTATAAATCTTGGTTCTGAAAGTTCATCTTCTGAATCTGATTTGGATTTGTAACAAGTAGCTGTAAGTTTTATATTAATATTTTTATTCATCTATTTAACATACCTTAGACGGTTTTAAAAACTCTTTTTCTCTTTTGTAATTTTTAAAAATTAAAAAAAATGTGAATTTTTTAAAACCCTTTTTAATGTAGGCCAGTCAGTTCTAATATAGTGTGTGATAAAAGAGGTTACTTTTGTTTACATACACATAACACTTTATAACACTGAAATAATTCATTTATTTTTTACAATTATTCAAAGTAATTTTTCAATTAATCTTGAGCACGCCCATGGAGTGGTCGGAGATACCAGTTAAAATTATGCTAATTACTCTCTTGTTCATAAAAATAAACTATAACTTATTTTGATTATATTAATTAATAATATAATCAAAATATTATATTATTCCTAATCCGATAAAACTTACTATCGTAGAGTATTTGTTATGATTGCTGTTAAAAATGCAAATGATGCAAATATACTGAAGAAGAATAATCACTCAGATTCACTAGTATCACTTACACGATCATCTAAAGGCACATTTTCTCCTTCGCTTCCTGAAGAGTATTTAGCCGGGTTGGGATCGGTAGGTAGCAGCATTTGCAATGTTTCAGATAAGAAACTACTTTTATTTCTTTTTTTTATTTGCCTCCTACAACTCACCAAAGGGTCCGAACTCAAAAGTAGGCGATTGAAACTATCCCTGTTGCAGCTTTCTCTTGAAAATTTCCATGCGGAATCTTGGCGATAAGACCGGAAGTGTTTGTTTCGCGCTTCTGCGGCTTCTTCAGATAGCTGCCCAATTGGCAATAATGCATTTTTTGTAATTATTGCACCATGCATGAGTATTTTGTGCAATGTGGGCGTCATGGGGTGCCATGGATAGAGGTCTATTATAAACGAGCAGTTTCTTTTGCGTAAGTATCGTATTTATCATGGTCAATTTTGTGACCGCTTGAAATAGTCTCCAAAATCACTTTTAATCTGTATATTAATTCAAAATTAATACCTGTAATTTCTGAAGCAACTTGGGGATTCTCGAAAAATCTTCGGCTTATATTTCCGTCATTTGTATTGCCGAAATTCGCCTTTGGCATGTCCACAAGCAATCCAGTTTCTTTACGAAATCTCTCCTGGAGTTCTTTTTTCCTTTCTTTTTCCAATTGTTTTTCAGCTTCTGTTTTTCTTGTCCTATATTTTTTCACTGGCAATTTGTACGCCAGAATACTTTCAAATACTCTTATTCTGGAATGTAATACAGAGAGTCCGAATTGAATTGCCCCATCATCAACACAATTTGCTCTGTCTAAGTTATTAAAATCTTTTGAAGTAGCACTGCAAATATAACATCGGCTTGTCGATGTAGTTCCTGTGGCAGCATTGCAGACCTTTCCGTCCACCATTGTCATTATGAATTCATATTTGACTCTAAATTGTTGGCATCATAAGTCAAAATCGGTTGCAACAAGCGAGTTAATAGAATTATTGACATAATCAATTTCTTCTTTAGTGGTATCACTGGTCTCTTTGACAAACCTAAACATTGGCCGACAAAACCTAGGAGAAGAGGGTGATCCCATAGAGTTTTTTTCATTTTTTTGTCCACATACAAATTTTAAAGGAACAAAGCAGCTTTGAAATATATTGGGATCACTGTCCTCATCACTATCAAACTTTTGTTTGTACTGCGATTGCTGGGACCCATCACAGCCCCATTTGCAAATTAATTTTAGAGTTTCGCGTTCTTTCTCTTTTAACGATAGTAAAACTTCTTCTAGGTACTCCGATAATCGTTTAACGGTAAGGTCGATCAAAGGCTACAATTTAGCTTCCGCACTAGTGCTAGTTACAGTGCAAGCTTCAGGTGGCGGATAGCATTTCTATTTTTCTTTTTGTAGCAGACTGTAACACGGAAAGAAGTTTTTATTCGTGCTTCTTATTACATCATATTGTGCTCGTGTTAGGTCTGCGTCTATGAACATTTGGCTGGCTTCCTGGATACTCAAAGGATTAATTTTATCTCTCAAAGACTTTGTGTGATTGTATGCCTTTTTATATTTTGATGCGCGAGTTGGCGAACATATCATTCCTTTGAGTACATTGGAAGCGTCTCTCTTTCCTGTTTCTTGTAACTTGACTTGAGCAGCATGCACTAGAGTATCTTCGTCGAAGTTGGAGCGAATATCTTGTGTTCTCCTTCGTTTACTTCTTTCACTAAGATCTCCAAAAGTTTTATGAGGTCGTCCTGTCCGATTTGCCGTACTATCGGTAACAGGAATCGCAAAGGTCCCCTCGAGCCAAGAATCGTTATATTTAAGAAATACATCTTCTCTATTATGGGCTTTTGTCCATCTTTTCTTCATTTCTGACTTGAAATGCGCAAAATTTCTTTTCAGTATTCCGATTTGGTCATTAGTGTGGTCTTCATTAGACAAAAGTTGATTTTTTAAACAATATATTTTCTCTTCTAAATTAGGTAAATTTTCATTTTTCATACGACCGAACAAGTATTTCTTGGTTACAATCTTCATCACAGATGTACCCTCTGAACCTAAAACAAATAAATATTTCGTTTAAGCCAAAAACAGATAAAGAATATTTTCGGAAAATTTAAGTTCTTAATTCTCTCATTACCTTATAATTTTCAAAGTACAAAATTTTTAATTATCCGGGATTATCCGTGGCAAATTCTTTGACTTTCTAATAGCTATAACATTGAATTATACATAGTAATAAAAATAATTGCCCGATCTATTCCGATAGAAATGAAAATCTACCACACAAATAACTTTTTTTGAGAAAATTTGGATCAAAAACAACTTATTTTCAGAGCTATAAAAGTAAATTAATAAACCAATAAATCAAATAGATTTTAATATATATTATAAGCTACTAACCTCTTGTTTGAGAATCCACGATTTTTTTCTACACAAACAAACTTAATAAAGTAAAATATCACTTTGTAAATAACGTTTATAGGAGCGCCGAGAACCGATACACGTACACGAGGTGACAAGATCTAATTCAGACTGACCGTGAACGAATGTGAGTGGTGGTCAGGGGTCGGGAGGGCTTGGGTAGGAAGGTTTTTGTACCTCAGGCATATATTTTCGTAGACGTACTTATTTTTTTGAAAAATCGACTTTTGGCCGCCTAAATCGTTTAAATACCCCTATGTGCGGCGTACAGATTGGTAAATCGATATTTTCCGTTTTCCCCCTAAGAGGGGATTTTAGGGGGAAGCCTTTGGGTAAAAGTGGTAATCTTTTTGGGATCCTAAAAGTGAAATTCTCAGCAAAATTCAGCTTGTTCATATGATTTTTAGAGGTCAAATATCTAGCGACTGGACTATTACCTTTAAAACTAGTATCCAAAAAAGAGTTTGTATGCAGGTCAATTGATGAACACAAGGATGCTTTTAATGGAGTGTTACTAAATTTTTTATCTAAACACCACTTTCTTTTTCAAAAAACCTAAAAAAACTGTGACAATGTAATTTGAACCTTTGAACCTATGTCATAGTCAAATGACCTGTGCGACGAAAAATCTAATTTTTATACAAATATTTCAATTAATAATGAATCCTAATGTTCGGTGGGTACAGACATATTTTTTAGAGCAAGTTGCGTTTGTTTAGCTAGAGTTAAAAATTCACGTAACTATTTTGCGTTACTTTTGGCCAGAGATGGTGCCTTTAACAATTATTGTTGAATGTGTAAACCAATCACATACAATTTATTTTCATAGTGATTCTTGAGCATGTCCAAAACGATCCGGAAATTTTCTTCTACAACTTCGATGTCGTCAACTAACTGTAGAGGTTAATTTTTCAGGAACGGTTTGAGATATTAATCTTTACACATTGTTTAGATTTATGTTATTGATTATCATTGTCTCAAACAGCTGATAAAATGCATTCCATTCAGCGAAATTTCCTGACTTGTGATTTTCGGCAACTTAACGTTAGCAGTGGTTACAGTTGGCAGAGTACCATTTGAGCCGAGAGAGTGGGTATCTAATATTAAAACTTCTACTATAGCTGTAAGCCAGCTAGAGAAAAAAGTATTTTTTCCCATGAATACTCTTCTGTTTCGGTATCGGTTTCACCAATTTCTTCAATCTGATCCCATCACCTCTTCATACTTCAGTTGAACCTGGAGACCATCAGTTTCTGCATCAGCGTTTTCTATCAGCCATTCTGGTAATCTGGACCTTAAACGGCTTCCTCTTCTTCTTGTGATCTTCTATTTCGCGTTTGAACAGATAGTGCTTTTACCAAAAATAACTGCTATACCTGGAAAATATAAACAAGCTTCAAATATGATGAAGTCCGTCCAAACACCGAATTATTTAGAGAGGTTAATGTTTATATTATATAATAATATCTGAAGCACACTGCGAAAATAGAGTAAATAATCTTTATATTTAAGCATGTTAATAATTCTCTCAATAATTTCCTCCACAAAATTGTCTTAACGCTGCCATTAGCAAGCCATAGAGAACCAAAGTAAGCTAATTCTATAACAAGACCATTGCGGTATTATAGGTTTCTTTTCGCTTAACAAAACATTTCGCCAGCATCCCTATCTGCCAACTATAGTCCAGCTCACGCATATATTTAAAAGGTTTTTTGCCTTTTATTTCTATTATATATATTTATTTCATTTATCTAAGTTAGTAATATTTCTAAATTTAGTAGATAGATTCTCTTTTTTAGTTTAATTGTTTTAATTTTGTATGTTTAGAAGGATTAGATAAACCTTTTAGCGCCTCTTTATGATGTGTGATATTGAACAAAATCGTTGGTGAATAATTAAAGTCCACAACGGTCATTGGGACCATTCTATTTATCAACATATTGGGCAATTAACCCGAACTTGTCCAACCATAATAACTTTTCTCTCACGGTATTTTCTCGTATCTTTATCGCAATGAGCTATAATATAGCATTTTTCATGTAAAACTGCTAGCACGTCATTCAAGATTTACGACGTAAGAACCCCACAGCGTTGCCAAAACATCAGAATAGTTGGTAAGTGAGGAATTTTTAAAATGTAAACTATTTGTCACACTGTTATATTATCAGTAAATACACTTAGTTTTAATACTACTGCAATACAATAAAATACATAAGAAAACATTTTAATACAAAATTATATATTCTAAATTTTAAACTTTATACTTTTAAACTCTTTTATGGCTTTAATCACAAAAACTTCTCGCCATTATTTCTTGTTCAAAATAATCTATCTTATATGAAAGCTTATCAGCTTTCTACAGACTATTTAGTTTAGTAGTTTTTAGTAGTTTAGTAAAGTTGATACAAATTTTATTTAAAATATATTTCGCGCGCGTACCTGACATTGAAAATCACCGGTCGCTTCAAGTGTTGTTTTTGAAAGAACGGTTTAAGGTCGATTCAAACACATCAGTCACGTCTCGTCACAGTCCCGGCGCCGAACCGAACAATCCGTCATACAAAATATTCTTTAATAGAAATATGCAGCCGGCATTCACATTCATCAGTTGACGAACAGATTCCCAGCTGTCAGATAATTAATAGTTCTGTGACCAAACAGGACCGGTTCGGCGCCGGGACTGATGTGTTTGAATCGACCTTAATTCTACAGAAAAAGTGCTAATACAGATTTTTGTTCAAAGTTATCTCCGCTACATTTTTTATTTGAAACTTTTTTTTCTACTGCGTACAAATTCTTGGTAGATCTATTTTTTGTCCTTCCCTACGAGGGGTGGTTTTAGGGGGAAGCCGGAGGAAACAGTGGTAAACTTTTTGCATCATTTTTGAAGTCCCAAAAGTTCTCTCTCTTTACAGGAAAGATTTAATTTTGTCGGAATTGTTTGGGTAAGAATAACTTCCCTCAAGATTGTAACGATTCACGCCGATGCAGTATATGTAAGAAAAGACATCACTTGCTCTTGCGTCGTATCTCTAAAAATGTGACTTCCTCTAGGAACACTAATAGGAAATCTTTCTCGATTGATTGCAATGCTCACACTCCAGAATATTCTTAAGGTTCTTCCAGTCGTGTCGCTCACATATCTACTCGAGTTTTCTTATAATGCTCACATCCAAAATAAAACTTCTATCAGTTCGTTCAACCTCTTTTAGAAGTTCAAAATTCTCAAGATTCTCCAAGAGAAGTCAGAAGTTTTGGGAGTCAGCATTCATTTATTTCTCGTTATTTTGTTGAAAAGTTCATTTTAAACAGATGCAGATATCAACCATATTCGAAAACACCTCGTTGTCAAATCAAATAATAAACTTAAAATTGTTTCCCTGTACTGTAAAGGATAACAGTTTCAAAACTTCTTTTAGTGTACTCGATAGTATAACCTGCAGGCTTCCTAAAGCTACCCTAGATATGTAGAAGTAAAATAAATGTTCCACATAATCTCACTCTCTCAAATTCCTTGTACTCTGTTCCCGGTAAAATTGATTTGTTTTTAGCTGGTGACATCTATAGCGAATTATTGACTGATGGATTCATACGTTTAGAAAAAAATCCTATCATTCTTCAGAACACCCAGTTAGGTTATGTTGTAGCATTTTAAATTTGATTGATTCTTTGAAGTATATTTAAAGTCGCCTCGTATATGAAATCGTCTTAATAAAACGAAGAATGTTTTCTGTTTTTTAGTTCGTATCTTTCGAAAAGTGTTTTCAATCATTCTAACGTCGTAGAGTAATAAATCCATCTAATTGTTGTTTATTTTACTGCGGCGATTTCTTTTCATGTAAATGCGTTTCAAAGGATATCTACGTCGTTCGTTGGTTTTGCTATTTCAGCAGTTCGTTGATTTTCAAGTTAAGCGAACAAATTTTTAATTTCGTCACTCTCGGTGAAACCGCTGTCAAGAGCGTTTGTAGTTTTATTGGAGTCCGAATTTTTCTTCAAATTCGTAATGTTTTTTCGTTTTTTTTTTTGTCATTTGTCATGGGAAAATGTGTAGTGTGGTGGCAGTTAAGAGCTCGGCGTGTAATCTTCAGAAAGCCGACAGATCCTGTTTATGGAAAGTTATATGTGTTGTATTATGTCCTAAATGGAAGATTTGTAAGCTGTTACAACGATATAAGAGGCCATCGTATTTTCAATGAAGTTTTGAAAATCCAAGCTTAGAAGTTTGCAATTTTTTTTTTGACCCGAAGCCCGATGATCCAGCCGAACTTCAACTTCCTTCGTCTATTTGTTTGTCCCTGGTCATTCCAGACCATTCTGAAGCTTGGAGACGCATTTGTGTTATTTGCAGCGTTTAGAAAACCAGTTCCAGCCCCAAAACTAATATTTGGTGAAGTCAGGTACTTTTTTTGTTAAATTTTTTTTTAAAGAAAAAATAGACATTTATCATTAATAATTGCTTTCATGACAAGGTGAAAAATTTGTAATAAGTAAAATTATAAAAATTAGGATTTGGCTAACTGTCATAATAATTATTCTTATACACATAACTAACCATAAGTTTTGAATTTGTTTTGTTTTTTTAAGTTGACCTTAATGTAAACTGCATTGAAAGATCTATATGATTTCAATTTTGTTTCTTGTAATTATCATTTGTTTTGTAACTGTTTGTGGTGACACATAAATAAAGGTTAAATTTTGTTTTCTTAACTTTTTATTTGATTTTTTTGAGCTAACCCTTTTTGAGTTTATTTGAAAAAGATATGTTTTTTATGTTTTGATTTTGTTTTCTAATTATTTCCCTAGTTACAACTAGTGGTTGTAATAGGCATAATTAGGCACCTCAAGTGGCGCCATATATTAAATTCCTTGAGGTGTTTCTTAATTACTTTTATTTTGTTTATCCCAAGATCCCTTTATTTCATTTTTTTTGTAGTTGCCCCATTCCAATGCCCTTATCTTTTACTTATCCACGACCCCAGCTCTCCTACGAAACCCTGAGTGCCGTTCGCATCAGTAGCGATTATTTTGCTTGCCCTATATCCACCCCCAATAGTTTTTTCCCCCCAATTTTCTATCTCCCGTGTTAATGCCCCCTGTGGTAGGCAAAATATTTCCGTTACAAAAAATGGCGCCCTTGGCGTGGGGCCTTTTTCAGGCTTTTGAATGTTCCTGCGTTTTTTAGGTTTTTGTCCCTTTTCCCAAGCCACATATCTTTTTCAGTTCGTCCCTAGTTTTCAGCCATTTTTATGAAACCTCGTCTTCTAGTTAGTGCCCCGGTGTCCCACAAACAGTTTGTTTATGTATTTGTATCAACATATGTATTGTTGTTTTTTCTTTGTATGGTATTTGTATTAACATATGTATTATTGTCTATCAACAGATGTATTTGTTGTATATTGACATATGTAACGTTGTTTCTTTTATTTCGTGTAATGTAGAAATTTTTCTATACGTATTTTATGTGTATTGGTAAATGAAAGCAAATATTTTGAGTTTGAATATTTAAATTGAATTTTAAATAATGTTTTGATATTGAGAAGAATTTTAAGTTATTTACAGTAACAAATTAAGTGTACCGTTATTGTGCCATTTATTTTTGATTGATTTGACATTTCTTACAGAAAAAGCGGTTTTTGTAATTTTGTTTTGTCCGGTCATTTTGAGTAAATGTGTTTATTGTTTGAGTGACTTTTCTTTAAGCTGATGAGTATAGTTGTGTTTTGTCCTTTGTCTTTTGTCCTAAGACATTTCATTGTTTCTTCTATGCCCTCTCTGACGGCGTTTGTGTTATGCCACGGGCTAGTAGGAGATTGTGAATGTGAAGAGTAGTCCCCTGTGTTCCCCTGTTGTTCCCTAATTAACCAGCTTTGACGGCGTATGTAATGCCACGGGTTAAAAAGGAGATTGTGTTCCCCTGAGTCCCCTTTTGTGTTTCCTGTCTTGTATCTGAATGATGACAAGTGTAATACTCGTGATCGGAGGTGCTGTTTAGTTTTGCCTAGGAGCAGTCTCATTTAGTTTTCAGAACAAGAGCAAGGTTTTTTAAGTTGTGTTATTTTGTGTAGCTCACTCAAAAGTCATGTTTTCAATATTATTAGTATTTTTGTGTCACTTTGTATGTGAAGTTTATCGAGTATGTTGTTTTGTATACATTGTGTATTTGCTTTCAACCAAACATTGTTTTAGTATTTTTGTTCCCCCCTGTATGTGAAGTTCGTTGAGTTTGCTTCGAATTGTATTTTCAGTTATATTGTGATTTGCTTTATCTAGCTTTTTCGTTAAATTAAATCTATTCCTGTCCCAAGTTAACTGCTACGATTTCCATTTTCTTCTATGTCCAGTTTTCGTAAAATTATGTAGAAATAATTTTCGTCTATTTCCTTGTGAATTAAAAAATACGTATTTGGAATGATGTCATTCCTATGTTTTTTCGGCATTTTTAAATGTGAACGATATTAGTTTGTTTATTCTTGTTCGTCTTAAGTATCATCCCATGTCTGAGAAAAGAATTTTGTTTACGTTAACGAAATAATTTATTTCGTATGTAGACGCTGTCCTTTCGTTAAGCGTTTATAAGTTATCTATTTCGTCTTCTTATTGAGTCTTAGAGCAATGTATTGCGTTCTAATCAGCTGTAGTACGAAAAATATAGGTCAAATTTTTTCGTATTTTTAAAGTTTAATAGTCCAGGCAATGTGTGAACTTTTTTTAGCCCCGAAAAAGAAAAAGTTTCTGATTTTACAGTCCATGGTCAGTCCGTGTGTTCTCGTGTTGTCTTTTGTGTTATAAGTAGGAGGAAGTAATAATACGATTTCGTTTGTCCATGGCTAAGGCCGATTTGTTAGTGACAAAGCGAAGTATTGTTATTTGCCTTATGTCTGTTATTTCCGTGTTTCCCCGAGTTTTTTTGTTCCTATTCTGTGTTATAAGTAGGAGGAAATGATGATACGATTCCGTTTGTCCTTGGCTAAGGCCGATTTGTTAGTGACAAAACGGAGTATTGTTATTTTTCTTTTGTTTGTTAGTCTTGTGTTTCTCCCTAGTTCTTTTTTTTGTGTACAAGTAGAAGAGAGTGATGATACGACTTCGTGTATTCCTGGCTAAGGCCGATTTGTTGAGGATACATAGCGAAAGTATTGTGATGTTTTCTTATGTCTTTTAGTTTTGTTTCTTTTTGTGGTTAGATGTAGTGGAGTCATGTTGATGGTCTAAAATGTATTAGTTTGTGAATTGAGTATTATGTTGTTGAAATATCATATAGGACGTACAGGCATGTGACCTGGATTTGTGTATCCTTGGATATTTCTGTTGTTGTGTAAGACTGCGTAGCAGCATCCCCTTTCCGTGAATTATTAGAAAGGATAAGCCTTTCTAAGTGTTGAAGTAAGACTATTGATTTGAGTCTCAATAGCATTCCTTCTTGTTGTAGAGTTTGTGATGTAGTGTTTTTTGATTTGGCAAAAGCGGAGGTACAAATACTTGCATTGTCCATTGTGACGTTTTGATTTGCAGAGGTGAAAGTACCTGGCCGCTTATTGTGAAAATTTTGTTTATGTCGATTGTGAGACCATGTTAGTGAAACATCTGAAGTATTTTTAGTACTACCGTAGAATGACCCACTAAGAATTCCCCAGACTTATATTGTTGTGACCATGTTCGAGTTTTGTTGAAGAATAGTGAACGTTTCTTTGTGATTTGTATGACGATGTTGTACTCGATTAGTATCCGTGAAGTGATGAAGTTTATTTCTTGATGTTGTCCCTTTATTCCCTTCCCAAACTGTGTCTTTGACCTTATTAGTTGTCATGAGAGGAACGGCTAGGGCGATGAGTTTTGGATTCGTCCGCCAGGTGACCTGTTGAGCTTTTAAGGAAGATAAGCATTAGTTTTTGCCTTGTGTATATATATACTCTTCTTCTTCTTTTCCCTTCTTGCCCTGCTTTTGAGATTTGTGTACCCAGTTGAAAGTTTTATTGTTGATGACGGACTGTAATGATTTTTTTGTTCTTTTGGAAGATTATAGTGTTTCTTATGTCCCCTTGGAGATTTGTAATGAGGTTTCTGTTTCTTTTGAAGTGTTGTAACTTTTTTGTTTTCTTTGGAAGACTGTTACGATTTTTTTTGTTTTCTTTTGGAAGTATTTAGTTTGAGACTGAACTGATTGTGTATTGATTATGGCTTGTATGCCATGTGCCCCTGTTCTTTCTTCTTTTCCATGATTGTGTTTTAACGTTTTGGATTTATTTTCTTCTTTTGTCCTTTTGGGAGTTTCTTGACTTGGAAATTTTTCGCTGTGTCGATCCCAGAGGATATTTCTATGGAACTATTGGCCATCCTGTTTTCTTCTTTTGTGTTGGTTTAATTTTCAACCAGTGGTTGAAAATTCATTGCTTGACTGTTATAGTCAAGTTTGTTATTTTTTTGATATTGTTTTGGTTATCTATTATGTGGATAACCATAGCGAAGCTTGTCTAAGCTGTGTTGTTGGCCACCCGCCTTTGTTGAGCTGGAAGCACCTTTCCTTTCGCTCCCAGAAACTTCAACACTGGTCTGTTCCACGTTTTGGTTAGGCTAGAGCCATTTTTATAGAAATCTGCCATTGTGTCGTTGTGCTTAAGAGCCCACGAACTGTACCTGGTGCCGATTCGTCAAATCGAGCATCCAGTTTTATTTTGTATTTTATTATGTTAGAACCATAAACAGTTATGATGTGTAGTTTTGGTTATGATTTTTGTTTGTTGTTTTTTGTTCTGTTTGAGTTATTGAAGTCATTATGTGTTGTTGCAGTAGTTAGAAAATGCTACTGTTGTTCCAACCTGATTGTTGTTCGCCCTAAACGAAAACTTTTCCTGTTAGTCCAGTTTTCGCTCTTACGTGGGGGTATTGTAGCATTTTAAATTTGATTGATTCTTTGAAGTATATTTAAAGTCGCCTCGTATATGAAATCGTCTTAATAAAACGAAGAATGTTTTCTGTTTTTTAGTTCGTATCTTTCGAAAAGTGTTTTCAATCATTCTAACGTCGTAGAGTAATAAATCCATCTAATTGTTGTTTATTTTACTGCGGCGATTTCTTTTCATGTAAATGCGTTTCAAAGGATATCTACGTCGTTCGTTGGTTTTGCTATTTCAGCAGTTCGTTGATTTTCAAGTTAAGCGAACAAATTTTTAATTTCGTCACTCTCGGTGAAACCGCTGTCAAGAGCGTTTGTAGTTTTATTGGAGTCCGAATTTTTCTTCAAATTCGTAATGTTTTTTCGTTTTTTTTTTGTCATTTGTCATGGGAAAATGTGTAGTGTGGTGGCAGTTAAGAGCTCGGCGTGTAATCTTCAGAAAGCCGACAGATCCTGTTTATGGAAAGTTATATGTGTTGTATTATGTCCTAAATGGAAGATTTGTAAGCTGTTACAACGATATAAGAGGCCATCGTATTTTCAATGAAGTTTTGAAAATCCAAGCTTAGAAGTTTGCAATTTTTTTTTGACCCGAAGCCCGATGATCCAGCCGAACTTCAACTTCCTTCGTCTATTTGTTTGTCCCTGGTCATTCCAGACCATTCTGAAGCTTGGAGACGCATTTGTGTTATTTGCAGCGTTTAGAAAACCAGTTCCAGCCCCAAAACTAATATTTGGTGAAGTCAGGTACTTTTTTTTGTTAAATTTTTTTTTAAGAAAAAATAGACATTTATCATTAATAATTGCTTTCATGACAAGGTGAAAAATTTGTAATAAGTAAAATTATAAAAATTAGGATTTGGCTAACTGTCATAATAATTATTCTTATACACATAACTAACCATAAGTTTTGAATTTGTTTTGTTTTTTTAAGTTGACCTTAATGTAAACTGCATTGAAAGATCTATATGATTTCAATTTTGTTTCTTGTAATTATCATTTGTTTTGTAACTGTTTGTGGTGACACATAAATAAAGGTTAAATTTTGTTTTCTTAACTTTTTATTTGATTTTTTTGAGCTAACCCTTTTTGAGTTTATTTGAAAAAGATATGTTTTTTATGTTTTGATTTTGTTTTCTAATTATTTCCCTAGTTACAACTAGTGGTTGTAATAGGCATAATTAGGCACCTCAAGTGGCGCCCTATATTAAATTCCTTGAGGTGTTTCTTAATTACTTTTATTTTGTTTATCCCAAGATCCCTTTATTTCATTTTTTTGTAGTTGCCCCATTCCAATGCCCTTATCTTTTACTTATCCACGACCCCAGCTCTCCTACGAAACCCTGAGTGCCGTTCTCATCAGTAGCGATTATTTTGCTTGCCCTATATCCACCCCCAATAGTTTTTTCCCCCAATTTTCTATCTCCCGTGTTAATGCCCCCTGTGGTAGGCAAAATATTTCCGTTACAATGTTAGGTATCTACTTACGTGTGACTTATAAATCGGAGCAGGTATCTTGTTCTCTTCTAGCATCTACATGTCGCGCTGCTTCATTAAAGCTCTTGACCCTCCCAAGATTGGAACTAATGGGTGCGCTATTGTGTAGTAATCTTACAGCAAAGATTGCTGACATTGCTAAAGAAAAACTAGCTCGATTAGATTCTATAAATATCTGATCGGATTCAGAAATTGATCTCGCTTGCATTCGTTCACATCTTTTTCGTTGGACACTATTTGTAGCAAATATGATTGCACACTGATAACTTCCCTAACGCTCACTGAAGGCACGTACGATCCAAAGAGAATCCTACCGACACACTCTCCCGAGGAATGCCACCCTTTTAAATATTAAAATCTTCCTTATGGTTTCATGGTGTTCCAATTTAAATCAATTTCGATTGGATTTATTGAAATACAACCCAAAATGTTATACCTCCAAATTGCTTGAAAAAAAGTAAAGTTATTCTTCACTTTTCCTCGTTCTCACGTTCTCCAATTTTTCAAAGTTTGTAAGAACTTCAGCCTTTATAATTAAATTTATTAAGAATGCTAAACCGCTTTTTTGCAAGTTTTCTGATACCCTTGAAGTCAGCGAACTTCAAAACGCTGAACTTAATATTATTAAGATGCTCCAATATTCTAACTTGAATGATATTGCTGAGCTCAAAAAATGTAAAGCTGTATCTAATAAGTGACTTTACTCCTAAAACCCTCTGTGGATGATAATGAAATGCTCCGGGGAAGGCCATCTTGGAAACTCAGACACTGGGAGGAACTCAGCATTTGGTCAAAGGTATCCTCTCGTCCTTAAAAAATTCAGTGACTGTCTAAAGTTTTTCGATTTCCCATTTCGTAAGATTTCAACACCTTTTTATAACTTGCACAGGTATATTTTGGTAGAAAATTTTATAGCCAACAATTAAACATTTAAAAAATAGGAGTTGAAGCTCGAATTTTCGTTTTACAATTTTTTCTGAGTTTACCATAATTTATTTTGGACTATTGGATATTTTTTAAGTCATTATTTACTGCTCTATCGATATAATGTAGAGAATTAAGAGTATAATAAATGAATGTATAACGTTTTGTTTGTATAGCAGACTTTAGATGTTTACCCAACAAAATACTGCATTTTATATAATTACAAACATTTGTTTGTTTTGAATGATTGTAGAGCTTTTTAAATTTTCCACATTCATAAAAAAAATGAACACAAATATAAGGGGGCGTTTGTTATTACGATGCTTTAGGAAAACATCCATTACTTTAATTGTTTGGCTACAAATAAGGGTGAGGTGACTTGTAAACTTTTAAAATGCCATTTACTAACTACGTAAAAAAGTTACTTGAAAACGACGTAGTTTCTTCTTCCGTTTAGACAATCTCCATGCTAGGTTGAATTAAATTAAACCAGAAAAAGCTTTTGGTAATTATATTTATTGATTATTTGGTGATTATGAAAAACAATTGAGGAGAAAAATCTTCTATTATTTTAGATAAATTTTATTTGTCATAACCTTTAAGACATTACCGTTGAAAATATACTTTAATTGTTTGGTTACAAATAAGGGTGAGGTGACTTGTAAACTTTTCAAATGCCATTTACTACCTACGTAAAAAAGTTACTTGAAAACGACGTAGTTTCTTCTTTCGTTTATACAACCTCTATGCGAGGTTGAATCAAATTAAACAATAAAAAGCTTTTGGTGATTATATTTATTCATTATTTGGTGATTATAAAAATCAACTGAGGAGAAAAACCTTATATTATTTTAGATAAATTTTATTTATCATAACCTTTAAGACATTACCGTTGAAAATATAAGAGAAATCATTACCCTACGTGTCGTAGCGTGAAATGCGGCGGACAATCTTCCCTACATTGCATAAGCTTATTTCACACTCGTTTCCTTCTGTTGTTTGTCCCCTGTTTTTCTAGATTATCGTCATAGGACATTCATTCCTTTTTCCACGCTCCAATTATCACAAAGCGAAGCATGTTATTACACATCGCTGTCTATGCTTACAAACAACTTTTTCTCTCCGTTCTACGTCATTTATTTGGTAAACATACGGTTTCGACTCAAAGAGCAATACTTTATTTTGTTTTTTTTGTGATTACTCGAAATTTGCTTTAGTAATTTTAGCTAGTAAATTTGCGAAATTTAGTAGCTTTATTTTTGCATATAATATATTTTGTAAAAGAAAGGTTTTTTTGTTACAAACAAATTAAGTATATTTAGGTTCTTAAAAAAAACGACCGCTTTAAAATTTTAACCAATTTTATATCTTGATTAAATTTTTATATATGGTCCAATTTTATTCATTTTGTGGACAAGGAAAAGAAACATGATCCCAGAACGATGACATTATTTAGATTTCTGAATTATACCAGATTTATACATATTATATAAGAAAAAATAAAGTTATGTTTCTATCATCTATATACTGCGTCTAAACCCCACCCCTGTTGCTATTATTATTAGAACTATTTTCTGAAACATGTAACTTGGATTATTACATTTTTGGAATAATAATTTAAAATGCTAAACTGGCACCATTATGTAAAATATGTAGTATCATATGTTGTAATATATGTAATAATAGTAAACTTCTTGTGTGATTCGGTCTCGCTATTTCATTACCATAATTATTTTAGTAGTACATATTGAGTTTTATGGAAAACGCTTCAACACGACAATTTCAAATTCTTTATTTTCTTTTTTTTTTCTTTTTGACAAACATAGTTTGTAGAGAATAGTCATAAATATAAATTGCTAAAAACTAAACACTAAACAAGACTAAACAAGACATGAAATGAATTTAAAAGCTAAATGAAATACAGCTGATATCTAAGATATAAAAATTCTCCGACTGCATAAAAAACTGTTTCACATAAAAATTGCTGAAGATTCCTTTTAAATACATTTATTGAACTGGTGGACTTTACAACTGTGGGCAAATGATTAAACACCTGTGGCCCGGATACCCTGGGCGATTTAAATTTAATGTTACCTTTTGAAAATAGTATAATAATATATTTTGTATAAAGTATGTATATCAATATCTAGTATTTAAGTTATGCATATCACCACTAGTTTTAAACTGATGTAAGTTATTAAAAATAAAAACACATAATTCAAAAATGTGTAGACACGCCAAAGTTAAAATTTTATGTTTTTTAAAATATTCTCTACAACTAGTTAGTCGGGAGACACCAGCGACACAACGCAATATTTTCTTTTGTATGACGAATGTACCATTAGCATAACCAGACATGCCCCAAAAACATATCCAGTATCTTAGCCTGGACTCCACGAGTGCATAATATATCATAATCGTTAATGTAGACTACAAAGAGAATTAGTCCTATTATAGATCCTTAGGAAACAACCATGGTTGTAGTAACAAGACAAGTCTACAACTGGTTACACAATCCTCGATCCTCATCTGCAGGCTCACATATTGTTGTCTATTGTTTAGAAATGACATAATCCACAGTAAAGAATTTCCAGTAATACCTATCTGTTTTAGTTTTTTAAATAATATTTTATGGTTGACACAGTCAAATGCCCTACTAAGATCACAAAATATTCCTATAGGACATTCGCCTGCATCAATCAAACTGGTTAAATGAGCATAAAAATGCATGGACCGCCGTATTAGTAGATTTATTTTCTTGAGATCCATGTTGATTTATAGTAATGATATTATTATTTTTTAGATAACCATTTAATCTCTTTAAATATCCATACTCAAATACGAAAATATATTGGAAATTGTTATAGGCCTATAATTGCTGACCAGTTTTGGATCTCCTTTTTTAAAAATGGGAACTACTTTGCCTGTCTTAGGAAAATCCCCATTGCAAAAAGACAAATTGGTGAGATACAACTGAAAGAAATTTTCATGATTTGTAATAATTGACTGACTGTCTTTGTCTACTGTATTACATGGAATTTTCGACACGATATCAATGGGTGCATTTTTAAAAAATGTGTTAAAAGTGCATGCTATCTCTTGGGGATCTGTAATTATATTATTGTCATCATACATTAAACAAGTATTAGAATTGTTATTAGCACTTTTTGAAAAATCATTGACAGTTTTCCACGCGATCTTATTGGGATCATCAGATGAAGTAATGATTTTCTGGTAATAATTTTTTCTTGTTTTGGTCAAAAGTTTTCTATGTTTTTTCCGTTGTTATTGATAAAAATCTCTAAGAATTGGTACTGGCCTTGACAATGCGTGTAAATTTCTTAATTCAAAACTCGACTTTCGCACTTCATTATTAATCCATTTATTTTTAGTTGTTTTGATTTTTTTCCTTGTTGATGGAAAGCTATAATTAAAAGGATACAAAAATATATTTATAAAAGCTTGAAATGCTAGATTGGTATCTAAGATTCCATAAACATTATTCCAGTTTTCGTTAATGAGTTTAACGATAAAGTGATTTAATGATTCCTCACCAAATTATCTTTTTTGTATAAAGTATGACAATTCCGTTTTAAAGTCAAGTTCTACCAAAACTGTTCTGTGATCTGATACAGTTTTGTCAAATACACAAGACAAACCGGAGTTCGAGAAATTTACAAATACATTATCTAATGTTGTAACACTTGTATCCGTGACTCTAGTTGGCCAATTAACAAGATTAAAACTAATATTAAAATTCAGTAAAACATTGAGTAGATTAACATGGTCGTTAGTCATATTTCTGGTACCTACATTAAAATCACCACATATTACAAAACATATATTTGGTTTATATAAATAATTTAAAATATCTTCGAGGTTATTCGAAAAAATACTTAAATCACCAGATGGTGATCTGTAACAATTTAATATAATATATGAGTTATTTTTCTTGTCTTTGAAAAAAATAATACAAAATTCAGAATGTTTATCAACACAATATTGCTTTATCCTCTTCCTTTAGCTTTTCGAACCCAAATTCCTACGCCTCCTCCTCTTATTGAATTACCTCGCAAATAACAACTTGCTAGGATAAAACCTTCAATGTTGACGTTCCCAATAGAATAATTCCCATAATTCCGTTAAATAGATAATATTTATGCTCTTATGAGAAGTAAGTTCTAAAATAACATCACAAATTTTATCACTATTTATGCTTTGAATATTTAACAGCATTAAATTTGGATTAAAACTTACCCCTGATTTTGGGGTTGCCCCCGTAGGTATACAAAAACTATTTACACAAGCGTTCTTAGGTCATACTGAAGGATCCATTGCTTTTTATCGTGGTATCTGTACTTGTGCCTACAATAGCTTGTCTATGTCTTCTGCTTCTATGACGAACTTCTTCCCGTCTACCGTTGTCTGAAGAGCTGCCGTCTCCTAGGGAAACGATTGACGTCATAATTTTTTCTTGTCCGTGATAAGATCATTTCTCTTATTGGACTATTGAGGAATCGATGTAGAGACGTTAGTTGACTTACATTTACCTTATTTTTTTTCTGTAATATTTCATGATTGTTTTCGATTTCACGATTGTCTTGTTTCTCCGTAGATTCGCATACATTAGTATTATAAGGTTTATCTGTTTTGTCTGAAGATTTGGCAACGTTTGAACTAGAAGATGCATTTAAATGAATATTTTTCGATTTTAACAACAATATTAGCACATTTTAAATCACATGTTAGCTTATTGATTTCTAACCTCAACTTGAGAATATCACTGTTGATCACACTATTTTCAGCGGACTTATCAGTCTCTCTGTATTCCACCAGTTGTTTGATACTTTCCCTCACTTTAACGAGTCTGGCACCTTTTTAGATATTAAAATTTCTATTAAATCGGACCTTTTTAGACGATCTAGTTCCTTATAAACACTCTTGTCAAACGCCATGTTGCCGACATAAAATTTATTTTCCCAGTTTGCCAGATCCTGACTTTATTCGTTGGGAGCTTGTTGGCCAATATGCTTCCAGTATGAAAATCCTATTGAGCATGTCTTGGACTATTCAAGGCGTGTACAAAGACGAGAAAGACTACATACAATAAAAAATTAACTTCGTGTTGCGCTTAATGAGAAGTGGGAAAAGTTGCTCCAGTAGTATATTCGAACGTAAATTCGTGGAATATCTCGATAGCAGCCATAGTCCAAGCTAGAGGAGGCAACATTCGATGTTAACAAATTCTTTTCTTATTCAATCACTCGCTTTTTATGATATCGCTTAATTGTTCCATAATTATTTTAAAAAAAATTTAAGCACATCGAGATATCAAACTGAATATAAAGACAATGTAATCTGTATATTTATATTACTTCAATTTACTATTTTTATTGTGAATAAGCAACAATTTTACTTTAAAATAAGTTAATTTGGACGTTTCGATTCCAACTTTAAGACCCCTTTCAGACGAGGATACTGTATGTGAGATACTGTATGCGAGCTACAGAATTTGTGTCTGAAAGCGTTCATTTAACGTAATGTTTCTTCTGTATCTGGCATACGCATTCGGTATCTCGCATACTGTATCTGTCGCGCGTCTCGTGTGAAAAGCTCCATTTGAGTCTATGTAATATCTGCGTCTCGGATACGCGTATCTCAGATACAGTATCCTCGTCTGAAAGGTGGGTAAAACATTAATTAATGTTTTGTATTTTGAGAACGATTTCTGAAGTGGAAATCGAAACGTCAAAATAAAAATATTTTAAAGTAACATTTTGGCTTATTCCCAATAAAAATAGTAAATTGCATTTTAGTTTTACTGACGTGGTGTTATTTGGAACCAACTTAGTTGAAATTGTACGTCTTTGAAATTTTTGTCTCTACAACTTTTATTGAAATTATTCCCCAACCATATTTTTAAAGAGACATTGTTGTAAAAACAACATTTTATATTAATTTTAGTTTAATTTTTCTTTCTTACAAAAATTGGCTTGGATCTTATGCTACACTGTACTGCTAGACTGTACTTTTTGCCTGCAGAATATTTGTGCCATAAATACCTTATAAGGGTTTTTGAGTTGTAAACCGACGCCGTCTTGTCGGCACTTTTAGATAAAGATTCAAGCCAAAATCTCTCGCAGATGTGTCGATGTGTTCAGTTTCAGTAGTTCAGTGTGTCAAGCTGTGCGGTACTCGCCGGTACCTAAAGTCCGTTTTACAGCTTGCAATTTTACCTGCAAGACGCAAGAAAGTTGCCCAAAGGCATGCGCAGTATGTCGTTAGCTGATTATTGCCTGCAACTTATTGCAGTTGCGCGATAATCGGTTTGGTGCCATTTTCTGTGCAAGTTTTCATGCAAGTCTAGGGGAATTTGTAGGAAGTTTGATTTTTTCACAATGTCAAATGTCATAATCACTGATTTGTAGATTATCGGCTTTTTCTAATTTTAATATTTTTAATTAATACGTTAAAGTATCATCAAAAATTGAACTATCTTCTGCCCGAAGTACCAACAATGTCTTGCATAGTCTTGGCATTACGAAATTTACTATCAATCTATCTAAATCAATCTATCTATTGAAATTAATTCTAAATCTATCTATCGAAATTAATTCAATCTATCTATCAAACTAAATCGACTAAAGTGTTTTAAATAAACAAGTAATTAAAAAAAATCATAAATAAGTTAGGTTAAGAGTAAAAATTTCAACATTAATTGCAAGCTGTAAAGTCGCACATAAAGACCCTGCAATAAATTGCATGAAAGTTAGTCATGCAAGAAGTTGCAGCAAGTTTTCTTGCAAGCTGTAAAGCGGTCTTAAGCGACTAAGCAGTGACTAAGCGTCCTAAGCCCTCTCTTCGCCTCCAAAATGCAGTGAAATGTGTATTTGTTTTCTCGATAGTTCGGGCGCTCCTAAAACGCCGATATAATAATGGACAATGTTTTAAAGCGAACTCTTTCATTAGTATTAGTGCTTTTGTAAATATTCTAGTTATTAAATGTGTCAATTCGATTAATCACGCTTATTTTTC
Source organism: Diabrotica balteata (assembly GCA_918026665.1). Classification (NCBI taxonomy): domain Eukaryota; kingdom Metazoa; phylum Arthropoda; class Insecta; order Coleoptera; family Chrysomelidae; genus Diabrotica; species Diabrotica balteata. Next base: position 57,581,924 of record OU898283.1, read on the forward strand.
TCTAAGTACAACCGCTATTAAACCAAACACATAAGGAGCCATCGCCGTGAAGTCTGCTTGTATATATCGAACGAAACTCTTTTACGGTCCATGGTCCTAAAATATTTGGTACTGTACACGCACGGGGAAAGGAATTTAATAAGCTTTCCCCCAACAATTGGTGGAAATCAGACAAAATTTCATCAGACATTAAATAATACCTTTTCAATAAATGACCTATTGCCTACCGTCGGTCGAATATTGATGAGTGAAGAATTTAAATTCAGATTTCCACGATATATTACAATTAGCTATTATTATCCATACAATGGGATCCATGTTGTAGGATAACGTTTACAAATTCAATTAGTTTGTTTTCTACGCGTGGGTACTTTAAATTATTGAAAATTAGTTTTCGAGTGAACAAGGCGGCGAATAAAGAAATTGACCCACATAAAAAAACGTGAAGTTAAAGCAGGATAATCTTCATAAAGTGTTCAAAAATATTTCTGCGGAACATAAAAAGATATTAGATATTGTATTTATAATACGGGATTAAGCCATTATTGTTGTAATGATTACATTTTTAACTAAAAAAATTACAAAATCCGTAAAATAGTTTCAAAACACAATTCAGATTTCTGCTTATAATCTGAGCCTTCTAAAAATTGCAAGGCAAACAGACGTTGATAAAAGATGTTAAAAGATACATGGGAAATCTAAAATTTGCATTCCACGACATGTCTTTACAACTAAGCAGAAATCTTTAGCGAATTGTGTTTCTCGTACTCACACAGAGTATATTCGAATAAAATGAAAAAGACAGCAAATATTTGTTGTATAATAGGTCTCATCAGAACAGTTATTCATAGGTGTTCTCAACGTGAAAAATCAATATTTTCTGTCTTTTAAGAAGCAACACTAAAATGGCTTCAATACGGACGCAATAGCGACATCTAATAATAAAATCCGTAAAATAGTTTCGAAACACAATTCAGATTTCTGCTTATAATCTGAGCCTTCTAAAAATTGCAAGGCAAACAGACGTTGATAAAAGATGTTAAAAGTTAAAGATGTTACAATTGTATTTTGAAACTATTTTACGGATTTTATTATTAGATGTCGCTATTGCGTCCGTATTGAAGCCATTTTAGTGTTGCTTCTGAAAAGACAGAAAATATTGATTTTTCACGTTGAGAACACCTATGAATAACTGTTCTGATGAGACCTATTAGGTCGAAATACTTATCAACAGATACATAGACGCTGTTTGCGTGAAATCAAATATTTGCTGTCTTTTTCATTTTTAAAAAATTACGTTTCGACCTCCACTTCGGAAACTGGAGTGGAAGTCGGAAACGTTCCCAAAAAAGATTATTTAAGAAATGTGTTAAAAAGAGTGTATGACTGCCAAAGTTGCCACAACTTTGTCAACAACTTTGGCTTTTTCAATTTTTAAATTTCCAACATTCCAAAAACATGGCAATTATTTTCTTATAAACAATTTGATTAACTTTTTTCCATTCCCCAGGAAATTTTTTTTTTATTATTTTCAAGTTGGTCCAGAAAAAGTCCTGACAAAGTGATCGTTAGGAACGAAGTTCCATTTTTCAAATCATCGATATCGAGAAATGAAATAAACTTGAGTGCGTAGAAATTTAACATCGTAAAATTAATGCTCCAAGCAAATTACTTTTTTATTGCTAACACAAAAAGGATATTTGACAATTAATGTAATAAGGGGTATGACCTCCTCTTACATTAATAACTTCTTTCATATGATTAGGCATACATCTAATCAAGTTAGCTTTTGTTTCTTATAGATGGAGGATTGAGGTCTGGACTTTACGTTGGACGTTCAATGATCCGAAAACCGACTTGTTTAAATGATATTTGAACAATTCTTGAGGTATGATTCCTTGCATTAACGTAAGGTACCATATGCATTTCTAAAATCTCGATGTATCTAGTGCCCTTTAAGCCTCTTCGCTCATGAAAAGAATTACTAATACGAATAAAAACAAGGTCCGTTCGGTCGCTACTATAGAGGCATATTCTGGTCTCATCTGAGAACAAAATAGATGCCCATTGTTTCAAATTCCAGTTCAGTTGATCCCGTGTAAAACGCAGTCGTTCGCTGCCGTAAGTTTTTGATCAATTGCCAATTTTTTGCCCATTGCAATTGACAATTTTGAACATTTTTTTTTTAATTTTTCTTTTCTTTTTCTGTTTAATTTATAATATCTTAAATATGACAAACATGTAATTTGATAAATATTTATAATTGTAGGTAAGTAATGTAAATTGAAATATCAATAATTTCCATATTCCTATTCCTATGTTTTCCAATAAAACCCATTCTAACAATATCGTTTAAATTTTTTTTTGTCGAAATTTCTTTAAAAGGTTTACATGGTTAATATAACATTAAAATAACTATGTAAGTGACACATTATTACCAAAACGCACATTCTGTACGAAAAGAATACATACAAATTAAAAATGAAACGTCAAAATTTCTTAACCAGAACGGGAAATGTAGTTTCAGCGCGAATTTTAAAGTATTCCCTCCACTACTCTAAGCTGAATAAATCGGAGCTCCACATTTAGAATCTATGACTATTCAAAAAAAAAATTAATCTTTGTATAATAAAACTTTAGTCCTTTATCTTTCGAATGCTGCTAATTTATCCTGGATGAAAAACTGCCCAACGACATCGAAAAAGAGAATTATGAATATTATGCTGACAAAGAGCAATTATGCTTTATTCGAGAGAACTAAAAAAGTTCATGTGTCCACTCATTACACATTAAATGATATATGATACACTTTCTCTTATGCAAGTAGGTAGAATACGCCAAATATTTATGTTATGATGAGAATGTTGATGAAGTATTTGAAATGTATAACATATTAGAAGTTCTAGTTCTGCTTTTAAACAAGTCGAGACGTATTGGTACTCCAAAATTAAAAGATAAAATAATGGATTTAAATTTTATGAAAATTATAAAGAAAACAGTGATACATTTTTATGTATCGCTTTCCTATTTTGTCTCTTTCCCCTAAGACATGAAGTTATATACAGGACCTCGTAACGTAATATCGTTAAATTCACTCAATATAAATTCCATTATGTATTTGGCTGTAATGTGTTCTCTTTGTTATTTCTTTTATTATTTTCTTGGGCTCTAGAGAGTAATAAGTTAGTTGGTCTCGTCATCGTTTATTTTATGGTGGAATTATTGATTGTAATAGACATCGTGTGTCGCCAGGATATTTTGTGTTTTCTTAGTCTATATCTATAAATCTATATGTCGAATGTCTTAGTCTATTGAAGTATGTACAGTTGTGTTGTAAGTATATATATATATATATATATATATATATATATATATATATATATATATATATAGTTAAAATATTGAAAAAAGTTGTCAACCCTTAGCTAACGTTCACCTTATTCTGTAAAACCCTGTATACGGAAATGCATTATTATAATTATTATTGGTAAGAGAGTAAGACCTTGATTGAAATTAAAATTGTTTTTATGGATTAATAATTACATTAGGGATGACCTCGATTACGTAGTCGTGAGCATAAGCAATATTTCCAGGATATTACATTATTTGATCCCGTTACTATATTATGTAATAACATTCGCCCTTCAAACGTGCAAGGATCATTTTAGTTTTTGTGTGCTCATGTACTGAATGAAATAACCACATATATGTATTACAGGTAGCACAAAATGAAGTTTTTATTTACTTGTTTTTCGGTGTAATAGATAATGATAATATTGGTGTCTCTATAGAACAGACGAATCCAGAATATAGTTGGAAAACAAACAAACAATTGAAATTTTTCATCAAACAAATTAAGTGATGTTTTTGGGTATCCTAAGTTGTAAGTTTGAACACGCCTGAAAATCCGAAGGCAATTTCTTAAGTTTGATAATGTATGTAAAAGTTAATAGTTTGTCAGGTTTTCTCTCTTACCTAAGTAATGTAGAAAATATTTAAAATCATAACTGTCGTCTAGGAGAAATAGTAGGAGAGAAAAACTAAAAACGAGATTGGGATAGATGAAAAACGATGAGTTTTCAACGTTCCATTGGAATTGTCATTTCAAGCACATTGGATATTGTAATTTATGAAGGATGTCTACTTTTTGTTATTACTCATCAGCGTCTACACCGAGGATAGACACATTTAGCAATCGCTTTTAATATGAGGAATATCCTTTACTTATTTAGTTTAGTTGGTCCCAGATACTTTTCGTGTATTACAACATTCTAGTACTGGTATTGATTTTACAATTTCTTAGGCCTTTATAATAATTATGTATAGCAGTTTTTTATGTAACAATGTTTTTATTTTATTTCAGTATGTGAACGACTTAAAAGAAAAACGAGCCAGAATAATCATTGCCGATGTATTCGACCATGATGCACGAATGGTGATATGCGAAGCATACAGACTTGATATGACAGCAAAACAGGGTTATGTGTGGTTTTTGCCCGTTTGGTTGGGCAAAAATTGGTACGATACCAGCATCAACGACAATAAAGAAAAAATTAATTGCAGTCGTGCTGAAATGATAGAGGTAATTACCTTTCCTAAATCTATTTAGTTCACTATTAGTTAGTCTTACTAAAAGTGCGAATATTATTTATTCGCCCTAGAGCGCACCTTGTTTGCTGCAGCAAACTTTAAGTATATTCCCTTGAACATCTGTTTTATTTGCAACAATAACCGTATTGTGTTTGTTTTGCGTAAAACTTATTGAGATCGCTAATTTAATTATTAGAATGATAACGAAAACAATGTAATATTTTAATTGTGAATAAATTAGCAATTACAAAGAACAAAGAAAAGCACTTACCCGTTTGAGTATATTGTATTCATTGTAGCTAAAATAGCGTAGAAAAATAGAGGTTGAGCCCTTGGTGGATAGAAAATCGACGTCGGCGCGCCGCGGCGCCAAAGGACGCTCCACGTTTCCGATAAACTGGAGATGTTTACAGCTAGATGTCTCATTTAAATCTGTATTTGTCAGTATTTGTAGGGATAAAATCCTTACCTAAAAATTGCGTATACAATTCCTCAGAAGAATGTGTAAATATTTACAAAATAACACAATTCGTCAGTGCAACTTACTAGTCCTTGAGATTATTTATAAAAAGGTTTGACACTCTTGGTAAGTTGGCTAAGGAAAAGAACCATTCAAAACGTGTTTTTTTGTAAATGTGTTTCATAAAATCTAGTACGTCTTGCATCAATAAAAAGTCTGACATAAATAAACTGAATAACATTTATTGTTATTTACTAGAAAAACATCAAAAATAAAATAAATATTTACCTGTACATAAATTACAGCTGTATGTATAATATGTTGCATACCATTAAGACAGGTTTAAAAATTAAAACGTATAATCACCCAAAAGGGGCTTCTAGTATTTCTTGAAAAGAAAGATGATATCAAGTACGCCTAATTACATTTTAATTACAGGGTTTTTACTTTTTGTTCTCTATGCATAAGAGTTCGAACATACCAGTAAAAGATGCGATAAACAAAGTTTTACTATCTGTACCCAAATTTTAAAAATTTTAAAATGTATTTTGTCCATGATTTTATATTTTAATGTGTGTTATCAATGTTGAGTGTCAATGCTTTTATAAATAATCTCAACGACTAGTAAGTTACACTGAAGAATTGGGATATTTTTTAAATATTTACATATTTGTCTTTTTACAGTGTCTTGAGAAAAAGGAAGAAAACCATTCTGAAAGCTAGACAAAAAGTCAAAAGAGTGTTTTTTAACATCCCGGTCAATTTTCTGACTGCAACCCTAATAAAATGTGTTGTTTGTTTATATAATATATATATATATATATATATATATATATATATATATATATATATATATATATATATAAATGAAGTTTTATTTTGAGGATGCAGTCATTTAAGTAGGGTAGGATAAGTTAAACTCTTTGTTCTTAAATCAAGCTTTCGCAAAATTTATTTGCTTCATCAATATATGCTAAAATATGTTATGGTAAATACAATGAAATTAGAATTAAAAAACATTGTATAAAACTAATATAAAAACTTACAACATGAGGTTATACCATTAAATTATTAAATTCACAAAACATTCTTAACTTATCTAAATTATACTTTTATGTAAGTACAATATTTTGTAAAATTATTATAAATACAAATATTTTATTTTAAAAATATTTATATTTATAATAATTTTACAAAATATTGTACTTACATAAAAGTATAATTTAGATAAGTTAAGAATGTTTTAGAATTTAATAATTTAATGGTTTAACCTCATGTTGTAAGTTTTTATATTAGTTTTATACAATGTTTTTTAATTCTAATTTCATTGTATTTACCATAACATATTTTAGCATATCCTGATTAAGCAAATAAATTTTGCGAAAGCTTGATTTAAGAACAAAGAGTTTAACTTATCCTACCCTACTTAAATGACTGCATCCTCAAAATAAAACTTCATTTTACATAACGTGTCAGTCAATAATACCTAACTACTTTATATATATATATATATATATATATATATATATATATATATATATATATATATATATATATATATATATATATTGGAATCGAATCAATTGGAATAAAATGGAATCTAATCGATTGGAATTAAATCGGATCGAATCGATTGGGATCGAATCGATTGGACTCTAATCGAATCTATTGTAATTGAATAGAATCAAATAAAATAGAATCCACAAGGAAAAAAATTCCTGTAGCTGGCTGTATACCACGTATCACAAAAAAGAGGTTAGTCTTCGTAAATGGGTATATTTATTTAAAAAACCCTTAAAAGGGCTACATCAATAAAACAAACGTTTTCGGACCACACAGTCCATCATCAGGTTTTAAAATCGAAAAAATGTTAGGTCACAATGCCTGAGCCACCAAAATACTAGGGTAAAAACCGTGTAGAGGTTCTCTCACCGGCTCTGGAACTCGCTTCAGCCATGTGTTACCTCTAGCCAAATTTGATTTAATACTGAACATCACAGTTATTTTACAACACAATGTATAACCTTTTATAACTAAATGTAATTAAAGGGTTTTTACCCTAGTATTTTGGTGGCTCAGGCATTGTGACCTAACATTTTTTCGATTTTAAAACCTGATGATGGACTGTGTGGTCCGAAAACGTTTGTTTTATTGATGTAGCCCTTTTAAGGGTTTTTTAAATAAATATACCCATTTACGAAGACTAACCTCTTTTTTGAAATAGAATAGAATCGATTGTAATCGAATCGAATGGAATCGTACCGATTCGATTGAACTCCAATCGAATAGATTGGTATCAAATCGAGTGCAATCTAATAAAATCGAATCAAATCGATTGGAATCGAGTCGAATTTAATTTAATTAAATTAAAAACCATCGCCACTTGATAGACGATAAGAAAGCTATACTTCACCTCCTCGGTCACTCCCGGAGTACCACATCCCGTTTCTTACTTTAGACAAAACTAGTCCTATATACAATAAATTAAATATGTAGTTTTAAAAATACAAATTTATTCGTAATAAACAACCATACTTTGAGAGGTCTCCATTATTAAATTTAACATCAGTTAAAAGCAGTAGCAATAAATATTCCGGTAGATATGACTGTAAATTCGTTCTAAACGTAAATAGTTTTATATTTCTAGTTTGAGGAAGCTAACCACGTTAAGTTGACGATAGTCTCTAGTAAAATAATTAAAATAGTGTTTTTATGTTTTATTTTTTTACTGAACGTTGGTGCTTAAAACTTTCAAAAACAAACAGTGGCTTTAAAGATTTACAGAATCATCTACACTATTTTCTTATTATATTGTAAATTATGTGTATTTAATAATAAACATTTTTCAGCATTTCATCTGTTTTTATTACACAGAAATGAATGAATGATTATTAATAAGGCCTTGTAACAAATATATTATTTTTAGGCAGCAAATGGTTACTTTTCCTTAACCCATGCATTCTACGCTTCTAACGATTCCATAATGCAAGAAAATAAGACTGTAGGGCAATGGAAACAGAGCGTGGCTAAAACTAAACCTCAGATTCTGGATTCCGACTACGCAGGATTTGCATACGATGCCGTTTGGACATATGCAATGGCATTAAACCAATTGGTTAAAGAAGATCCAGAAGCTTTGTCAGACATGCATTCGGGAACAACTACATCGTAAGTAATCGCTGTTTTTTACTTGGACTGAACTGATTCAAAATCAAAAGTAGATCTACGTTTTATCATCGTTGTTGACATATAACATAATTCATAATTTAGTAGTGAAATTTGGATTAAATTTATGTTCGTTGTATATTAGGTAGAGCAAAAGTAATCACCCTATTTACTCCAGGCGTCAGAGACGAAAATGCAACTGAACCTCTAAAAATCATACGAACGGGATTCCAAAAAAATGAAAACAACTTTACCACTTTTTCCCTCCGGATTCCCCCTAAAACGTATCCTTGTAGTGGGTGAAAACGGAAAAAATTGATTTACCTAGAATATATTATATACGCCGTATAAAAAAATGTTTTAAATAAAAAATGTCCATATAGAAATTCCACTACGACCGGTCCATGAAGTTGATAAATTTTAGTGATCTCATGGGAATCGTAAAAACTGGAAAAATCGAGCAACGTTTATTTATTTAATACCTGTATAAAAGTTGACTTAATTTCCGGCAAAATACAAAAACCGCTTAAGAAAGCTTACACAGAAAAGAATTGTGTTCATTCTTTTGTGCAACAATGCGTCGGTGAGACGGATTTCGTCGCAGATTTCCTGGCCGTCCCACACCTTCTGGTAAGACATTTGGCCACTTGCCTTAAAGAGACTGGAACAATACGAGACGCTTCCAAGACTGGCCGGCCCCGGAGTAGCCGTAGCTAAGAATATAGCTGATTCCTACGCAGAAATTTGGTAAATGATTTGAAGATGTTTCCTTACAAAGTAAGTGCAGGCAGTGCATCAGCTGTTAGCTGTTAGATCAAACGCGTCTAACCTACCTCGAGGGATCTTGAATCTTAACGAAGAGAAGGACGATTTTTCATTGAAAATTATTATGACATGTGAGGCTCATTTCCATCTTAGCGGTTAGGTGTGTCACTTACGAAGAGCCTTCACTAGCTCAAAGTTACTGCATGGTGTGCTGTTTACGCTGGACTATAGAAAATGTCACACTAAGAGTGCAGTACGGGTAATATAGGAATGCACAATTGCCGGATTTCACGCCTTGTGCTTGGCGATACAAACAGGTCCAAGTGGTAGTCACAGAACCGTACCCAGATCTTTACGCCGCGCCGGGCTCTGTTATTTATTTCAAAATAATATATTGATAAAATAATTGCGTTCAATTAGCCAAATAAGAGGCATGAATTTTAATAAAAAGACCTTAAGTTTTTAGCGAGAATTTTATTATAAAACTGTATACTTTATTAAACTAACAAATGTATTTTAAATTACATTTCTTGATAGCTATAAATATACCGGGTGGAACCTCCGGTAACTCGATTTCCGTGCACCCGGCCCAATATCCAAGAAAAACTTTTTCTTTTGTAAATATGTGAAAAATTATCAGGAACGGGAATATCGAAAAAGCTTTGCACATTTTTTAATCCCGGCGATGTTATTAAAAAAACAAGTTGCGCCCTTGAATCACTGCGAAATTTTAACACCTACTATAAAAATTTTTTTTGTGGAAATCTGAAGTGCAGTTTTTGTCCTTATTAAAACATAATGCAGTCTCGCATTTTTTACACACAACATAAGTTTACCTAGTTCCTTGGCATAGCAACCTGGTAGTTTTCAGCGAAACCTTGTGTTATTCCATATGGGATAATGGTTTTCCTTGCCCACACGACCAGATGAGCAGGTATAAGGTTTATAGTGTAAGTTATGTAACATTATATTATATTTATACTTTATTAAACTAACAAATATATTTTAAATTACATTTCTTAATAGCTATAAATATACAGGGTGGAACCTCCGGGAACTCGATTTCCGTGCACCCAGCCCAATATCCGAAAAGCCCATACTCTGATTGGACTCGTAAATGCATTTTATTGGTTATACAGTGTAAAATAATCGAGGTTACTCACATATATTCAATTAATTATACTAAAGTCGTCCTCTACGTCCGAGAAGTCGGATTCGCTTTCGCTACTCTCCCCTGTGTTCGCGTGAATTATCAATTGGTCTACGTCATCTTGCAGGTTGTCCGCAGTCCACATCTCAGTTTCCGTTTTCTCAACAACATAAGTGACCTAATTGCGCCAATTTTGCTCTGTGTCGCGTGAGAAACCGTCGTCGATTAACTAGCGTACCTCGTTGTTTTTAAAAGTGGTACTATGGGTACCTACATATCGCTACACAACATGTCCACAGGAAAAAAGAACATACATAAGTTAAGAAATAAACAAGACGACATTGTGACTGATAAGGAAGAAATAGTGAAAACAGTGAAAGACTTCTACAGACAACTCTATGAAACAAGTGAATCCGATGAAAGTCGCCCCTTACCAAAGATAGAGAATCAAGGCTCACAATTAATGCCGAACATAACTGTTGACGAAATTAAAAATGCATTTCGAATGATGAAGAACAATAAATCCCCAGGTGAATATAGGGTAATGACAAAAAGCCTAAAACTAGGAGGAAATAAGCTCTTACTGACACTTGCTAAACTGTTCAATAAATGTCTGTGCCAAGCGATAACACCGACGCAGTGGAACAATGCGGAAATCATCTTACTTCATAAGAAGGGAGATATCAGCGACCTTAGAAACTACCGCCCCATTAGCTTGTTGTCACAAGTATATAGGCTATTTACAAGAGTTATTACCAACAGGCTAGGAAGTAAGTTGGATTTCTATCAGCCAAGAGAGCAAGCAGGTTTTAGAGCAGAATATGGCACGAATGATCATTTACAAGTAATTAAGAACTTAATAGAAAAGAGTGTTGAATATAACAAGCCATTAGTCATGATATTTGTTGACTATGAAAAAGCTTTCGACACAATAAGTCATCAAAAGATGTTAAAAGCCTTAACAGAGTGCCGTATAGATCATCGCTATATAAACATGATAAAATACATCTATCAAAATGGGACAGCAAGCGTGAAACTGGCAGATAAAAAAACTAACGTATTTAAAATAAAACGGGGAGTGCGACAGGGAGACACAATTTCGCCAAAATTGTTTAGAACATTATTAGAGCATATGTTTAAGAACGCAAATCTGATGAAAAAGGAATTAATGTCAATGGAGAAATGCTTAGTCATTTGAGGGTTGCTGACGATATTGTCCTTTTTGCTGACAGAATCGATGATGAAGTATCGCAACTGGAGAAACTATACCTAGCCTCCCTACAAGTTGTATTAAAAATCAACCACACAAAAACACAAATCATGACAAATCTTGTGTTAAGCGAAAAGATTTCAGTCAATGACATGCATATTGAAGAAACCACCTCTTATAAGTACTTAGGACATAAGATACGCCTAGGAAGAGATAATCAAACGTGCGAACTAAACCGCCGCATAGGACTCACTTGGGTGGCATTCGGCAAGCTGAGCTATGTTCTTAAATCAGAACTGCCTATGTGTCTTAAAAGAAAAGTCTTTAATCAGTGCGTGTTGCCAGTACTTACATATGGTGCAGAGACATTAACACTAACCAAGAAAGTAAGAAATAAAATTTGTGTTACCCAAAGAGCCATGGAACGATCGATGTTAGGCATTTCTCGTAGGGATCTGATCACGAACAAGGAAATAAGACGGAGAACAGGAGTGACAGATGCCATAGAAAGAATTATGACCCTTAAGTGGAACTGGGCGGGGCACATAGCTAGAATGTCGGATAACAGATGGACACAGCGAATAATACAGTGGAGACGAGACAAGAAGCACATCGAAGTAGAGGTCGTCCACCAATAAGATGGTCTGATGACATAAACGAATCGACAAAAATTGGATGCAAACAGCACAAAACAGAAATACATGGAAAAGACTGAGGGAAACCTATATCCAGCAGTGGATAGATCCGGGTTAAATGATGATGATGAATTTAAAAAAGTACTTACTTTAAAAGTACTTACAAACTAAGTCTTTGAGAACCGCGATAAAAACACTCATTGCTCATACACAAACAAAACATCATAGCAATATATATATATATATATATATATATATATATATATATATATATATATATATATATATACATATAGTAGTTTTGAGTTTCTTGAACCGTATTATATTTAATATAAAATTAATGTTTTTTGGGTTTAGGTTCAATAAAGATATGTTACGTTGTTCTTGTCGTATTTGTGAGAACGAATTCTGGATTGAAGCAGTCAATGTCACTGTGCTCACAAAACATGAAAGCGGGAAGAAGCATAAATTTGATTTTGAAAACATCAGAATTTTAAAAACAGAAAAAAATAAAAAGAAGAGGGAGATATACGAATCAATAGAAATAAAAAGAAACACCAAGCAATAAATGACAAAAAATATATACAAAACCTAAATAAAATATATTTCAATGTGATTTAAAAAATAATAATATAACATCATAAAAAGCTTTTAAAGTCATAACATATCTCCACCTTACCTTTTTCGAAAAAATCAACGATACGCCCATATAAAAATAATTATATACTAATGACAGTAAACAATGCGATATCAGATATCAACTTTTATATGTCAGTTCGTTAATGTCTGTGACACGTTTTACGTTTTGGTAAGTCATATATACATATTTTACAATATCTGTTTGTCCTTATATATATACACATTTTAGAATCTTGACAAAGGCAAGGGTTTTCTGCCGAAACGTTGATTGATTGCAATGGAAAATAAAATCTAGTTTTACATGTAACATATCTTTATTGAACCTAAACCCAAGAAACATTAATTTTATATTATATATATATATATATATATATATATATATATATATATATATATATATATTTATATGTATATATATATATATATATATATATATATATATATATATATATATATATATCGATGGAAGGCAACCGTATATACGTATTTCTGACTATTGGTGCAGCCTCTTCAGTGCGGTGCAGCCAAGTTAGAAAAGGAGCTTATTAACTTGGGAAAGGATCACTACAGGAGCAATGCAACCAATTTGTGGCATTAGAGTTAGAAGCCCTGGAAACCCTGATGGTTTCCAGGGCAACAACCAACACTAACCACGGAGGAAGCTACAGCTACCTGGGGAAAGGAATGCCAAACGTTTAAAACAAATGGAAAAGGATAATGCGAGTGAATAATAAAAGTAAAAAGTAATGGCATGTCTCGCAAAACAAAAAACCAAAAATGGTATATCGATGGTAGGCAACCCTATATACGTATTTCTGACTATTGGTCGTCTTCAGTACGGTGCAGTTAAGTTAGAAAAGGAGCATATTAACTTGGGAAAGGATCACTACAGAAGCAATGGCAGTGGCAGTTATCATATCATTTTCTTGACTTAATGGAATCAATTCTAATAGATTAGTTAAGCAAATTTCGCAAACAGAACCAAAGTTTTTCATTAAAAAAATTACAGCATAACATGGGGTGATCACTTTTGCTCCACCTTTTATATTCGAATAATAATAGCATTAGCAAGAATAATTCATTTAGAATTTTGCGTTTTATATTAATTTTTTTTTTAGCAAATTAGTACAATACATTCAAAAATTAGACTTTAACGGTGTATCTGGCCACATCAAATTTAGAGGAGGTCCATCCCGTTTCTCCACTATAAACATCGTCCAATGGTACAACGAGAGCCAACATATCGTAGGCAGTTTCAATCCTAACGTTACTCACAACAGAGCCGAAATTAATGGTGGTAATCTAACCCTTTACGAGCCGCTCATTAAATGGTATACGGAAAACGGAGCGGTACCAGAAGATGGCACACTACCCCCTCCTACTTGCGCTTTGGAAGGATTGGCGAGAGCGTTCAACGTTACTTGTCAGACTGCTGCGATTATTTTGAACATCTTTTTAGTTGCTGTTCTGCTCATAATTGTAGTCGTTGTAGTCTTCTACATGAAGAGAAAATATGCTTTGAAGGTTGAGAAAACGAAGAACTATATGAGGTAACAATCAAATATGTTGCGGAATATATTATTTATCAAAGGTTTTACGATTTTTTTAATAAAACTTCATTTGGTTTTAGATCTCTGGGTATTCCATTTGACATGCACAATACCAGCGACCTCGACAAATGGGAGATACGCAGGGAATGCGTAGTCATCAACAGAAAACTGGGAGAAGGAGCTTTCGGTACTGTCTATGGAGGTGAAGTATCAGTAGACAACAACGGCACCTGGACAGCAGCCGCAGTGAAAACGCTTAAAGTAGGATCTACTACAGAAGAAAAACTTGACTTTCTTTCGGAAGCAGAAGCAATGAAACGTTTCGACCATAAAAATATCGTTAAACTCTTGGGAGTTTGCACCAAAGAGGAACCTGTCTATACCATTATGGAATTTATGCTGTACGGCGATCTCAAAACGTATCTTTTGGCTCGTAGACACTTGGTTAAGTCTGATATTGAGGAGTCTGAGGAAGTAAGTCCAAAGCGTTTGACTAATATGTCTTTGGATGTAGCAAGAGGACTGAGTTATTTGGCGGAGATGAAATTCGTTCATAGAGATATCGCTTCGAGAAATTGTTTAGTAAATGCCCAACGTTCTGTGAAGATTGGCGATTTTGGTATGACCAGAGCAATGTTTGATAATGACTATTACAAGTTTACCAGGTAAGACCTCGAAATGATTACTAGCTAGGTATTTTATTTATTCGCAATTTTTATTAACATCAAAGCGCTCTGCACTACTACACTCTGCATTATTGGGATTTTCAAGTTATTTAAATAATTCGTTCGATCTTTATTGTTGAATTATTGTGTTGGAGTAGTAGAGTAAAATATAGTTTTATTGATAGCTACTGAATTATTACGCTATAGTTGTTGTTGGGGTTAAAATTTATAATAGACTGCATTCCAAACTAGTCCCGAAGCTATATTGATAATCTCTCAAAAATGCTACGATTTATCAAATAAGTGTATTGCCCTCTCCACATAACAAAAACGTTTGACTTTTAAAAACGTTTTTTTTCTGTCTCAAGTGTCTCATAGACATAAAAACTAAGGAAATTTGGTGAAACCAGTTTGTTGCCCAAGCAGCATACACAAGTTCTTCAAATCATCGCACATTTATCAACGATGTTAAGTTTTTAAAGAATCATGGCGAAGTGCTCATGTCTCTTTCTCATGTTATCATATGATACGATATCTGAACCAGATATTTACAGTTAAGTCGGGGTCTAAGAACCATCTTTGGGAAAATCCGTATATCTCACCAAATCATTTATCTCTCCCTGTGAGATCAATTTTCATTTTAAACAATCTGATGATGAATAAATGTCATCTTCAAAGTCAGAGTTTGATGCCTGATCGTCCTCAGATTGCACTTCACCTTCATCTGAGTCTGGTGTATCTAATAACGTAGCAGTGATAACTACGGTTTATTTGCTCCTGCCGTACCATAGGTACCTAAAGCGGAAACTTTTCTTTTTAAACCAGTTTCGAAGGTCCTAAAAATATATTTTGCAAACTTTATGAGGACTACAAACTTTCTGTTGATTACCAAGTTTTAGTATAAGGTATGCAAAATACACTATCTTCAAAAATTCTGATAATATTGAGTTGTTGTTTTAACACTAAATTGGCCACAGATAAAAAACGAGAGTTAGGTAAATTTCTGGATTTTAGCGAGGCTATGTTACGAAATTATTATGTAAATAAAATTATAATAAAATCAACTTGGTAAGGAGCATTACAAAAAACTAGAACAAATTGACGGAAAGATACTGAGTTTATATTAGTTCATCAAGATTAGGAATAAAACTAAATAGGCAGCATGTATTATAGTAACCTCGATCTCGATCGGTTAATCGAGAGATTTTCAGTTGGCACATTGACGAATATGTTTATTTTACTATAATTATAATATAATTATATTGTATTCTAAGTTATCTATTTGTACAACTACTTGGGACAACATTGTACAACTTTTGTACAATGAGTCATCGGACAATACCCAAGAGATTAAATGTCGCATCGGAAAGGCAAGAAGTGCATTTTTGACTATAAGCTCTGTGTTCAAGAGCCATGACCTTACCCTAGAAACAAAAATAAGGCTCCTTAAATGTTACGTGTAGTCAGTGCTTCTGTACTGAGTAGAAACGTGGACGCTGAAGGCGGAAACTATCAAAACTTCAGGCTTTTGAGTTATGGTTATACAGAAGGATCCTGAAGATACCATAGACAGACAAAGTCACCAATGAAGAAGTACTGCGAAAGATGAACAAAACCGCGGATTATGTAAACATCGTGAAGGGCCGTAAGATTCAGTATTTGGGACATATAATGAAAAATCAAGGCAGATACGAGCTACTATAATGCACTGTGCAAGGTAAAATTGAAGAAAAAAGGGCCCCAGGACGGAGAAGAATATCCTGGCTTGCTAACCTGAGAGTATGGTATAGAAAGACCTCAACACAGCTATTCCGTATAGCAACCAACAAAGTCATCATAGCCAGAATGATCGCCAACGTTCGGAACGGACAGGCACCCTAAGTAGAAGAATTTTTTGTACATTTAATCCTCGAAATGTTTGGTACATAGATCTTGATGGAAGGAAAATTCTGCACACTAACTTTATAACGATATATTTTGCTTACCTCAGGGTAAGAACATGGGAGTAGAAGATTGGGCAAACAAAATAATCGAAACTGATGCGTACGACACTCAGGGGGTTATTGAAGAGCTGGGTCGTGGATAAGTTGAAATAAATGGGTCGGATTGGGGTATCTACAAAATGAAAACAAAGGGATACTTACATAAATCTCCTGGTTCAAAAACGATATAAGATATGGCAGACAAGGTTACAGACAACTTCGATAGTAAAAAAGCCTCCTGTCGTTATGGAATATTTTCAACATATCTTGTAAGATATACATTTTCTAAATAATGTAATTACCCCAGAAAGTCATATTTATAAATATAATTATTATTAAAGTCTTATTATTATTAAAAATAAATTTAGTTCGGTACTTATGATTTGTTTTATCTCTAATTTACAGAAGGGGAATGTTACCTGTAAGATGGATGTCTCCTGAAAGTTTAGCTCTCGGTGTATTTACCCCATCTTCGGATATATGGAGTTTTGGGGTACTACTCTACGAGATAATAACGTTCGGTAATTTCCCATTCCAAGGAAAAAGTAACGCTCAGGTTTTGGAACTAGTTAAAGACGGTCAGACGTTGGATATTCCAAAAGGCACTAAGCCACAATTGTAAGTAATCAGAAAATCATTCGAGGTCCAATTAAATATCTTTTTATCTGATGTATAAATGCTTGTATTCTTTTTCGTAAATTTAGGCTGCGCTCGATATATTCGCAACGAATACATGTATTTCTGTAGAAAAGCAATAGCAAAACCTCTATTTGCTAAACCAAAAATATTTAAGATATATATATATATATATATATATATATATATATATATATATATATATATATATATATATATATATATATATATAGGGTGAGTCACCACTAACGGGACGGAAGATTACAGCGAAACAATAAAAGATTTTGAAAAATGTTTAAATGTATAGTATGTAGGTTGATAAAGGCTACATTTTAAAATGATTCTAAAATATACAAGGTGTCACAATAAAGCGCGGCGTTTCAAAGTTATATTTTTTCTTATGGAACACTCTGTATTTTATTGCCTTTTCTAATTGTCTGCAAACTATCCCTAGACTTCCCTATACCTATGTACAGAGTGTTCTGAGTTTTGGCGAATTTTCTTAAAATGTAAAACTTTAAACGAGGACTCATTCTTAATTTATTGAAACAATTCTAATAAAATTACTCATACTTCTAAATAGCTAGATATTGGTCGAATGTATTTCATGATTAATTATTAAACATTTATTTACAGGGTGTTCAAAATTTGTAGTTTCATTATTGGATTATTCAATGCAATATAAGGCTTATTTTAAATGGAATACCCTGTATATTAATGAATTGTTAAATCAAATTTTTTTTTTTGAATGATATACGGATGTGCTATAACTAGGACTAATAGTTTTGTCGTAATTTAAAATTTTATTAAACGGAAATTGATTTCAAGTATTTATAATTATTGTTACTTTCGATTTTTAAAACCCATCGTATTGACATATTGTTATAAACGAAACCAGTGTAGTTGTTAATACATTTTTGTAAAAAAATTAAAATTTTTATGTCTTTGGATTTGTATTCGTTGGGAATAGGATAATTAGTATTAAAATATGATGAAAAGAAAATAAAAAAAATTGTTGAAAATCTGATGTTTTTTAGATTTTCTACGATTCATCAAGTGAAAGGCAACTACGCAAAGGTTACAGTTTTCAAAAATGACGTAGATATTAACGTTATGTTTAATTTTTTGTATTATTTTATGTATTAAAATAAGTTTAATATTTAAATAAAAATAAAACTGTAAAATATATGTATTTGGTTGAATTCATAATAATAATAATAATAAGATGTACCTATATCTTCTTACGTGCTTACGAGGACACACTCTTTTTTTGAAAATAATAAATACATAACAAAACAGAAAGAATTTTAATAAAACAAATAATACAAAATAATACAAAATGAATAATGAATTGCTTGCCATCTTGTGCAACACAACAAGCGATTCTATATTCGAATGATTTACTTACATTATTTAACAGCAGGAGTTATTAAAGCAAACGCGTTTGTAATTCTTAATTTCATGTCATCCCTAGTAGTAGGACGTGTAGCATAATATACAATATTTTTAATAAAACCTATGACCTAGGGGGCCAATTATATGAACCACCTCTACCTATCCATCTGTTTGTAAATTTTTTGTTAAGGTAGTTCCTAACATTACGTTAGAAATGAGCAGGAGCTCCGTCCAACTGGAGCCACATTTTTGTTCGTAGACTAAGTGGAAGGTTCTCTAGCAGTGTCCAAAAATCTTGTTTTAAAAAATTTAGGAAATTTGTCCCATTAAGATGTGCGTCAAAAAAATACGGGCCGATAACGTACTCGCCCATAATGCCACCCCAAACATTAACACTCCATCGGTGTGGCGATCAACAGTACAAAATAAATGTTTATTTTCTGTGTCATAATAATGAAAATTATGTCTATTTACTAGACCATTATTATGAAAAGTCGATTCGTCTGTAAATAATACATTTCTAAAAAAATCAGGATATTCTCCAACTTTATCTAAAGTTCATAAACAAAAATTTAAACGGTTACCATAATCTTGTTCTGTCAAATGCTGGTGAAGTTGAATGTGATACGGATGAAAGTGAAAAGTCTTAAGTACTCTACATACACTAGTTTGACTAATTTCTAATTCACCCGAAATTTTTCTTGTACTAATATTTGGGTTTTCCGTAACAGAAAACGCTGTTACCAATAACTGGTTTATTTTTATTTACCTTTTCGTATGCAACATTATCAATAGCAAGAATCTATTAAGCAATTTCTCAAAAACTACCTTGTGTGGGTGTCTTCTATCAGGATACTTTTGAGCATAAAATTTAGAAGCTAAGAGACAATTTTCGAAACATTCTCCAATGCAAAGTACCATGTCAACTCTTTCATGGATAGCGTAATTCTTCATTTTTAGGAACAATGAAAGTTAAATCTTACACACGAATGTTTATATTTTCACAATTACCAGACCGTAATGTCAGAAAATGACAATGTCATACAATGACATTATCTAAAAGTATCTTTTGTTTTAAAATCAATATACCGATGAAGAGTTTAAATAATTGTAAATTACGCAAAAACCATAAGACTTAATTATATGACATCTTTATACCGTTCAAAAGAGGAAATTTTTTTAGTCTTACGTGTTTGGGATTTTTCATTTTGTATAATATAGGATTTTTAGGTCAGTCTTGCAACAGTGTGTAGTTGCAACCTGTAAGACTAATAAACATTGCCCGAGTGGCAATGTACAAGGGGAGTAACGGAGTAAGGTTGTAGAGAGAAGTTGTTATAATGGCGGAAATAATATAGTATTGTAAATTTGTTTGGTTAAATAAAAAGTTGGAAATATCAGTTGGGATATTAATTTTGGCAAAGAAAACCTACGTTAACCCCTCAAAACCTGACCCCCTTAAAACTTATTCAAAAATGTTTTTCTTTTCAATTTAGCAATAAAATGGATTAAGATATAATATACTTCAGGCTTTTTTGTTTCAAATATACCTAGGTGGTCGTAAATAGCTGTCTAAATATTCATACGCTAGGCTTTCACAACACCATGTTTTTATTAGAAATTATACAATAATAGAAACGAAACTAATGAACTTATAAAAGTTTACAAAGAAAACTTAAAATTATAAACAAAATAAATTTATCTCAAGTGGTACAATTTAAAACAGTTAATGTGAAGTCCAACATTACATTTGCTGCAAATAAAAGTTACGCATTTATTGCATCTTGCACACCGTCTCTGTCTTTGATTTTTTTGATCGGCCAATGATCAAGTCTGTCATATCGAACTTCATCAAGGACACTTGAGGTTCTTTGGGGTGTAGGAATACGATGATTAGGTGTTGATAATATAGGATTTACTATTTGTCGAATGAAATCTATTTGTTTGATTTTTGGCTCGATGTTTCTAAATAATAACCAGAAGTTCACTATCGACGCATTTATCATTTATGATTATCATTTATGATTTGAGGTCGATTTTGAAATTATTTTTTGTTTTTAAATTAGAATCCTCTGACAACTCTTCTACAAAATGCAAGGGTTTCCACGAACGTCTTGTTTTTTCGACTTTTAATTTTTTAGGCTTAGGTATGTTCTTTGCTGATCCTGTTCTCATTTTTGAAGTTAAGGGTTCCAAACTCAATTCCATCCTTTCACGATCGTGTGTAATTATTTCCACCTGAGAGCACTCTGTTAGTAGACCAGGGCCCAATAAATTCACGCTATTAGTATTTTTCCTCTGGAACTTCGTCGATATCCGTGTCTTCGTCGTTTTCAGGAGGAAACAATGTAATGTCTATTAATTGTGCACCAGCAAGTTCATCGTCACTATCGGACTCTTCCAGACACGCTATTAGCTCTTCGGTAGTGAGTGGTCTCCTAAAAACAACAAATATAAAATTACAATGCCTAACTAAAGTAATGCTCATAAAATCCTAACGTATGAATTTTCATACGCTTAATTTTTGAATACCCTCGGTAACACAAAGTGATTCTATATACCACTAAATGTAAACAGTAGTGTAATATAAGCTCTAAATGAATGAATAAACAAAGAATCTGACTAAAAACATAACAACTTATGAATATTTTTGTATAAAGACTTACCTCCTCTTCCACTTTTGACGAAATTTAGTTGTCACGTCATTTTGATTTGATTTAGAAGCCATATTTTTAACGAAATACACCAAATAACCGGTAAAATGTAAACACCACACGTTATTTAATTGATATTTGACACAATTAATAGAAACCAGTGCCGTCTTTTCGCTGCAAGGTTAAGGCTGTTTTCGCAGTTATAGCATACTGCGATTTGTGGGCGTATCACTTACTTTTCTACACTGCTATGTCAGACCCTACGTGACTTCCTAATAGTTTGGATGTTTATTCAGTGGCGCCGGCCCACGGGTTGTTTAAAATAAATGCATTATTCTCCATTCAAATTAGTTTTGTCGGAATACTTTTTTTTAGATTAATTATCGTAGATAATGTTTTAAAAAGAATTAATCACATTTTTAATTTATATGTCTTAGCTAAACATAGTATTAAATAAAAATTTGTGAAACGTGACTGCAAAAAACACCATGGTGTTTATTTATAATAAATTTAAATTTTGTTATATTAATATTAATATATAATTAATATTTTGTTAATATTTGTTAGAGAAAAGTGATATTAGCGTAGTAAAAATTAAACAAAAAATATTTTTATTTATCTATAAAAAATTGGTACCTGCGAAACCATCATAATAGTAAATGATTTATCTGGCAAGTATTTCTAGGCGACGCACTGCGAGGAAAATGTTCTCTGAATGGAATATACATTATTTTAATAGGTATATTTATAGGTTGCAGTTACATAAGAAAAGTATCCAATTGATGAATAAAACACAAATCGTGGATAGTTATTTCATCATATCAGTGGCATAACAGCTCGTCATGAGCCAAAGGCTTCTTCAGAACAATCTTCCATTCGCCCCTGCCTCTGGCAACTTTCTCCATGCTTTAACTCCGATGGATTTTAGATCATCCTCTATGTTATCTTGATACCTAAGTTTTGGTCTTCCTCTGGATCGTCTTCCCACTGGTCCTCTTCGGTCGAAAATTTTTCTGATCGTTTCATCTTCATCTCGCCTAATTACATGTCCTATCCATCAAAGGCGTACTAATTTAATAAATTTTACAACGTCAGGTACTACACCTGAAGAAGCATCGTAGTTTACTTTATACGATCTTTTTGACCAAGCACCATCAGCTATAACGGTTATTAACCCATTTCCGTCGGAATCTACTTCACCAATTTCTTTGGCTAAAGCTAATTCCTCCCGTCCAGCCTCTTCTAAGGAATCACAAAGTGTTTGGCCGATGATATCTGCAACTGTTTCCGTATGTTTTGCATATTGCCTGTAGGAAATCACAGGTATATTTAATGCAGCGTGCTGCTGCTGTATGTCTGAATAACCAGAACCATTCAAGTTCAGTGCATTGTTACCAGAATCCTATGTTGCTATCTCCTTTTCAATATTCCACATTTGACATTTAAAAGTCAATGTACTTATCAATCCGTCCATTTTGATAATCTTCATATTAGAAAAGTTGCATGAAAATGGAGAATGATTATTCAAACCTTGAATATATATATATATATATATATATATATATATATATATATATATATATATATATATAAGTTAAATAAAAGCTTTTAAAAACGGTTGTAATATAAATAATAAATACTAAAGCAGTGCAATTGCTCTCCTTTTCCTTGACATAGGACGTTTACTGGGACTCATTTTTTATCTTGTCTCTTATAACTTATATCACTAACCTAATGTAATACTTAAAAATACGCGTAAACTAAAGAACTTTTAACTTATACCACTAAACTAATAATATATTACTTAACATACACGTAAACTAAATAATTTCAATGTTTTCAAAATAAATAAGAATACTGTAAACTGTAAAAACTAAGCAAGTTGATAAAGAAAATACAAGAATGAAAGAACTAAAATGGATTCTAATTCAAGCGAACTAACTGACCGTACCCATAGAGAAATAAAAATAAGACCGTACCGTACGCTCATGAGATTTGACGTCACTAATGCGATAACGATCAAGCTCAGCGACAATGATGAGGAACACGTTTCACTATTAGATTTCAGTATTTTTTAGCAATTTTCTTCAAAGTTTGAATACGCTTTTCTCGATTATTACTGGACACAGAAAGGTGAAAAAAGAATCAACGATTACAGAAAAAAAAACTCTTTCAACTGATGGGCGTGAAAAGTTTGGTTATAATAGAACGTTAAACAGTATAATCCAATTTTTTAACAGAAAATTCAAAAAAATAAAAAAAGTAAAACCATCAGTTTAAAGGCAACATAATTTCGTATAACATGTCCAAATTTTGAGACATTTCGTCGGTAAATAACAGAGAAAAAATTTTGGTGCACCGATAAAACAGCCTTAAACAAAAATGGTATGTTTTGCGTATGAATATTTAGACGGTAGGTTTTGAGGGGTTAAGAAAAGTTAAAGTTCTTAGCGCAATCATTACAATTATTAATTAATATCCATGGTGTTCCATATTAGATATTGAATCTAACTTTTTAACACCCTGTAAATAAATGTTTTTATTATATTTAACCATTACCCAACTATTTCGCTGTAAGAGAAAATTTGTTATAATTACTTAAATAAGTCGAGAATGAGTCTTGTTTAAAAAAATTTTTTTCCTTATAATGTGGTTTAGTTTGTATTATTTATTTTATTAAAATTCTTTCTGATTATGCATCAGCTAGTAAAAGTATAAAGTATACACATTTGTTTACAACTACATTGGTTTCATTTATAACAAATATGTCAAAACGATGGGTTGAAAAATCGAGAATAACAACTATAAATATTTTGAAATCGAAAAGAAAATTTTAAATTACGCAAAATCACTGATAGTTATAGGACATCCATATACCATACGAAAGTGGAAATTTTTTTTAATATAATAATTCAATAATATACAGGGTGTTCCATTGAAAATAAGCCTTATATTAAACATTGAATAATCCAATAATGAAACTACAAATTTTGAACACTCTGTAAATAAATGTTTAATAATTAATCATGAAGTACATTTAACCAATATCTAACTATTTAGAGGTATAACCAATTTTATTAGAATTTCCTAAATAAGTTAGGAATGAGTCTTCGTTTAAAGCTTTACCTACATTTTAAGAATATTCCTCATTACTCAGAACACTCTGTCCATATAAGGAAGTCTTATGAAACTATACCTAATTTTTTGATGACAATTAGATAATGTAGTAAAATATAGGGTGTCCCTGAAGAAAAAATATAACTTTGATACGCCGCACTTGATTGGCATGCCCTGTATATTTCAAAATAATTTTAAAATGTAGCCCTTATCAACCTTTAAACTATAAATTTAAATTTTTTTCAAAATCTTTTACCGTTTCGCTGTAATCTTCCGTCCCGTTAGTGGTGACTCATCCTGTATATTGATATTATTATAAAAATTAATATTAAACTCACCAGTCTTCCGGGTTGAACCGCGTCGATATCCATTGGGCCGAGCTTTCAACATCCTCTCTGATGTCTTCCTCAGGGCTTCCGAGGTCTCAGTCTCCCGAGCCCCCAGACACTGCTACACTCACTAGTCACTTTACTTTCACTACTGTGTACAGTAAGTTCTTACTCTACTCTTAAATTTTTTACATATTTTTTTTATATACATGTACAATTACCACATGGTCTTTTGCTGTGCTAAGTTTGTAATTTGTAAACTGTATCTAGTTTCAATTAATTGTTTATACAACATAATCTTATAATGTCCATTGTCGTAAGCTTCTTTACATATTTAATATCATTGACTGCTACATGTCTTTTTGAGGTAACACACTTGTAATAACTTTTCTATGGATGTTTGGTTTTTCATATTGTTCTTTTTAGATGAACTGATGATGCTTTCTGAATAGGAAAGCGAAACGTCTTCAATAAATAGAAGTAGCCACGTTCTTTGTCTTTTTTCTCTCCACCTTTTGACCGAAAAACCCACCACTCTTCGAGTGATCCTTAATTTATATATACACCTTCATAAAAATACAATCATCAGATATCAAATTTTATTAATTGTATACGAGGTATGTCATAAAATATGAATTTCGCTTAAGAGTAAAGTACCTTTATATTTCACAATATCCAAAAATTTTATTAATAAAATTTATCAAAACTAAAAACTACGTTCAAATATACAATTACATACATTTACATTGAAAAAATAAGTTTTGTTATTTTTTACTATTTTTTTATTTTGAATGATCATTTTTATCTCTTGTGACCTAGAAACACATTTTGCAGTTTAAACACGTAATTAATGTATGTTCATTTATTTTGCAAATAGGAACATCATAACTAGTGTAACTAACATAACGTTATTACTTCATTGATATTATGTACTATTTCATTAGAAAACGACATTCTTGAGAGAAAAACTGTACTTTATATCAATAATATAATACAATGTAAGCTGCATATAAACACGTATCTATTAATAAGGGAAGTGGGATACGAATTCTGAACTAAAGAAGTGGCAGAAAAGTCTGCACGAAACGTTTTCTATTAAATAGTATTTTTTCTTTTTTATTTCTCCTTGACTGATAACCTCACAGTGAGACTTTTATATATTCATCGTTGAATATTTCTCTCTCTAATGGCTTCACTGAGTGTTCTATTAAGTTAGTTTCATTTTCTGGCATTTATATTCTCTACAATTTTGTATTTCCATTTCTTGATCTAGTATAAGATTCCTTCGTTGTTCTCCTATACACATAGACTCTGTTTTTTTACTTCTAATCCCCATTTTTCGTATTCTTTTACAAGATTTTTTATCGTATATCCAGGTTAATAAACTCTTGTGATGTTATTACATGGTCGTCTGCAAAACTAACTGTGTACAGAGTACAGTCATTAAGTGGGATTCCCATATTTCTGCATTTGTTCCTCCACTGTTCCATTGCTTCCCATAGTTTAGTCATGAGGACACTATCATATTCTTTATTTAGGTTTTTAAATAGATGATGTAGGTTTTTATTATAGACTAATTTATTTTCTCTTGATACTCTCTTGATACAAAAGTAAGAATGCTGCGATGCTACGTCTTCTCTGTCCTTTTATATGGTGTTGAATCGTGGACCTTGAACGAATATATGAGCAAAAAACTGGAAGCATTTGAGATGTGGCTATATCGGAGAATACTTAAGATCCCGTGGACTGATCGAGTGACAAATGAGGAGGTCCTTAGAAGAATGAATAAGAACCGAGAGATACTGACCACCATTAAATCTCGAAAGTTACAATACTTCGGGCATATTATGCGAAATGAATCCAGATATGCTCTCCTTCAAGCCATCCTGCAAGGAAAAATATTTGGAAAGCGAGGTCCCATCTTGGCTGAAGAACCTTCTGGTTCAATACGTGCAGCTTTCCGCGCTGCTGCAGATAAGATAAAGATCGCCATGATGATCGCCAACATTCGTAACGGATAGGCACATCAAGAAGAAGAAGAATTTATTTTCTATGTCCTGGTTCAGTGAGACGCGGTGGTCTACTATTCACATTATTTCTCTTATATTTTTTTAAATACAGTTTAGTCGTAGCTTTCTTTCCATTTAGATGGTATTTCTCTTTTGTTAAGACATGATTGGAATAGGATTGTCAGTTTCTTGTAATAATTTTGAGTTAGTATTTGAACGCCGACAATTTGGCTCGTACGTATATATGCTTTCCTCTCTTCAACTCCATTCGCTGCTCCGTTAATAGGTAGTTGTGTATGTTCTTGTAATTTCTTACTCATGTTTTATTTTTTTTTTATTCTGGATGATCTTTTTGTGAGCTTTCGACTGTGCTTCCTTAACTTTTTTGTGAGTTCGATTTCTAACTTAGAAATTTTTCTATAGAATAGGGCTTTCTATTTTGATGATTTTGTTTTTTGTGTTGTCATAGGGCTTTTCGTACAGTATATACAGTGCCTTCAGTATATTTTTAGTGAGCTTCCACGCTATTAAACTTATGTTTTGTACAATATAGCTTCGTATATTGTATAAATGCCTAATACTTTCTTCCTCTATCAGCCTAAGGTAGTATTTCTTTTTTTTTCTAGCTTTTATTTTTAAATGTCGCTTCCCTAAGCAGTCTTACGTCTTGAAATTTTAGAGTTAAGATCTGTTTTGCTACTATTTAATCAATGATCAATTTTTACACTCTTGTATAATTTTCCTTCACGTATATTTGTTAGAAGTGTTCATTTAACATTTCTAAGTTGTTTTGGGCACTTACAGATATGCCTTTCTCCATTATTATTGGTTTCTTCTTCACCATACTTGGCTACATAATCTTGTCGTTAACTTTTCTTCGGATAAAGTTGATCCTGCGTTAAAAGCGTAGGCGCAATATTTCGGGCCAATGCTTTTTAAATGCATTCATTTGTTTCGGATCCTGAGAAAACTAATACATATTAAAAAAAAATTTAAACGCAGAATGAAAGATTACATTATTACCGAGGGCCGAAAGTCCCTTAGAATAAACAAAAAGTTTATTTTAAATGAGATATTTATAATTAATAATCACACTAAGTTTTCTCGTCTTTTTCACTCCTGTAACTTATTAAAATATACATTATAGAAGTTTTCAGTGACTTTCGTCCTTCTGTAATAATGTATTCTTTCATTCTGCGTTTAAATTTTTTAAAACATATTTATTAGTTTTCTCAGAATTCGAAAAAAATGAATGCATTTAAAAAGCATTGGCCCGAAATATTGCGCCTACGCTGTTAAAATCAGCCAACAGTAATATTTCTGTTGAAGTCCCTATCTTAATTATTTTATTATTTAGGTGTTGATACAACAAAGGATCATCACCGTTTAGGTATTCCATAAAATCCAAATATTGTAATTTTGATTCCAAACACCTAGTAAACCAAACCAAAGTACTTCCTACTTACTCTTTCAGAGATTGCTTGCTTCGAAGTTATATTTTTACGCCGTTTTTTATGTTTTGTTTTACTAGCAGACTAATTTTCTGTTATTTAACTTCGCGGATATCATTTATTATTTTTGATATTTCTGTAGGCTATATTCATTATCTTATTCCTTTGTATCGTTTGTTTTTGGTTTGCTGTTCCGATCCAGGCTGTGTATTGGTTATTTTAACAACGATTTTTTTCGGAAAATAGGCCGTCGACCTTTTCTTTTCTTCGACTTTCCTCCTTGTCCGGGTTTAGGACCGGCTGTGGTAGTTTGGAAACTACTCGATCCACCCACAAACTTACTAATCCACCCAGGCAGATTATAAGGTATAAATAGTATATAAATATGATCTGAAAGATCTTTTGCGTACCCAACTTGTATGTTTGGTGCTGTCTGAAAGATTTTGTTAACTGCTGTGCCTTCGAGTTGATCCCTTATTTCAACAGTTATTTAAACAGTTATGTCCACACTACGACTAGGTGTTACATCTTTCGTATGTGATCAGAAAGAATATATATCTAATATTGCAGGAATAGAAAAGTAAAAATGTCACTACAAAGGAAAGTCATAGGAGGAGGAGACCTATCAATGGAGTTTGGTCCCTTTTTTGCTTCCTTTATCATGTTGACTCCATTTCTTAATACATCTGAACTATGAACTGTTAAAACTTCTATGACATTTGTATATAACTATAGGAAAAAGGTCCATAGCAACGAAATGACCAATTTTTGTTCTAGGGTCGGTTTAATGAAGTCCTGTTGGAAACGAGAATCCAAAGAGCGTCCCACAGCATGCCAAATTGTAGAATTCCTCGCAAACAACCCAAGACTGTTATCGCCATGTTTAGACGTTCCAATATCATCAGTGCAAATCGGAGACAGTGATCAGCTCGAATTGTCCCGCAAAGACCTAAAAGTGTCTCCAAGTAAATCTGCGAACGGATCGACGTTCCAAGCTCCAAACACAGTGTTTGACGATAGGCCAGATCCGGATAGCATACCTCTGGAGGTGTGCTGTGTCAAAGAGCCGCTGTTGGGGCAGGGACGGGCTAGCAGCTCGAATTTACTCAGCAGGTAAGTTTCTTTTCTGATACATATTACTATATTATTCGAAATCCGGGTTGAATTATTACAATTAGATTATGTTTTTTCACAGTAAATGTTATTTAATTTGAAAAATCCATATTTTAAATCTTAAAAGCGAAGATATAGTTTCAACCAATACCCATTAAATAGGAATCTTTTTCTTAGACAAGGGTGACCCCACTATCAAATAATAAAAAGGGGCAGACAAAATATTAAAAAATCACATAAATATGGGCTTTATCATAAAATACTAAGTAGAATTTATATTAAGTAAAAACTGTCAAGAATTCTGAAACATACAATATAAGTCATAATAAGAAAGTTTTATTTACAAATAGGAATTCCAACTACATCTACATTGTGCTGTGATAACCTTAAAAGAATTCTCATCCCAAAAAAAACACACACACACCACACCACACATTATATTTCCACAAAATTTTACCCACATTTTGGTAGCACACTGCTAAACATTTTTCACAATTTGTTTCGATATTTTGTAAGAACATAGAACCGTTAAGAATGCTGAAATATATCATAGTAGACCTCGTAATAACAAATAATGTTTTTTCTAAGTACTAGTTTCAGAATGCCGAACATGGGTTACTATATTTTTTATCCGTGTTTTTTGGGATTATAGAAAAATGTAACAAGTTTAACAAAGTGTAACAAAATTTTGATAGATATAAAATCTAATATTACTATCGTATTTTCAGATTAGGGGTAGGCAGCAAACGAGAGTCTGAAGACGACGATGAATATTTAGAACAAAACGTTCCAGATGCACAGGATAACACTAATGTATAATATATGTGAGGTTATTTAATATTTTTGTAAAGAAATTGTGGAATAGGAGTTTTATAATGAAAACGTCGAATGGAAGATTTTTGATACTTATTAGATTAGACAATTTTTTGAACGGTTATTGAAAGCAGAAATGACGGGAAATGGGGTTTTGTTTTACCATGGAAGTGTTACTGAAACAGAATAATAGTAAGCAATTTACTTGATGGTTAAGTTTTATTTTTGAACTTTGTGGCATTTTTAATTTTCTGACAAAAGGAAAGAGACACTTTAACAGGTGTTATTAATATTTTTACTTGTGTTTTGTTTTCGGTTAATTTTTGTATTATATTAATTCATCTAGCAAAGCAATCTGTATTTTTGTTGTTTTTCAGTGGCTTTGATAATACTACGTTCGATTGGTTAATAAATCCAATCTTACTTTAAATCAAGAGTCTTTTTTTTAATGTCCAGCGATGTCCATTGTCGGTCTATATGTATTGTCGCATGAAAAGGATTTTTATCTTTCGTTTAAGTGTTCTTCTAATTTTTCAGGTCCACAGTTTGTAAGGTCTTGAAATATTTTGTTAAAAACCAAAAATCTAACACTAACCCTTATTTTTTCCACGTTGAATTGTATAAATGTAAATATTGTACATAGGGTTCTAAATCTAGAATATAGCTACTAAAGTTATTTTTCAATAACACTTCCACTAAATTTCGCATTTATTTAACAAACAATTGAAACAATGTGTTCACAACAAATCAATTCCGCGTGCTGAATTTTGCATTAAATTAACGAAAAACCCCAGCCAGACTGCTAATTTTAGGCTTTTGTCGTTTTTTTAAAACTTATCGTTGTTGTTATTTTCTCATTTCTGGCGCTTTAACGAACTTCATACAAAGAAAATCAACATTGGTAGTATTTTTTCGACTGTGGTTTTTTAAGTCGTATTTTAAATAATAATATGGTCATCCATAAAACACTTTCTTTTGTTGTTTAAAAACGCCTTTAATGAGACAATAAACAAGTTAGTGAAATTGTGTCTTTTGCATATTTTTGATACAGAACTTTTGAACCATCCTTTCCATAATTCTGATCGTTTTTCTAGTCAACAAATTTCACTGAGAAATGAGACTCAAATTCACTGCGCATCACAATAATAGTATTAAATGATAAACACATTTGATCCATTCCGATCAGCGGACATTTCAAACATAACAACTTGTCGAGTTATGAACGATTTGATTAATGTGTTGTAGAATAGTTAAATACATGCACAATTCATTTTGAACGTTCCAAAACGGATTAAGACATGCGCAACTCATCTTATGCGTACCAGAATAGTTCGAGGCATGCGTAAATTATTTTATGCATGCCCAGAACAGTTTGACGCAACCCTTTTATGCATTTCAGTGCGAATTTACGCATGCGCAAATTATTTTACCCGTTTAAGAACAGTACAATATAGATTTGTGCTAGACGAGCCTTAAAAGTTATCTTGCCGAGTATTTAGTATGGTTCTGTCTGTACGTAATTAGCAATTGCAAGATTTCCGAAGATTTATCTAAACCATATCAATGCCTTTAATATAACAAATAAAGCAATATAGGAGTGGCCTTTTGAATGCAATGTTACTTTTCACTAAATCTATAAATAGTACAAGAAAAAAACCGCAATATACAAATAAACCTGACACTGTTTTCTTCCCTCTGATACGATCTTAATTTATCTTTTTATACAAATCAAAAAATAATTTCTTAAGAAACTCTCGACAAGTATTATTCTACTTGAAATGTCTCCAAGATTGGTTTTACCACTGATTGCAATATCTGTATATGTAATAGATAAGTCATTTATTATTTTTTAACCTTAGAGTTTTGAAACCATACCGATGTTCATATAAAAAAAGTTTTGATATAACAAAAAATGCCTAATCGAAAACAGAACGTTCATGCAATTATTTTCATTTTATAATAAATATGCATATCAAAGGAGTTCATGACAACCTGTAGGTATACGTTATTTTTTGTTGATTAATCAGTGAGACTAAAACAACGTTGTTTTTATAAAAAAGTAAGAAGAAAGCAATAGGTGAATTTTTTTTAACTTAGGTATTTGTTTCCACTAATTTTGGTTTCGATTGTCATTCATTATTAAATTTACTGTTTTATTCAAACAATTCTAAAATTTTCCTGTTACCTGTTCTTCCAGTTTTTTCGTCGTATTAATACAATCCGCTATCATCTTGTTGCACAAATTTTAATATTTTTAGGAATTTCTAGTTAAAAAATGACAGATTTCTTTGAATTGCACTTTTATATTATTTCGTAAACTTATCATGAATGATAAATATTTTTTTCAAAGCTGATGATAAATTGATCTTATATATTTTCTGTTGTCTTTTACTTTTCTAGCACACTGTCAACGGTCAGTATTAAAATAAAGAATAAATAGTTTTTTTGATGTTCTAATCCCGAAATAGTTGAAATATCACAGATAAATTTGCTGTGCCTTACATGCTAGCAATACTTTTTTTATTAAAAACTATCTCTTTTGGATAGTGTAAGGGAGCAATTTTCATCTTCCCCTAATACCGTACTGTTTAAATTGTCTACTTGATATCGACCTTACAAATACTAAAATTGGGTTCAAATAAATAAAAATAAAATGATTTTTTATAGGAATATCGGTAAATGAACAACTTGTACTGTACATGATGATTTTTATATGATGAGCCTGTTGTGTTGTTTGCACTCGTTTCGAGTTCTTTAATTATTAATAATTCATAAAATTATTACGCTGTAATAATAGTACACCAAAGGATAGAAAGCTATAAAAAAATACAGAAAAAGAGGAATAATTGACAAGTAATTTAAGGTTAAGTTTTGTTTATATATTTGTGGGATTGCAACTTCTCATTTTGAAGAGTTTGATAAAATAGTTTATTAGCAATCAGTAAAATGTGTTTTTATTATTCAGCTAGATCACCTAACAATTTGAGTTCACTTTAAGTTTGTAAACTACTGAAACTGCATGTGAAGCAGGTAGGTACATATAATGAAACATGAACTTGAAATGAGTAAAAACTAACACTTCCAATGAATTGAAAGACTTATACTTAAGCACTAATTGGAAAACATTATTAAAAAATGTAAAAATATATTTTTTTGTTATATCCTTTTTTATATACTATTTTGTAAATTGATAACACAACAGTTATAACTATTGTAAACTGTAAAGTTTATTATTTATTAATAGTTTTTACAAATTCTGATTTTTTACAAGATAACCTTTCAATCTTTGATCAATGGTGAATTGATGAAAGGTAGATTCATATTTTGTTCTCTATATAGTATCTATTTTCCTGTGGCCTCTTGATTTTCAGTAAATAGTCAAGTTTGACTAACAAGAAGTATTTTGACTTCAATTGCCTACTTGTTCAAATAGGTAAATATATATTTATTTAAAGATACAAACAGAAAATATAACTGTCCGGGTAAAAGTATAGAGAAAGTTCCGGTTAAGTTAGCTACAAATGAAACTTCAGTAAATCACAAATTTGCGTTTGCGGTATTGCCATGTCCTTATTATGTATATGTTTTAAGTCTCAAATATGCTTTGAAACAGTAGGTACATTTTTATTATATTATTTTATGGAATCTGGTATTTTTTAAATTTACATAAAACACGAACGAATGAATATTTGTTTCTTTTGATATTAGTTTAGTTATCTGTCGATAAAAAAAATTGTAATTGCCATTTGGTAGATTAGCAGATAAATTTGGCAATAGTGTCAAAACCTTCAAAATACTTTTTGCCAGATTACAAGATAATAAGTAAAAATAAGTAAAAATAAGTAAAAATATATATTAAAATTATTACAGCAAAATTTAACTTGTTATTTACTTTGTAACTTTAGTATTTATAGTGATTTATATATTATTTTCTAGCCATTTTACCGTTTTATGTTTTCCATTTTTAATTAAATTAATTAACATTATATCGCATGCTCTTTAGCGATTGATTAAAACGACATGCCACCACTGCAAAATATAAAAATTTCTTCCATTTGTAGCTGACTTAACCGGAACGGTCTCTATACTTTTACTACTGTTCGATTGAAAACTGGCTAGAAATGGAATTAAATACCAATTTTAAATTGAAACTACATATTTTGATGATAAACCGTACTTTAAAAAAATCATGCGTAGAAACTATTAATACTAATAATTGGACTCCGATTGTGTAACCCGATTTAACCGCTAAATTCAAATTCTTAATGCATTAAAATAAAATCATCTGTATTTTACTCACCTACCTCAAAAGGTTGCAAGTGTTCACTAACGATCCTATAGGGCCCCTTTTTAATGCGGACACCCACACTGTGATATATTGTAATTAC
This sequence comes from Diabrotica balteata, assembly GCA_918026665.1. NCBI lineage: Eukaryota > Metazoa > Arthropoda > Insecta > Coleoptera > Chrysomelidae > Diabrotica > Diabrotica balteata. Next base: position 57,616,640 of record OU898283.1, read on the forward strand.
TATTAAGGTTTGACGGCAACAGCCAAACGTAGTTTATTTTGACAGGGTAAACCAGACATTTCACATACGAAAAACGTAAATTTAAAATATAGTTAAGTAGATAAGTTCGTACTTGGTATTAAGTACCGGTTTTAGATTTTAATTATCGTGGTACTGGTTCACCCTGCATGTAAATAAAAAAATGTTCGCCCATCGATCTTGCAAACGGTGATGTTTGATTTGACTTAAAGGTTTTGTTTCAAGTATTTCAGAAAATAGGCTAGTTCGCCTGACGTCATGGCATAAATTCTTAAGGATAGTTAACTCAAGACTGAATTTTTAAGGTTATTCGGAAACATTTCAGTGCACATTAGTGTACATATTTAATTTAAAACGTTTTTCTTTGTTCTTTATTAGCTTCCATGCATTTTCATTTAAGTATCGAGTCACGGGAAGGTCTTGGCCGTATATAATGTTTTACTTGTTTTGTTGTAGTCACTAATATTCAGGTTCCAAAATATTCGTTTTTTGGTATTCGTTTAAGGCACCGTAGTGAAAGTATTCTATATATTGTATCATTGTTAAATATCACTCCAGAACAGCATTTTCGTAGGAAACTTTAATTTCTTAACTGCGATTATATTTTATTAATATCTGTAAAATGTTGGGAGGGATAAAGAGAGAAACAGGATAACGACCAAGAACCACGTATATGATCAAGAACAAATATGAGCAGTACCAGGAGCCTAAAATTACGACGTTACAAAACAAAGAATGACAGCTGGATGAATGGCAAAGATGGTCTTATGTAGAAGCCTCATATGAGGTAGAAGGTAGGAAGACAGAAGATAAGATGGCTAGAAAAGATTGAGAGTGACCTAAAGGAAGTAGGTATCATGAACTAAAGAAAAAAGAACAGAATGCGGTAGAAAATAAAGAAGTATCGTTTAGTGAAGAAAATAGCTCAACGTAATATCAATAAAATATCTATAAAGAATAACTGGAAATAAATAAATAAATAAATAAAATGCAAATAAATAATAAGTTCAATAAATATAATTGTGTGGAAAAGATTAAAACGGTCGATATTCTAGTGAGAACGTTCCAAAATTACGATGCTAAAGTAAAAGTAAAATAAAAACCTCATATTTACTTATTCTTTCCGTTATTTACTCATATTTTATACCAAACACAAATTCTATATTCTTTATATCTTAGAAATCGTGTGGGGAATATAACCACAAAAAGATAAGTACATAATTCCACTACTATATTTATAAATTTTCCAAAAAAAATTTTTTCCGCGTGTGTCGATAATAGTTTATCTTTCACGTTATCTCGAGTCTGTCATATTGAGAATAAAACCTTATCAGATGAGACCTGTTTCTTCTTTCATTTTAAGCTTTAATTGTCCTGCAAAAAATAGTTATTACATTACAACAAACTGTAATTTTTACTTTTTTAACTTCAAAATTTACTTTGAATCAAAACCTTTTAGTTAGATACATACGGTATCACGTACGATATCATTGGGCAGCTATTACTATTACTATATAACTATTAACATTTATATAAGTGTCCTGTTGAAAAGCATATGCCTACACTCTTTGTAGTAAATAATAATTTTGATTGGAAGAATGTATTCTCTTTGTGAATGTATTTCTAAATATTAGAATTGCTTAAACTTTAACTTAAAGTATATCAATTTCTAGATTAATAACTTACGAGTAAAATTTATCGTAAATTTCGAAAAGCTCTAATCAAAATTATTAAGAATTTGTACTAGGTAAAATATTTTAAATCTCACACATCATAGAAACCATGACTGCTAAGTTCCTTAAGTATAATTAGTCGTAAGGTAAAAATATTCGTTAGGTAATTTAAAATTATGTTTATGCGATCGATAAAAAGTGATGTTGGTAAATTCTGTAAAATATATTGATATCTTTTAATGAGGTTCTGAAACACTTTTCTTGTGGCATCTCCAAATTAAATATTGTGTTTATATGGAATTAATTCTCAATTCATTGTAATAAAAATCATATTTTTAACTAAAAATTTGACGTTTCAATTTTCACTTTTGAAATCCGAAAAGATTATTTAAGAATTTTGTTCAAAAAATATTGTATTACCGCCATTTAGAACTTTGGGGCGAAGTGTCGTAATTCATCAAAGTGAGTAATAGCCAGTATATGCTTGTAGAATACTATACTTTTTCACCTTCTTTTATTAGTAGAAAAATTATTGTACTTTATATATAGCCGAACTATTAAAAAAAATCTTTTTACCTAACATTTTGTTTATTACACAGTCTAAGTGACGTAAGCTACTAAAAATCTTAATACTAAGTTCATGTTAGTTAGCGTTTTCTTCATGCATATTTTTTCATGAATATTTATTGTTATAAATCATGAATGTGTTGCTTGTATGAGTCCATTTCAAATAGAAATATTCAAAAGAAAAAAATTCAAAAAGAAATAAATAAGACTACTCACAATCAGTTTAATTTAACTACCTAGACGACCGGTTTCGCTTTCGACAGACCTGAAGATGCTTTGCAAATTGTAGAAAGTGAAACCGGTCGTCTAGGTAGTTAAATTAAACTGACTGTGGGTAAGTCTTATTTATTTCTTTTTTACCTATTTATTGTTATATTTGAACCATTTGTGAAATTAAAATTATGAGTAGTATTTATATTTAAATTATTTTTTCTTGTACAAAACTCGATGATGTACGTGCATTGAGGTAAACGGTCTTAAAATTTGATTGGCAGTGACCATTTTTGTTTTTAATTGAATAGTCTATGTAGCCCTCTGCTACTAAGGTCTATTTTCAACCTCCGTGTCTCTTCAAAACTGTTGTGTCACCCCCATCATCTACAAGAAGAGTAACAGACGATATGTCTGTTTAAACCTTAATATCTGTCACATGTACCTAACTAGGTATGCATCACTTGATTAATTTAGCCCATGAGTAATGAACTATTACTTACAGGTAAAGTAATTGAAGTTATTATCTATTCAAAAATAGTGAATAATGAGCATATTAATATAAGGTTGAATGTTCGAATAATTAAACTTTGACGGTATACAAGGCAACTATCGAACAAGGTGATTAATTTAATCTTGCCCAAGTACTTTCGATCAATAGATCATCTGATGATCTATTGATCGAAAGTACTTGGGCAAGATTAAATTAATCACCGTGTTCGATAGTTGCCTTGTGTATACCGTCAAAATGAGCATATTATTAAACGGTCGTAGAAAAATATCATTTTCATTACAATTTTAAGTGTAGCTTAATTCCATAGAAACACAATATTTGATATTTTTTAGCCGAATCTTGTACACGACTCACACTACTACTACTGTGGTAGAATATTTTTCATTGTTTCATTGGCATATTCCATTTCTTCGTTGTTGAGTGGTTCCACCCTCACGATATGTCTTTTATAATATGTTTTACGCAAAGTTGTCAAATTTTTAAAAATTAACGTAAAGATATTTACCTTTTATATTATTTAAGTAACTTCGTTTTCATTTTTCACAGTAAGTCAAGCCAAATGTGTATGAAAAAGAGGATTAAAAAGGGCATATTTTAATTGGCTCCCATTTTAGAACATATTTTATGTAGACATTTTGTTCTTTTTTTTAATCTAATTATATTAGTAACATTTAATTATTAAAATGTGTAAATAAGTATCGAGTAATTAAATTGAACAATCCTTAAAATATATTTATAAGTTTACCAGCAACACTTGTGTGGATTTAGTTATTCAAGTTTGTTTTTTGTACTGATATAGATAATACTTTATTACATTTTATATCGTAAATAGGTTAAATATTAAAAATAAGTTAAATCGTCTGTGGTTTTGAGTTAGTTTTGCCATTATAAAAACATGTGTGAGCACCCACTGATAAAATCAGATACACAACCAAAAAGCAATAAACCATCCTAAATATTGGCTTTATACAATATTTTGTCAGAGCATTTTTGTTACGGCTCTGTTGAAAGTAGTTTTGATATTTTTGTGTTTGCTTGTGGGCGCTCATGGTAAATTTAAGTCCCTGCAAATGGGATATATCATAAGACTTGAATTTTCAAGAAGTTTTCCATAAGACCGATTTCTCACTTCTCTTTTCTACTAAGCCTTTTGGTAATATGCTTTCATCTTTCCCTTTCACTAATCTAATATATTATTTCTTCTTTATCTACTCACTTTCATTGTTTTCAGTTTGTTTCCATCTTTTATAAGTTTAGGAAGTAATTAATTTTTCACTCTTTCTGTGATCTTAACGAATAAATGTTCTGATTCCGTTGATTATGTTGGATCGATTTTAGTAATGAGGTTAGTTCTCAAGAAAATAAAAATGATTCTTTCATATCAGAATGATTAGACGCTGCTAGATTTGAATTATCTTTAGTCAATTACCCCTAGAAGGTAGGTACTCGTGAAGCCAATCTAATAGGATAAAACCACATTTCCATAAGTTCTCCTTCGTACATTATTATATATGATCTAATACAAATTTTAATAAATATCACTTTAATTATTTATGTCGTGTCTCATGGAAAACTTGGCAAGAAAGTCGAACCAGTGCATTCTAAAGTAATATAGTAATAAGTGTTGAAGGTATTGATGATTGTGTATTTAGATTGAAAGTTTGGTGCGTTTGTAGAGTTTTTAAAATAAATTTTGTACCTGACTACTCAACTAGCTGTAAGTTCTATTTATACTATGTATTCGTCCAAATATTTTTTCAGACTAAAGATTGATTAGTTACTTTGTACAATAAAAGAAAAATCAATATCAAAAATTGTTTTTATTACAGTACTTTAAACCTTCAAAAAGTAACGGCTAAGATTTAGTAGCAGGAGAGCAAAAACCAAATGGTTAGCCTCACTTCGACTTCAAAATTTTTTTTAAAGGCTATGAGATGCTGGCACCTCATTGATCAAATTTCATAAAAAGAACTGTATTGCCTGAAAGATCACAAACGGAGCTATGGGATGTTGGCACCTCATTGACCAAATTTCCCAAAAATAATTATACTGTCTGAATTGTCACGTTTTGGTCAGAAATGGTCAGTTGGTTTCAGAGTTTGGTAAGTTGTAGTTAATTTTTTATTAAGGTTTAAAAATTTTCAAAGAAAAAAAGATGTTGCCACCTCATTGATAGAAATCTATGAAACAAATGACTTTATTTGATAGAGATTAAAACGCTGACAAATATTCAGATATATTCAACATTTGGTCAGTTTGTTTTTGCGGTGAAAATAATAAAGTTGCAATAACCTTACTATGCACATGCGGTCCATTAAGAAGTTTAAAAATACCAGGTTTGCAGTTCCTTGCCGCGATAAAAATTTTCAAAATACCAATTTAACAGTAGGTTTGTGCCATTTTTCGCGCCAATTGGAAAGTTCACAAATTGATCTCCAACGTTCAGTTATTTCCAGAAATTGGTCAGTTCTGGGTAATTTTTTATTATGTATTGAAAAATTTTTACAACACACCAAGTCATACAGTGTTGCACGATTGGGAATAACTGATGATGAACTGAAAGTTTTAGCCAGAAACATAATATAGATGCTGATCACAGGAAGCGGTTAAAGGAAAATTTGTTGATATCTAGACAGTGTAACCGTTGTTAGTGATAATAAGAATTATAATATATTTCTTTGTTTTGGATATTGGGATGCGATTAATATTAATATATTTTAATTAAGTTTAGAACATAGGTTTGGCAAATACACGTCTTAACACACATGTTTTTAATATTACATCGTTGTCACGTTTAACAAGTTACTTTTCTCGTCTTATATCATTGTTATATTATCTCCGTGTATAATATATAATATAGAATACACTAGGTATCTATTCTGTCTAGGTCGATTTCTATTTTTCTAGCACATACTGGCAGTCAGACAATCCTTAGGATCTCCTGACCAAACAACACTTTCAACGAAAAATGATAAACAAAATAAACGGCCCTTGTGAGGACCGCACAACTAGACCAATCGGACCTATAGTTCGAATTTGCCACATAAACATAGAAGGCATAAGCTATGCAAAAAGCCAGTTTTTATCAAAACTATTAAAAGATGACAACATTGACTTAGTTGCTATACAGGAAACCCACTGCGAAACAGAGGAGCAACTACAAAAAAGGGGCAAAATTCCGGGATATGAACTATTAGGCGCAACTTACCACCGAACATATGGCACAGCTACATATGTCAAAGAAGATATTGAAAATGCCTCGCTAATCTCTACTTCCACTGATGACTGTATTTGTAATGTGGTCACAAAAATCGCTAGCATTACCGTGTCCAACATTTACAAGCCACCTGCTACTCACTGGCCAGCCCAAACAATTCCAGTACAGCCTCACCCTGCTGTATATGTTGGAGATTACAATAGCCATCATGAACAGTGGAAGTACAAAAATAGTGATGCAAATGGGAATGCTTTAATAAAATGGGCAGAAGACGAACGCCTATACCTTTTGTTTGATGCCAAAGATTGACCAACTTTCAGATCTGCGGCGTGGAGGCGAGAATACAACCCCGACCTATGCTTCGCCTCGACCGACAACAAAGACTTACCTTTAGGGGCTTCACGAAGAGTTCTAACTGATTTCCCACACAGCCAACATCGACCAGTAATAATAGAAGTAGGGACGCAAATCCCTTTAATTAGTTCTATCCCACGTCCAAGATGGAATTTTAAAAAGGCAAACTGGACTGACTTCTCTGTGGATCTAGATAAATGTCTAGGATGGATTACACCGAATATCAAAAACTACCACAGATTTGTTGGTGCCGTACTAAGTGTAACCAAAAAACACATACCGAGAGGATATCGCAAAGAATATGTTCCTGGCTGGTCGTAAAATAGCGAGGAATTATACGAGAGCTTTCTTGAAACTGGCGACCAAGAAATAGCGGATGAACTACTGTACAGCCTAGACGCCTCTAGAAGACAAAAGTGGACCGAAACAGTAGAAAGTCTAAACTTCCAGAAATCAAGCAGACAGGCATGGTCATTACTAAGAAAATTAGGGAGTGGTGTCCGTAAGAAACGCCAAGAGGCAGCCGTAAAACCAGATGCCATAGCATCCCATATAGTAAAAACAGCCAGAGCACCAAAGGATAAAGCACACACCATCTACGTAAAGAGAGAACTTAAAACTTTAAAACATGTAGCCACAGAAACGGAGCATTCCCTCCCGTTCACCAGCGAAGACATATCAGAGGCTCTAAAAGATGTTAAGCCAGCAAAAGCACCAGGATTTGATAATATTCACCCTGAATTCCTACTAAATTGTGGCAAGTATGCAAAAGTTTGGTTGGCTCGATTTTTCACAGACATCATGGAAACTGGAAATATCCCACAAGAACTAAAGCGCTCTAAGATAATAGCCATACCAAAGCCAGGCAAACCCGCTGACAACCCAAAAAACTACAGACCAATTGCGCTTCTCTCTGCTATCTACAAACTATTAGAGTGGCTTATATATAATAGAATCAGTACAGAACTGTTCCAGGTGATCCCAGTCGAACAAGCGGGTTTTATTGATCTCTCGGCAGCTTACGATACAGTATGGAGAGAGGGCCTTATATACAAAATTCTCCGTGTAATTCCCTGTAAACAAATAGCACGTTTAATAGATAGCATGCTCAACGACCGAATGTTTCAAGTAGTGATGGGCACAGATATCAGCCCACCAAAGAAACTTAAGAATGGCCTACCACAGGGGTCAGTGCTCTCTCCATTACTATTTAGCTTATATTTAGCAGATATGCCAGAAACACAATCAAGAAAGTTCGGAGACGCCGATGACTGGGCCCTCACTACACGATGCAGAACACTAGAAACATCTGAAGAAGTTCTGACGGCAGACTTATATATATATTGAGCAAATATTTTCGCAAGTGGCGGCTTCAACCAAATGCATCCAAAACATAAGTAAGTTGCTTTCACCTGAACAATAAACTTGCTGGAAGGGAACTCAACATACGCTTTGAAAATACCACACTTTCTCATAACAAAACACCGAAGTACCTGGGCGTAACACTAGACAGAACGCTATCATTTAAAGAGCATTTAACAAAAACTGCCCAAAAGTTGAGTACAAGAAATAACATTATACAGAAGCTCTGCGGTACCACCTGGTGAGCATCGGCTTCCACTCTCCGCTCTACTGCTTTAGCCCTTGTTTTCTCGACCGCTGAATATTGTGCCCCAGTTTGGCTACACAGTCCACACGTAAAAAAGGTCGACACTCAGCTGCACAGCACTATGAGGATGATAGCTGGTACAATTAAATCAACTCCCACCCAATGGCTTCCAGTATTAAGTCACATTCCACCTCCACATTTACGACGAGTTGATGCACTTACACGTGAATACAAAAAGATCATGAACAATATAAACCTGCCGATCCACCAAGATACCGAGGATGCACGAAATACCCGTCTACGTTCTAGAAAACCACCAATGAAAACGGTAAGAATGATACATGAGGAGTTCAACATCACGAATGCATGGTCCCAAGAATGGAATGCATGGCAAAATAACATGCTCTGTATTACCCACAAGCCACCAGGTTTTGATCTTCCACGTAAAACATGGTCCACTCTAAACAGGATCCGAACCAGACATGGCAGATGTGCATACATGCTACATAAATGGGGAAAGAATCCGTCTCCCCAATGTGACTGTGGGAAGGACCAAACGATCGACCACATTATTGAAGAGTGTCCCTCAAGATCCTATAACGGTAGCCCTGCAGACTTCCTGTTTGCAACTTCAGAGTCAATTGATTATGTTAATACACTTGATGTTTGTTTGTAATTATTTAAAGTTTGTCATATACCTATATTACTAGTGTTTGTAATTTTGTTCTAAATGTGTTGTAATTGCCATGCGATAAATAAAATCTATTTTTTCTCCTAATCCCTACTTTCCTCACCCTATTAAGTCTAGTGTGCCGGCACCATCGTCTCCAATAGACCAAGGAATTCTTTGACTTAATTTTTGATTTGTTTTTTTAAGCCCCTTATACTATAAGATAAAAAGGTTAGGTTTAATTCTCATCATAGAACTCAAGAGACTGTGGAACATTTACAATTCCTGAATGATGTTTACAGCACTTGAGCTGTGCTATTAGTTGTGGTACCGAATTCTTAAGTTGTAATAATGTAATTGATAACACAGTATCCTAAGTACATATAGCTTACCTTTTTTCTGACTGCGATCATACTATTTACTTTCTTATAATCATTCCAGCTATATCTAAATTACGTTCTTTATTTTTAATTTCCTTTAATTTATGGAAGATATTTTTCAAAAATCCAGGAGAAACATTGGCAATGGATATCCAGTTACTCAAGCTTGATGGATGAAGTAAACATAACATTGATCTAACTAAATCTGAAATCACATGGGTTATGATATTAAATAACCAAAAAGTTTTTTCTCAATACAACTTTTAGTCCTTTAAAAATAGTAAAATACAATTGTAAACAACATGCTGTCAACTAATATAGCGTCTACCTTCATTTGTAGCATTGCTGTAATTTAAACAACGCAATGTAAGATGCGACAATGCAATCAACTTACAGTGTTGCAGAGGTTTCAATATTTCTAAAAACCAAAGTCTGTCAGCACATTGATATTCATAACATAATGATCACTTTCATTAATGTTTTATTCATATTACATATAACTTTAACACTTATTATTAAGTAGTAACTTTGCCCGACGCATGTCATGGGGGATCCACTCCAGTTGTTTATTTTGTTGTGTAAGCCTGAGGCCTTCTTTAAGTCAATAAATCAAAATTTGACTTACAGTAAATAGATTTATAATCCATAGTGTCCTATGATATCCGTGATGTCCGTATATCGCTAGACGCTCATTAATAATGAATATACTATGTACTGCCCTTTTAATAGTTGCCTTGTTCGTTTTTTACATCTAAATATATTCGTTATATCATCTGCTTTCATTTGATATGTCACATGTTAGGATTCGATCAGTTGTTTATTTTATATTAATTCAGAGGCCTTCTTTAAGACAATAAATCAAAATTTGTCTTAAACAAAATCTATTTTTATCAATAGTGCTCTATGATATCTCGTATGTTGCTATACGTTCATTACTTAATTTTATGTAATTGATATTTAATTTTGTTTAACTTGATTTAATTTTTTTTTTAATTCTATTTACCTTTATATAATTTTATTTAATTTTAAATAATCTTAGTAAGTTTTAATTTTATTTTATTTTGATAAAACTGTGACGTTTGTTAAACGTCATTTTATTTTTATAATTAGTGTATAAATAATAATCTTACCAAATGGCATAATAAATATATATTATACGTCATTAATCTTAACTTTATTACAGTAACTTACATTTTTAGCAATTTTGCTAAAATAGTAATTACTGTGGAGTAGTAAAATTGTTGAATAACAATATTTGAATCATCAATTTGTAGAATGAAATAGCAATAAATCAACCGTATCGTTTCAAAAACAAAATATGATTGAAATGTTAAATGTTGGTAGTTCAGATTTTTTTCCTAGGTGGCGTAGTTACCCCTCTGGACAAACGGTGTGACGTGTCATCATAGCTTTTTATATAGATAGATTCTAGCAATATGCACCTTACTTCCAAGTTAACAATTGAACTTGTCATTTGAAAATTATGAATAGGTACAATCCTGATTTAAGGCAAAGACATTTAGCAACAATTTTCTTATCATAGAAACTAGCTTATTTTCTAGGTTCTAGTTCAATTATCACACCTCGCTTCCGTAGGAGTGCTGCCTTGTTTTATTTTTATGTTTTATATTTTGAAACACACGGTGGATAACAAAACCAATGTAATTATTAAAATGTGGTTAGATAAAGGAACACCTTGTATATATATATATATATATATATATATATATATATATATATATATATATATATATATATATATATATATATATATATATACTAAGGATTCCAAAAAACTAATATCCATGATAATAATAACAATAGGTACGTAGATTTGTCAAAAATAAAAATACAGAACGATAGATTAAATAGATCACTCCAGACTTTAGAATACTCTAACAATGATATAAAAAATTTATAGTTTTGAATAAAACTTAGTCGTTTATTTATAAATTTCTTTATTATATTTGTAGTGAACTGAGGAAGCTTTTAAAAAATAAAAAAAGCGAAACGTATTAAATAAACCAATGAGGTAGGCTGTTTTTTCCTTTTTTGCTAACATAAATGAGTAAAGTTGCAAAATCTTTGAAAACTTGATTAATTCATTATTTGTTTGTTCGTTGTATCCGTTGTTTACTGCTGTTTGCTGAATGATATTTAATTCTGTCTTAAAGTTGAAATTTGACATCGGATTTTTTTTAATCTATGTAACATACTGTATAGGCTGCCAGTTTATGTTGTGTTGGATGGGATGATGAATTGTGTATAGTCGTGTCAGTATGGGTAGGTTTATGAAATATGGAGAAGTCATGTTTGTTTTTAAGTCTGATAATTTTTAAATCTAAAAAATTTATGGATTGATTTTGTTCTGTTTCTATTGTAAATTCAATATGACTATGAAGTGAATTAATATACGATGAAAATTGATCGAGTTGCCTGTTAGTTCCTGTGAAACATACCAGTACGTCGTCTACGTATCTCCACCAATATAAAAACTGTTTAAATACGGGATGTTTTGAAATCTTTGTCTCTAGATGATCAATAAAAATATCTGATAGCAATGGGCTTAGAGGATTGCCCATTATAAGTCCTGCACTGTTATTTGTATATATTTGATTATTAAATTCAAAGTAGTCCTGGTTTATGCAAACCTCAAGAAGATGTAAAATTTCAGATGTAATTATTGGATTTGTACTATCTTGGTCTAACAGGTTTTTTACTAGAATAAAAGTTTCTCTAGGAGGGATACTAAGAAAAAGATTTTTTACGTCAAATGAAATTAATCTGGAGTTGAAAGTTAAAAGTTAAATTTAGGTGAAAATTTAGTGTGTTCTAAAATAATGTCTTTTTTTGAAAGCTTATATGATTGAGCTGTATAAAAAGAAACTACAGGTCTTATTGGGTGATCCGGTTTGTGTAGTTTAATGAAAGAGTATAATTTAGGAGGCTGTGGGCTCATGATATTGAGGTATTTCTGTTCTATTGGATTTAATATTGATTCTGCAAATAGCATAACAGAGCATAGACAGAATTAAATATCATTATGCAAATAGCAGTAAACAACGGATATAACGAAAAAACAATTAATAAAATGTTAAAACAAAAACTACACAAGAAAGCCCTGAAGTTAGTATTTCCACCACCAGAGAAAAAACCCAGTACCTTCTGCTCGATTACATATACAGGCAAAATATCAACAAAAATAAGCAAACACATAAAAAAGAAAGGAATAACACCAGCTTTCTGAACAAATAACAACCTAGACAAATATACCAAAAACAACAAGAGCCAAAATAAAAAACACTTACAGAGTGGTGTGTACAAACTTAAATGTGGCAACTGCCCAAAAATATACATGGTTCAAACTGGTAGAAACTTTAATAAACGAATAGCAGAACATAAAAGGACTTTCAGTAATAGAAAAACAGATTCTACATACCCACTTCATCTTCTAGATCACAATCATTCTTTTAATGACGAATTTAAAATTCTTCACATTAAAAATAAAGGCCTTAAGCTATCCTTATTAGAATCTATGAAAATCAACAAATTAAAAAACACAGATATAATTCTGAATGATCAACTCGAGACAAACAGTTCTCCCCTCCTCAACCCATTTCATTAGATATTATAAATTGTAAACGCATGCCAAAATAGATCACTTGAGAAAGGCAATCAGCCGAAACAGCTGTAGCGATACGATAAGAGGTTAAAATAAATTTTGTGGAAGTTTGAAAACAAAGTTTTCAGTGTTTTATTGTTACATTTATTTTTGTCTCTAACATCTTTTTGTTCAATGGTAATTTATTCAAAATTACCATTGAATGGATTTATAACAAATCTTTGTCACTCAAATGGGCAGCAAAATATCCCCCATTCTATGTACTTTTGTTTTGGATGAACTTATAAGAACGTGTAAAGAAAAGATACCTTTTCACATACCTTTTATCAAACGATATGTAGATGATTTGATTTTATCGGTCCCGGAAAACAAAATTACTGATGTTTTAAACATCTTTAATGTCCAGTGTGAACACTTAAAGTTTACGGTTGAGAGAGAGGCTGATAATATGATTTCTTTTTTAGACATGGTTATACCTCGTGGCAGTGATGGCATGCTAGAGACGGAGTGGTATCGTAAACCTTGTTTTAATAAGGTGTTTTGAATAAATCTTTGTGCAGTTTGATTACCTCGTAATTTAACAGCATCCTTACTCATCTAAAAATATTAACTTTTAAAGAACATTTATCATATTTATATTTATTCAAGAAAAATTTACCAAGGCATTATCTGATAAAACAAATGGAAAACTTTGACTATCTCTAATAATGAAATTCAAAATAGAACTAACTAATTAACTAAATAGAACTAACAAAGAATTAAACAAAAATAATGGAACAATAAAAATATATTAGCTAAAATAAACAACGCGAATAATACAAATATTTACTACAATATGTTCAATCGTAACAACTCAAATATTATATTTTAAATATACAGGGAAAATGTTATGGGTTTATTGAGCTAATTTGAGCTATTAATACTGAGAAGTAGGAATTTTTGTGTTGTAGGTTTCCGACAATGAATCTGTCAAAATATGACCGAGCTAAGCGAATGGAGAATATCATGATGATTGATGATATTAATTGTCAAATTGTCAATTGTCATGAGTCATGTCATACCCATACCTATTTAAACATATGGCATAGTTTAATTATAATAATATTATTATTATTACAGATTTAGCCATACGGCTCACACTCCCTCTAAGGAGAAAATTCACTCATCCCAGATACCTACGGTATCAAAAGGATTGAGCTCTGGTGGGACTCTTTCCATGTTATCGAGTCGTAGGTGACTTGGTACGTCGGTGTATCTCCTAAAAATTTTCGCACGCATCTGGACGTCGAAAGTAGCACAGCTTTCTGCATTATCTTATATAGATGTTCATTTAGACCCAGCTTTTTTATGTTTTCTAGGAGGTTCTTCGGAATGACTCCAGTGGTAGAAAGAATAATAGGTATCGTCTGGGTACTTTCCATTCTCCATTGTCTTCTTATTTGTATTTACAGGTCTCTGTACTTGGCGATCTTTTCGTTGTACTTAACACCCAGATTATTGTTGTTAGGTATCGCCACATCGATTAGAGTTGTTTGTCTTGTTAGTTTATTAACTAGCACGAGATCTGGTCTATTATGTGCTACAGTTTGATCTGTGAGCACAGTGCGATCACAGTATAGCTTGTAGTTGTCATTCTCCAGCATACTCTCAGGAACGTATTGATAATATGGGAGATGGTTTGTTTGTAGAAGTCCCAGTTTAAAAGCTATCTCTTGATGGAGGATTTTCCCTACTGAGTCATGCCGTTCCTTATATTCAGTTGCAGCAAATGCCTGGCAGCCTCCGGTAAGATGTTGTATAGTTTCTTGGGCTTGGCATCCATATCGGCATTTGTCGTTTTGGACCTGAGGGTCTTTGACGATATATTTCAGGAAATTTTTGGTTGGTATAACCTGATCCTAAATGGCGAGTAATGAACCTTCTGTTTCAGGAAACATCTTTCCTGATGTCAGCCAATAGTTCAACGCTATATTGTCGACATAGTATTGACTGACTTCATTCGGATGTCGCCCGTGCAAAGGTTTACCCATCCAGATGCGCATTTTTTCGTTCTTAGTAAGATGGTTTATGCGCATTTCTTGTTCCCTCAGTTTGATCGGTATTGTGTCATCTACTGCGCAAATCGCTCGATGAAGAGTAGATGTCTCCGCCTGCACCTGAAAATAAGTTCTTAAATTAGTAATCTGTTTATCTAATTGCTCGCTTATATCTATAAGTCCTCGTCCTCCTAAATATGTCGTAATGTCATATTTAGGATGATGTCATCTATATATGTCGCGGTAATGTCGTTCTTTCTACTGCACTTCGAGGATGGTGTTTTTGTGCCTTTGTGAGGTGTGTTCGTACTTTTCTCTGAAGAGTTTCTATATCCGTTTTAGTCCACTTAATAATCCCAAGTGAGTAGGTAGCTAAGCGCGGAAAATGCGTAGGTGTTTAATGCCTTAACAAATTTTTACTATTAAGATGTGAGCGGAGTAGCTGTTTTACTCTTCGTATGAACTCTGATGTTAATTCGATTTTCATTTGTTTATGATCAATTTTCCGTATTGCTTTACTCCTAGATATTTATACATATCATTTTCGCCCATAGCCTCGATGTTTTGGCCATTTTGCATATCGAATCCCCCGGGCTGAACCTTTCCCTTGACTATATTTAGTACACGACATTTGTCTAACCCAAAGTGCATACTGATATCATTTAAAAAAGTTTCTACAGTTTTTAGCATTTGATCTAAGTGATTTCGAGTGGAAGCTATTAGTTTCAAATCATCCATATACAACAGATGATTAAGCTTCGCCACTACAGTGTTGTTATTTTTAATGCTAAAACCTGAGTCAGTGGAGTTCAATAGCTGGGATAGTGGGTTCATCGCTAGACAGAACCACAAGGGACTCAGCGAGTCTCCTTGGAATACCAGGTATTTGGAGGTGAATTTTAGTCTTCCAATCTGTCATTATATGTCTTAAGAAGGTCACTATATTATCATCGACTTTATATATTCTTAATATATCTACAAGCCATTCATGCGGCACTGAGTCAAAGGCTTTCGTATAGTCAATAAAGGCAGTGAAGAGGTTCCTTTTTTGGTGTATGCCTGGTTAGAAATGACTGAATCGATAATAAGTTGTTCTTTGCATCCCATGGAGCCCTTAGCGCATCCTTTCTGTTGAGGCTCTATGATATTGTTCAGAGCACAGTGTTGGTAGATACGCCGGGCCACACAGGATGTGACCAATTTGTACAAAGTTGGAAGATAAGTAATTGGGCGGTACTTGGCTGGATCTTGGGTGTTATTTTGATCCTTCGGTATTAGATAAGTGGTTCCATGAGTAAGAAATGATAGTATTTCCTGTAAATTATAAACAATGTTATTAATAAATACTGTTAAAAGTTCGTGAATACTCCAAAACTTCTTTAACCAGAAGTTTTGAACTCCGTCTGGTCCAGGAGATTTCCAGTTATGAAGCTCTTTGATGATGTTCGAAATTTCTTCAATGGTGAAAGGTTCATAAGGAATATTCCTGTAGTGTTGACATTTGTTCGTGGTGTCTTCAATCCATCCAGCATTGTTGTTATGAGTAGCTGGCGTCAAAAGTTGATTTCCCCAAAACTCATGAATTTCTTTTTGGCTAGGGTAGGATTTATTTACATTATCTACAGTGGAGTTTAGTTTCCTATAGAAAACCTTCTCTGAATTATCAAAAAGTATATTGTCGCATTTACGGTTGTTACTAACTTTGTATCTCCTTAAGCGACCTGAATTAACGGAGAGTTTTTGTTTTAATGTGTCCAGGCAGTGTTGAGCTGTGTTGTTTTCTGGATCATGTTGTGAGTGTCTTGAAGTGTTCAGAATAATTTCTTCAGCTCTTTTAATTAGTTTTCGACTTCTTACTCCTTGGATGTATTCCGTAATTTGCCCAATTTCCCTGCGCAATAATTCAATTTTCCTCAGCAGTCTTTTTTCCCAGGGTGCAATTCTGATTTCAGTCCTTCCGATATTAGTTCCCCGTCGTGTTCTGATCTTAATGCCCATAACATTAGCAATTGCTGTTGCTGCACAGTAAATCAGCATATGCAAATATTCTAATGTATGTGCTTCCACGATATAATTGGGTAGGACTTCAGTGTTCATAATTTGTAACAGCGCACCTAGTCTCTTACAAGAGTTTATTTTTGGTAGCGGTGGTCTGCTAAGTGGGTTTGTACCATTAAACTCTTGTATGGCACGTGCCATTTCTCTTACCAGGCTATCGTGCAACTCGTTGTTGTCCTGCTGCGTATTAACAGGTTGACTTTCTTGTAATAGGGTTCTTCGGAATCTGCTCATTAGGGATTTCATTATGGTCTTGATCCCAACTAGCTCTTGATTATGAATCTCCCGTTCGACTTCGCTTCTGATGGTAGCGCGTCTAGCCTCTGGGATAAGATTATTTCTTATAATTACCCGATATTGATCTGCTATTCGCTGTTCAGATACATCAATCTCTGGGTACTCCCTGCAAAACTGGGCATACAGTTGTTGTCCATAGCCGATCGTTTTTCGACCGAGGTTCGTCACCTTGTAATAGAAACGCAAAATGTTTTCATTTATAGACACAGTCCATTTCATGCGTTGCCTCGGTCGTCCCGCTTGAGTGAGCGCCGGCTAATGTTCCAGCGCAGCACCTTCAGCGAGTGGAGCTCTTGTTGTTGTTTGGCTCACTTGTGGTTGTTGTTGCTGTTGGGCTGTAGCTGATTGTATGACAGGGGCCCGCCTCCTCAACACCCTGCCACCGACGTCCCGCATGCTGTCCGTTCCGGCGCCGGCTCCAGACGTGCCCTGGCGATCCCCAGGCAGCGACCCTAAACACAAACTATTTAACTCCATTTTCATGGGTGTGCATTTTATACCTACTGCCAGGTGTCAGTTTTTGTTCCACGGCAGGTATTCCTGTTACCCTCTGGGTATCAGTTCTAAGAATACCCAGAGAGCATCCCCCATTCGCAGGGGGCCGCGCCTGATAGAAGAACTGATAAAAACTCCCACAGGTTATTATTATTATCCAGATTTAGCCATACGGCTCATACTCCCTCTAAGGGGAAAATTCACTCATCCCAGATACCTACGGTATCAAAAGGATTAAGCTCTGGTGGGACTCTTTCCATGTTATCGAGTCGTAGGTGACTTGGTACGTCGGTGTCGGTGTATCTCCTAAAAATTTTCGCACGCATCTGGACGTCGAAAGTAGCACAGCTTTCTGCATGACCTTATATAGATGTTCATTTAGACCCAGCTTTTTTATGTTTTCTAGGAGGTTCTTCGGAATGATTCTTATTATAATAATAATTCTTCCCACAGGTTATTATTATTATTATCCAGATTTAGCCATACGGCTCACACTCCCTCTAAGGGGAAAATTTACTCATTCCAGATACCTACGGTATCAAAAGGAGTGAGCTCTGGTGGGGCTCTTTCCATGTTATCGAGCCCTAGGTGACTTGGTATGTCGGAGTATCTCCCAGAAATTTTCGTACACATCTTTAGTTCGTGAGGAGTACAGCTTTCTGCATGGCCTTATAAAGATGTTCATTTAGATCCAGCTGTTGTATGTTCGCTAGGAGGTTTTTGGGAATAACACCAGTAGCAGATAGAACAATAGGTACTGTTTGGGTACTTTCCATTCTCCATTGTCTCTTGATTTGTATTTCCAGATCTCTATACTTGGCGATCTTTTCGTTGTATTTAACACGCAAATTGTTAGTGTTAGGTATCGCCACATCAATAAGTGTTGTTTGCCTGGTAATTTTATTCACTAGTATGAGATCCGGTCTATTATGGGCCACTGGTTGGTCTGTGAGCACAGTGCGGTCCCAGTATAGCTTGTAGTTGTCATTTTCAAGCATTCTGTCAGAGACATATTGATAATAAGGAAGATGGTCGGTTTGGAAAAGTCCCAGTTTGTCAGCTAGTTCTTGGTGGATAATCTTTCCTACTGAGTCATGGCGTTCTTTATAATCAGTACCGACAAATGATTGGCAGCCACCGGTAAGATGTTGGATGGTTTCTTGGGCTTGGCATCCATACCGGCATTTGTCATTTTGGACTTGAGGATCTTTAACAGCATATTTCAGGTAATTTTTAGTTGGAATAACCTGATCCTGAATGGCAAGTAGGAAACCCTCAGTCTCGGGAAACATCTTTCCTGATGTCAACCAATAGTTCGACGCTGTATTGTCGACATATTCTTGATTGATCTCATTGAGATGTCGCCCATGCAGAGGTTTACTCATCCAGGTGCGCATTTTTTCTCGCTGAGTCAGGTGGTTTTGTCACCTCGGGGTTAAATGGAAAGGGTCTAAACGCCTTCTATTGGCTGCGGGTGCTCTGTAGAGGGCTTCGAAAACATCAACGATAGCTCCTCTACTTAAGTCCATTTACAGGGTATGGACTCGTAAATGTTTTCTTCTGGTATCTTGCCTTGAAAAAGGCTAGATATTTCTTACATGACAAAGGTTAAGTCGAAATAAAAATACCAGGTTGCAGTAGAATAACATCTCAGCCACAGAGTATGGATAAAGCTAAAAACAAGAGCAGAGCCCCGAGACCACTAAGCTCTCGGAGAGCCCGTGAGGGACTGAACTATTGACCTGAAAATCGCCTATTTTTATACTTTTGTACTAAAGTAGCGATTAGGGATTTCCAGGTCAGGAAGGGGCCAACGGGAAAAATAAGGGGCGAGGCGATGCGTATCGAACGTGAACTAGTCGCGTCCGAGAACATCCCCCCTCCTCTGGAGATTCTGTGGCTGGGGAAAAATTTATTAAATATCAAAATTACAATAATGTGAAGTAACACAAAAATAAGTAAAATACATAAGAAGCACGAAATATATAAAAAAAATACATGAAAATGTAAGTAAAAGTAAAAAAAAATGTCCTTGAGCAAACTCACTACACAGCACTGATAGGGAGGTCGGTGGTGTTGACGGCATCTCCGGCTCCTACAGGTCCATCCTCGAACGGTGTGCCAACTCCTTCGACGGCTTCGTCTTCTTCTTGGTCGTCCGGATCCCATCCGCCATATCCAGGGTTTCGCAGAGTTCCAGGGTGCCGAAGCCTACGTGGTCGTCCAACCACTTTCGGTAGGGGGGGCGATGACTGGGTCTACTTCTGGACTTCCATTGGCATCAGGGGCTTCTGACTCTGAAGAAGTTTGGCTCGTCAAAGGTGCCTGCACGTCGAAGGCATCCGGTCTGCAGGAGGCCTCGATGTCGGAGTGTTAGAGTATAGCTTTCCAACACTCCGTGGTTCTCCCCATTCTTCTCTTGACTTCAACCCAAGTCAATGGTTGTAGCCTTCTGCTGTGAGTCGAGCTGGGTCGTGGGTGCGGATTTTAACTACGTTGTCGGGCGCCATGTCACCTCGGGGTAAATGAAAGGGTCTAAACGCCTTCTATTGGCTCCGGGTGCTTTGTAGAGGGGTTCGAACATCAACGATAGCTCCTCTACTAAGTCCATTTTCAGGGTATGGACTCGTAAATGTTTTCTTCTGGTATCTTGCCTTGAAAAAGGCAAGATGTTTCTTACATGACAAAGGTTAAGTCGAAATAAAAATACCAGGTTGCAGTAGAATAACATCTCAGCCACAGAGTATGGATAAAGATTAAAACAAGAGCAGAGCCCCGAGAGCACTAAGCTCTCGGAGGGCCCGTGAGGGACTGAACTATTGACCTGAAAATCGCCTATTTTTATACTTTCGTACTAAAAAAGTGATTAGGGATTTCCAGGTCAGGGAGGGGCCAATGGGAAAAATAAGGGGCGGGGCGATGCGTCTCGAATGTGAACTAGTCGCGTCCGAGAACAGTTTATGTGTTCATTTCGAATTGCTTGCTCCTCAGCCTGTACCTGAAAATAAGATCTTAAATTAGCAATTTGGCGTCGATACCGCGGTACTCTCTACTGCACTACGTGGATGATGTCTTTGCGCCTTTGTGAGAAGTGTTCTTACTTTCCGCTGAAGACCCTCTATATCCATTTTTGACCACTTTATAATACCAAATGAGTAGCTTAGCGCGGAACAGGCGTACGTATTTAATGCCTGAAACAAATTTTTACTATTAAGATATGACCGATTTAGTTGTCTTACTCTTTGCACGAACTCCGAAGTTAGTTCCGTTTTCATTTGTTTATGGTCAATTTTTCGCGCTTGTTTTACTCCGAGATATTTGTATCATTTTCACCCATTGCCTCGATGTTTTGGCCATCTTGCATATCGAAACCTCCAGGCTGAACCTTTCCTCTGACTATATTTAGTATACGGCACTTGTCTAGTCCAAAATGCATACTGATATCATTTGAGAAATTTTCTACAGTTTTTAGCATCTCATCTAGGTGGTTTCGAGTGGAAGCCATTAATTTTAAATCATCCATATACAACAGATGATTAAGCTTCGCTACAACGGTGTTGTTATTTTTGATGCTAAATCCTGAGTCAGTAGAGTTCAGCAGCTGAGATAGTGGGTTCATCGCTAGGCAGAACCAAAGTGGACTCAACGAGTCCCCTGGAAAAGGCCCTGGTTAATAGGGGTATCTTCAGTTTCGATATTAATTTCACCAGGTATTTGAAGGTGAATTTTAGTCTCCCACTCTGCAATTATATGCTTCAAAAAGGTCACAAGATTATCATCGACTTTATATATTTTCAATATATCTATAAGCCATTCATGCGACACTGAATCAAAAGCCTTCTTGTAGTCAATGAAGGCAGTAAAAAGGTTTCTTTTTTTGGTGTATGCCTGGTTAGAAATGACTGAGTCGATAATAAGTTGTTCTTTGCATCCCATGGAGCCCTTAGCGCATCCTTTCTGTTTGGGCTCTATGATATTGTTCAGAGCACAGTGTTGGTAGATACGCCGGGTCACACAGGATGTGACCAATTGCTACAAAGTTGGAAGACAAGTAATAGGGCGGTACTTGGCTGGATCTTGGGTGTTATTTTAATCCTTCGGTATTAGATAAGTGGTTCCCTGAGTAAGGAATGATGGTATTTCCTGTGAATTAGAAATAATATTAATAAATACTGTTAAAAGCTCATGAACACTCCAAAACTTCTTTAGCCAGAAGTTTTGAACTCCGTCCGGTCCAGGAGATTTCCAGTTATGAAGCTCTTTGATAATGTTCGAGACTTCTTTAGTGGTGAAAGGTTCATAAGGAATATTCCTGTAGTGTTGACATTTGTTCGTGGTGTCTTCAATCCATCCAGCATTGTTGTTATGGGTAGCTGGCGTCGAAAGTTGGTTTCCCCGAAACTCATGAATTTCTTCTTGGCTTGGGTAGAATTTATTTGCGTTTTCTACAGTGGAATTAGGTTTCCTATAGAAAGTTTTCTCTGCTTGCTCAAAAAGTATATTGTCGCATTTCCGGTTGTTACTAACTTTGTATCTCCATAGGCGGCCTGAGTAAACAGATATTTTTTGTTTTAATGTGTCCAGGCATTGTTGAGGTGTGTCGTTTTCTGGATCATATCGTGAGTGTCTTAGAGTGTTAAACAGTATTTCTTCAGCTCTTTTGATGATTTTTCTACTTCTTACTCCTCTTATGTACTCTGTTATTTGTCCAATGTCCCTACGCAGTAATTTGATCTTCTTCAGCAGTCGTTTTTCCCAGGGTGCTATTCTGTTACCAGTCCTTCCGATGTTGGTACCCCGTCGTGTTCTGATCTTAATGCCCATAACATTAGCAATTGCTGTTGCTGCACAGTAAATCAGCATATGCAAATATTCCAATGTGTGGGCTTCTGTGATATAATTGGGTAGAACTTCAGTATTCACAATTTGTAACAGCGCTCCCAGTTTCTTGGAAGAGTTTATTTTTGGTAGCGGTGGTCTGCTAAGGGGGTTTGTTCCACTAAACTCTTGTACGGCGCGCGCCATTTCATTTGCCAGACTATCGTGCAACTCGTTATTGTCCTGCTGTGTATTATTAGGTTGAGTTTCTTGTATGAGAATCCCAGGAATCTGCTCATTAGAGATTTCATTAGGGACTTGGTCTGCAACTTGCTCTTGGTTATGGATCTCCCGTTCGATTTCGCGTCTGATGGTGTCGCGTCTAGTCTCTGAAATAAGATTGTTTCTTAAAATTACCCGGTATTGATCTGCTACTCTTTGTTCAGATACTTGGATTTCTGGGTACTCCCTGCAAAATTCGGTATACAGTTGTTGTCGATAGCCGATTGTTTCTTGACCGAGGTTTGTCACCTTATAATAAAAGCGCAAAATATTTTCGTTTATAGACACTGTCCACTTCATACGCTGCCTCGGTCGTCCCGCTTGAGTGAGCGCCGGCTGATGTTTCAGCGCAGCACCTTCAGCGAGTGGAGCTCTTGTTGTTGTTTGGCTCACTTGTGGTTGTTGTTGTTGTTGTTGGGCTATATCTGATTGTATGGCAGGGGCCCGCCTCCTCAACACCCTGCCACCGACGTCCCGCATGCTGTCACGTCCAGCGCCGGCTGCAGACGTGCCCTGGCGATCCTCAGGCAGCGACCCTAAACATAAATTAATAAACTCCATTATCATGGGTGTACATTTTATACCTACTGCCAGGTGTCAGTTTTTGTTCTACGACAGGTATTCCTGTTACCCTCTGGGTATCTGCGCTACGGATACCCAGAAAGCATCCCCCATTCGCAGGGGGCCGCGCCTGATAGAAGAACTGATAAAAACTCCCATAGGCTTATTATATTATTATTATTGTTATTAGTATTATTGTATAATATGTATATATATATATATATATATATATATATATATATGTATAATAATATTAATATTATTATTATTGCTTTAATAAAAAAAATATAAGTGTACAGTGCATTGGCTTTTTTGACGTTTGCTTTGGAGAATATTGTTAAAGGTTTGGTACCATTTTTTTTAGGTTATTTCCGAATTTGGTTTTTATTTTATTACAAAAAGGTATGTAATTTTCCTTTTCAGTTCAAATATGTAGTTCAGGTTACAATACTTCCGATTTAAACTTTTTATTAACATATTAAATACCTAAAATAATCCAAATTACCACGTGGACGACCATTTGGATGATCCTTTACAAAGCTTTTTTCTCAATGAAACTGAACAAGGGTCTAAATATGGTTGTAACGAGAATTCTGGAGAACATTATCGAGATATTTTTAATTTTTCTAATAAGTTATGCAACTGGAGTTTGTCCCTTAATACTAGGTGATTTATTAAAAATTCATAAAGAAGTTCCTGATCTTTCTCATTTAACCCGTAACCGGTGACGTCCGATTTTAGGAACATAACCGGTGACGTGGAGTCTCCGGGACTCATCATGCTGGTCTCATTCAAATTTAAATAATTATTTTATCACATTGTTTATAATAATCTGTTCTTTAGGCATTTTTGCAATATCCTATTGCCTTTTTAGTTCTTTCTGTTACTGACTATTCTTATTATTAACATTTTTGTCAAAAGTTGCAAATAAATAAAGTACGGTGTTACGTCGGAAAACTTAATTTTTTTTTAAATTTTTCTAAATTTGGTATGTACAAATTGGTTTTAATATTAGGTATAACTAATATTGAATAATCTATGGTAATAAAAATTATCATCAGTAGTGTAAACGTAACGGAACGTGCAGGGGGTAAATAAGAACAAAAAATGGGATTATTTTTTTTTATTCTAATTGAACGTTACAATTTCTGCATATTTTATGAGAACAAATCAAGCAAATTGGTTTTTCACAACAGACGCATAAATAAGATGTCTTCCTATGAAGTTTTGATGGGCAAATGTAGCAAATGGGAAAATACTTTCGAACTGCTAACCGATCTTCTTGAATAGAAGGAGGTTCAACCACGCACAGTATTCGCTTTATGTTTTCTCTTATTTCTGTCGGGATTCTGCTGTTATACATTCGTTGTTTCATGTGTGCTTCAATTAAGCTTTTAGCCAGTACCTTCATAAAATCTTTCCTGTCTAAGCGTTTGGATTCTCTATAATATTGATACATAACGAAAGCGTTAACTGTACTCATATCTAGTATTTTGTAAAATATAGCCATTGGTCAACGTTGCGTTCTACTGGACGAACTGTAAACTGTTTTATTTCGTTGGTGGTGGATATTATAAAAATAACTATTCTGGAGAACTTTATTTTCTTTTTTTTAAAACATATAACTTACATTACGGGCTCTAACTAGCGGCCATCATTGTTCTCTGTCAGCTGTCAGCTTAAGCTGTCTACACACTTAAGTTCATGACTGCATACTGCATACAGACTAACACAAACAGTAATGTCTAAAATACAACTTAGATTCTACTCTAAACATAAAACTTAATTCTTAAATATACAACACGCTTTTTTTTTAACAAAAACATTAATACAAGAAAAAGTCCTTAAGATAATTTGGTTTTTTAGTTTTACGTCTGTCGGAAGGGTATTCGTTTATTTCACTATTTTTATAAGTTTCTGAGTCACTCTCAAACACCAGCTCTATGTTACTCTCAGTTACCTGATGTATGTTACCTGAGATGGACGGCTGTTCCTCATTATAACCAACAGGATTGTCACAGCAATTAGCATTATCTTTGGAGTCCTCATTCTGTGCTGTTTCAGTTGAGGTATTTTGTGTTTCTATGACTGTGTTTTCTAATTCATCAGCAGATTCCATCTCAGATGACATATCTACAGTCTCATTATTTTCAACATGGCACATCAAACTAGAACTAGGACCATCATCATATAATTAATTTGAAAAATAAGACTCAGAAACTGTAACTGGCAGGTTGGTTTTATTTAATAACTTTCGATTTCTTCTGAATTGTTGGCCTTTTGTATCAACTAACAAATATGACCTCTCATTATATCTATCAACTATTTTACCTTTTTGCCATGAATTATTCTTCCGGAATAACACGTTATCGCCTTTCTGAAGAGTAGGTAAGTTTTTAGCTGTTTTATCATAGTGATCTTTTATTTTTTGTGAATTTGCTTTTAATTTTTCTGAAACTACTTGTGGATCAACAATATTAGATTTTAAATTTTCAGAAGAAATCGGCAGTTTTGTTTTGACAATACGGTTCAACAATAATTGAGAGGGAGCGAAACCTATACCTGTAAGAGGCGTATTTCTGTATTCCATCAAACAGTTTTGCAGCTTCTTTACGTTACTAATTTTTTTTAGCATATTTTTACATATCTGAACATATTTTTCTGCAAAACCGTTTGATTAGTGGTGATCAGGACTTGAGAACTCCAATTCAAAATTCCATTCCCGAGCAAATTGTTTCATACAAAAACTATTAAAAGGAACATTATCTGCAAAAAATATATCTGGGATACCAAATTTTGAAAAAGTTTCTTTGCAACACCTTATAACCGTATTAGCAGTTTTGTCATTCACAGGAAATAACTCTATCCAGTGAGAGTACAAATCAACAATTAAAAGATAACTTTTTGACTTAAATTCTAAAAAATCTGAGAATAAAAACTGCCATGGCCTTTCAGGTTGCTTGTGATTAATCAGCGTTTCTTTTTGATTTAAAGGTTTGTTCAACTGACATGGTTCACAGTTTTCAATATAAAATTCAATGTCTTTTGACATTTTTGGCCAGTACATTATTTCCCTAGCCCTTAGTTTTGATTTTTGTATACCAAAATGTGCAGCATGTATTAGACACAGCATTTCTTTTCTCAGTTGAGCAGGAATAATAATTTTTTTATCAAAGAAAAGCAAATTATCTGACAAATGAATATGTTCTTTAAGGTTATAGTAATATTTTACATCAGGTTAAAGTTTATGAGGATTTTTAGGCCAGTTTGATAAACAAAACTTTTTCACTTGAGTCAAAACCGGATCATTTTCTATGGCCTTTTGAAAACTATTCTTTTTTTCTTTTGTCATTGGTACTGACAGAGAAAGAGCATGAACAGTATATTCTAATTCTTTGTCAATTGGAGTTTCGGTTTTTATAAAAGATCTGCTTAAAGTATCTGCAACATATATTTTTGACCCCGGTAAATATTCAACTTTAATGTTATATTTTAACAATTTTAACAACATTCTTTGTAAACGAGCAGATACATCATCAAGATTCTTTTTAAAAATTGAAATTAATGGCTTATGGTCTGTGTGAACAAGTATTTCACGACCATATATCCAGAAATGAAATTTCTTACACGCAAATACTATGCCCAAAAGTTCTCAATTTGAGCGTATCGAATTTCAGAACTATTCATTGAACGAGAAGCAAAACTTACAGAATGCATATCTTGCAATAACACACTACCAATACCTTTACTAGAGGAATCTGTTTGAATTAATATAGGTTTATTGTCATCAAAAGGTTTTAAAATTGGTTTATTAGTTATAAGTGCCTTAAGTGCATCCAACTCTTTTTGGTGAGAGTCATTCACCAAACCTCCGAAAAATCATCCAAAACGACCAAATCCGCATTGTAGCCCGTCTACCTAAGTCCCAAAATCCATCACCTAATCCTAATAATTCATGGATCTTCCACCTCGTCATAGCCGGCGTGGCAAAAACTTTCTCCCAAAAACTTATCGAGGATAACCTATCCGAAAACAACTTCCCCTATACCAAAGTAGTTCGAATAATCGTCCGCTCCACCAATCAACCCACCTCCTATATCAGAGTATTCACTAACTCTGAAACCAAGTTCGCTGAAGCACTCACGAGCGGTATTTTGATCGAGGGTGAACGGTTGGCCTGTGAAATTCCACGATCAGGCAACTCCGTCCCCGTTCGGTCCAAATACTGCTCGAGATGTTGCAAAAGCGGACATTTCAACACATAATGCTCCGAAAAGTCAATAATTTGCCCGTTTTGCGGGCTCAGCCATCGGTCTACTGCCTGCCCCACAATATCAGCTCCAAAATGTCCCAACTGTAGTGGTTCTCACCCTGCCTTCTCACCACGATGTCCTCACAGAAGCGCTCATCCCGCAAACTACAACCAAACCCAACCAGTACACACAGAGAAACAAATCCCATCCTACGATCTCACCTCTGACATGAAATCCCTCATCCACTTCACATCCACGCTCCTATTCAACGTCTCCCTGAAAAGAGAAGCGCAATAACCCTATACCTTAACCAAATATCAAACGCAATGTATGAATGTGCCATAGCAACTTCATGCACAAATAACTTAGTCAATCAAACCTTTACCCACCTCCACATCTGAATATCACACTTCACACATCAACACATATTCATACACACACCAACTACACCCATACACAACACTTTACCTTCTCTCAGCTCACAATCCAAATTAATAAACACCTAATCCCATATCACAATAATAAACATAAAATCCAAATTAATAAACATACAAAATTCCACAAACACACAACACAACACTACACTGTGAGCACCGACTACACCCCTTAAGAGTCGATTAAATATACACAAGGACAGGGGGAGATTGGTTTTCTGTGGTTTCCCAATCTCATTGCACAATGATACCTGATCCTAGGTGAGGACACAGCCACAGCTATCCTCCACGCGATTTTCCAACAAACAAACAATGGCCAATAATCTGAAAGGAATCGTTTTTCCATGGAACTTGTACTTCATGACAGGCTTGGTATACCTGGCTATCTCTTCCGGAGGGTACGATTTCCGCCTCTTGCCTTCTTCTTGTTCTGGGCTCCCTTCCAATCCTTCTCCTACCCTCTTTGACTTTTTAGCTTTTTAGCGGCTGCGCCCTTAGTCTTCGAAGTCCAACTGAAGTCATACGAACGAAAACTGGCATTTCAAACCAAACAAGCATAAGCACCCAAGTAACAAACCCACCCTTGAAGAAGCATAGAGCTTAAAGCAAGGTAAAAACGCATTGATAGATTGAGCGCTAAAATAAACAATAAATGTCCGAGAACATCACAAAAGTCCGTCAAGTACAAGGTCAGTAGATATTTAAGTAGGTTGCCTTGTAACTATGTGGGCGAAACGAGGGGAAGGCAGAATGCCTATGTCACTCATATGTCACTCATACGACAACGTCAAATTTGACAGTTGTCTGCACGTCTGAGTTTAAGTTCACGTTTGTGTTTGTATTCGTATATTTTTTTGTGGAATTTTCGTATAGTATCATTAGTTCGTTTATTTGTTTAGTTATTGTTTAGTTTTTATTTTTAAGTATAGGTATAAGGGCAGTATTATTTATAGAGACTTGTGAAGTGTGTTGTAGCTGTGATATCAAGGTTTGTCTAACAATTATATGTAGTTTTGTACGTTATAATAATGAAATATTTTTTAGATGAGTGACCTATATCCTGAAGATTTGTGCTTGAAGAACTAATCATTTTTTGTATTTTAATCTAATAATAAATTATTTATATTATCTATTTGTTTTTTTTTTCCTACCACTAGATATGATAAGAATGCTGCAAATTCCAGGAAAAACATAATAAGTAAGTTCCTACATATTTAGTATTTTTGCTTTTGAACTTTTTCTACTGTTTTTTTGGGTTTTTGTGCGAAATAAACTGTTATCTTCATTTAAAACACACAATATTATCAATATAATCAATTTAAATAAAAAAAATTGATATAATTACTAATATAAAAACCACTTAACATCCCTATACCCAAGAAAATCCCAAAATATATTGCAAAACCTAAGTTTTTGAAACTTTTATTAGCATTGCAGCTTATGGCAGTTTTAAAAGTGTTGTATGGGTGACGTATTCCCGCCTTTAAAAAGCGAGCATTTGATTGGTCTATAGTTACGAGGCAACCTACTTAAATATCTACTGACCTTGCGTCAAGTAAGCCCTCTGGACGTATTATGGACGTCCGATTAAGGTACAATTAACGTCCCGGTACGTCCAACTAACGTCCACTCGGGACGTAAAATGGACGTCCATAGGACGTTCGGCGCAGCGACATTCGGACCAATATAGGACGTAAATAGGACCAAAGCGGACGTTCGAGGGACGTCCTTAAAGTCCGTGAGGGACGTACTATGGACGTACGCGTGCTATTAGGTTTGTTATTTACTGGCAAAACATCAAAAATAAAATAAAGACTTACGTATATACACACCATAATACACCTGCATGCAAAACATGTTGCATACCATCAAGACTAAAATATGAAGAACACCTATAAACATTTTAATCATACTATTTTTGTTTTTTTTCTGTTCTATATGGATTAGTTAAAACACGTCATTAAAAGATGTCACAAATGAAGTTTTACTATCTTTAACTAAATTTTACGATGTATTTTGTCTATTATTTTATATGTGTGTTATTAATGTTGAGTGTCATAGCTTTATATAAATAATCTCAACGACTAGTAAATTGCACCGACATTTTGTGATATATTGTACATATTTACACATTCTTCTAATTACAATGTCTTGACAAAGGAATTAAACAATTCCGAAAGCTAGACTAAAAGTCAAAAGAGTGTTTCAATAACATCTCGGCCAAACTTCTGACTGCAGCCCTAATAAACAGTATTATATATATATATATTATATATATATATATATATATATATATATATATATATATATATATATTGTCATATCAGTAGGTTATGATTACGGTCACGGGGCTCTAGGCACAATGTAGGGAGACTCGTTGTCAGTTGTCACGACTTGTCAACACGTTTGTTAGATATAGGTTTTTGGACATTGTTGATTCCTAGAGACTTTGTTAATAGGTATGTTTAAATAAATGTATTAAACACAATGAAATATTATTACTTGGCGCAGTCTAGTGGAAATTAATCGAAAATCATGGAAGCAAGGTTACCAAATCCATTATCATTTGAAGGCAATGTGACCGAAAATTTTAAAAGATTTAAGCAAAGTTTTGAAATATATCTGATGGCATCAGGAAAAAGTGGTAAAAGTGATGAAGTTAAAGTAGCAATTTTACTCAATTTAATTGGAGAAGAAGGCATTGAGATTTATAACAGTTTGGAATTAACAGAGGTCCAACAAGGAAAGCTAGCAGATGTATTGGAAGCATTGGACAACGACGGTAAAAACGAGAAGAAGTCTCGACGGAGACTTATATTCGCTTTCACTGCTCCGAGTCAAGCCACGACGACGCTTCGACACTTTGAACCTCATGCATTTTTTAGTAATTAGTAAACACTGGTAAAACTGATAGTGCAAAAGGTAGTGTACCAAGCGACGGGCTATTGCATAGCCGATACAACGGGCATTTTTGTGCCTCTTTCTAGGAGACAGAACGCGGCGATTCCTGATAAGAAGGAAACCGACATCTCTGCAATTTTGAGGCATATACCACACAACAGAACTCTAACACATATTGTCGTGTAAGAAATATATTTATCATTGTTAGAAATTTTCGAACTGTTAGAGAGTTCTGTTTGCCGGTGTCACCTCGCTTTTTGCAGAGGCTCGATAGAGCTTCTTAAACGAATTAGCCGGTATCTGTACTAACTCCTATACGAAGATGGATCATCGTAATACGAGATCATCTTCAAGAGCGGCGGCCGCTGAGCGTCCAGGAACTCCGGATAACGGAGAGGATGCTACGGCCGTACGACAATACCTGGGTATAGACATTGTATAAAATATTGTTCAACTATCTGTCTCGCAACAAGTTGTTTGCGTAAAGGAAGCGATAATAGTTCAGGAAATGAAGCTCGAAAAAAGTTAAAACTTCGCACTTTTTTCGTCCTGCATGGTTTAAGTTGAAATTTTAACAGAAGGTAGTGATAGCCCAAGGATCAAAATCTATATCGAACCGAAGTGCGCTGAAAGGTTTTAGGGGTGAAAACTACCCCTAATTGTCAAAAATTATAAAATAACATGGACCATAACCTAAATATGGGTAAGATTTGGTTTGAATTAACTAAATAATGATAGTTTCGTGCTTTTGAATAAAGTTTCATCATATTTCAACCCTTAAAAAGCGACCCTTGTTAGAGATTAATGTAAAAAAAAGTAGTAATGCGAAGAAAATAATTTCGCCTTGGAACGATTTGCATAAAAATTTGGGATTAAGCGCAACTCACCCTCTGCTGTATAGTTTATGTCATGCCGATGAATCCTGATTATTCTTAGGGGTGAAAACTATCCCTAATTTTCAAAAATTGTAAAATAACATTACAAATCTTAAGATGAGTGAAATTTGGTTTGGATTAGTTAAATAGTGATTTTTTTATACTTTAAAATACAATTTCATACATTTTCAACCCTTAGAAATCAATTGTTATGAGTGCTATAGCTGAAAACAATTTTTTGCCAAAATTTTGCAACTTTTCAACTTTTGCAAATCAATCTTTACAACATTGCAGTTTTTATAAACTAATTTAATAGATATATGCGCCCTGTTCGCCGCACTGGGGCGGATTATGGGAAGAGGCTGTAAAAAGTGCCAAATCTCATCTCATTAAATCCATTGGTTCTACTGCTCTTACGTTTGAGGAGCTCTCCACTGCTCTTAATCAAATTGAAGCTGTGTTCAACAGTAGACCATTATACCCACTGTCCAATGATCCTAACGATCTAACTTCGTTGACTCCAGGTCATTTTTTGATCGGATGCCCCTTGACGGCTTATCCTGATCGTGATATCTCTTTTATCCCAGAGAATAGGTTAACCTTCTGGAATCGTTGTACCAAAATAAAAGACGAATTCTGGAAAAGATGGAGCACCGACTATCTGCATCGACTTCAGCATAGACCTAAGTGGTGTAAATCATCTAATAACCTTCAACTTAATCAGCTTGTATTAGTGAGAGCTGAAGACCGTCCTCCTATGAATTGGCTTCTTGCCAGAATCGTTGAATTAATAACTGGCAAGGATGGAAATGTCCGGGCTGCTTGCGTAAAAACGCAGGATGGCTTGTATACTCGTCCTATCACCAAACTGGCTCCTCTTCCTTGTGAGAATTAGGTGATATATTAGTTAGTTTATTTTAGTTTGTGTATCTTTTTCTTCTTCTAATAAATCTTTTCTTTTCCTAAATTCCCCCCCCCCCCCAAGTATGTACAAATTTACCATATATTTGTACATTGTAAAAATCTTATATTTTCATAAAAAAACTCCCCTTATATCTAAACTTGGACTAGTCCCAAAAACCAGTCCATTCTCGGTCCTGAACTGTTAGCAAGACCAACAAGTTTCTAAAAACCAAGTGGTCGCCAAGCAACCGTCTTTAGAAAAGGTCTGACAAGCAAGAGCTTGCGAGCCGTCAAATTCATTTCTTCATTTATTCATTATTTTCTTATTTTCCAATTATCTAGTTTTTGTGGCCAGTATTGTTGGCAGTGAGTGCATGGTAATAAGAGTTAGATGCTGTGCCTTATTGTAAGTAGAAAACTTATATTTAATCTCAGCTTTGCAATTGTTCAAAGTCGCGGTGTTGCCATATCGTGCCGCGAGTGCATAAACGATTTGCGATCCAACAATTTTAACATTTTAACAACGATTTTAATTTACATGTTATACAAGTTAAACATTTACTTTTATCTATAAACTATTAAATGCTATTTTCTACAGTAATGTAGGCTATTTTTCTTCTTGCAATAAAGATACGTTTTAAGGCTTTACAT
This sequence comes from Diabrotica balteata, assembly GCA_918026665.1. Lineage (NCBI taxonomy): Eukaryota > Metazoa > Arthropoda > Insecta > Coleoptera > Chrysomelidae > Diabrotica > Diabrotica balteata. Next base: position 57,650,038 of record OU898283.1, read on the forward strand.
ATTTACTATTTACACCTATCCCTTGTCAAGGGAACAATCTTTCAGGTGCTGGATTCTCCAGCTGATCCTTCGAAGCTAAGGAGTATCTCAGAAGCTTTGTGCAATAAGAAAAATCTTTCTCCGAACCAGCAAAGTTCGCTAAGGCGAGCTCCTTATTCGTAGATTCATCACAGGATCTGGATTGTAGCAATTCAACGTTATACCAATTGGACTCTGTAATGCTCCTGCGACATTTGAGAGGCTTATGGAAAATGTGTTGAGAGGGTTATCTTGGAAAACATGCCTGGTTTATCTAGATGACATATTCGTCTTGGGGGAGACATTTGAAGACCATCTGAAGAATTTAGAAAACGTTTTTAATCGACTTAAAGCTGCTCAATTGATGTTTAACCCCAAGAAGTGCCAGATATTTTAAGGTAAAGTTAATTATCTGGGTAATATAGTCAGTAAAGAAGAAGTGGCCGTGGATAAGGGAAAAATCGATTCCATTAAGTCATGGCCAGAACCAACTGACAAACATTAAGTGAGAAGTTTTTTTGGACTATGTACTTACTACCGAAAGTTTATTAAGAAGTTTGCAGATATCGCTAAGCCATTAACATGACTTACAGAGAAAGCAAGAGATTACCGCTGGGATACAGACTGCCAAAATGCCTTTGATACCTTGAAAAAGCATTTATTCACAGCACCAATTTTAGGGTATCCACTGCCAGAAGGAGAGTTCATCTTAGGAACAGATGCGAGTCATGTGGGAATTGAAGGAGTATTATCCTAGATTCAAGGAGGACAGGAACGAGTCCTTGGATATTTTAGTAAAGTTCCTTCAAAACTTGAGCGGAATTATTGCGTCACAAGAAGAGAACTTCAAGCAGTAGTGAAATCAGCAGTGCACTTCTATCATTACCTCTATGGAAGAAAGTTTTTAATCCGAACCGACGATACCGCCCTTAAGTGGTTGATGCAATTTAAGAATCCAGAGGGTCAGATAGCCAGATGGATCAAATGACTCCCAGAATACGATTCCAAGATTGATCACCGGGCCGGAGTTAGCCACAGAAACGCTTATTCTCTTTCCAGAAGCCCATGTCCAGCACAGTGTTCCCACTGCAACAAGACGGAATCCAAGAAAGCAGCAGTGCTAAGAACGACGATGGGCAACGATGACTGGACGCCTTCTGAGATAAGGGAAGAACAAGGGAGAGATCCAGTTGTACAGAAAATTCGTAAATGGAAAGAGGAAAACCGTCAACCAACTTGGCAAGAAATATCAAACCTATGTTCAGTAGTTAAGGCATATTGGGCCCAGCGGGACTTATTTATCATGGAACACCGCTTGCTCAAACGAGTGCTGGAAAATGATGACGGTTCAGAAAAGAGAAGGGAGTTGGTGATCCCAAAGAGCAGAATAGCGGAAGTACTTCGTCAGTTACAGGACAGTCCATCAGGAGGGCATTTCGGTGTAAAGAAAACACTTCAGCGAATTTGGGAACGGTTTTATTGGATGAACAGTTCCGACGACGTAAAATACTGGTGTAAGAAATGTACCATTTGTGCTACGAGTAACGGGCCTTACCAAAAGAAGAGTGCTCCTATGAGACAATATAATGTTGGAAGCCCGTTTGAAAGAATAGCTTTGGACATTGCTGGACTATTTCCAGAAAGTGAAGATGGAGGCAAGTACATGTTGGTGGTAATGGATTATTTAGTGGGTCGAGATTTACGCACTTCCAGACCAAAAGGCCGCCGCCATTGCAGATAAGTTGATCAAAGAATATATCAGCCGATTTGGAATGCCTTTGGAGATCCATAGTGATCAAGACAGGAACTTCCAAAGCGATCTATTCCAAGGAATATGTGATACACTAGGCATGAAGAAAACAAGAACTACAGCGTATCATCCGCAATCAGATGGTATGGTAGAACGGATGAATAGGACAGTTGGTAAGTATTTGACAAAGATGGTATCCGATCATTAGCGAGACTGTAACCAATATCTTCCGTTCTTCACAATGGCCTACAGATCTGTTGTTAACGAATCAACAGGCCAGAAACCAGCCAGAGTCCTATTCGGACGCGAGATGCGACTACCTTGTGATCTAGACTTTGGGTGTCAACCTAGAGAAGATGTAGTAGGTGAAGATTATGTGATCGAACTACGAAGAAGAATGGACGATGTACACGAGTTGGTTTATTCCTACCTTCAGATCACTAGCGACCGAATGAAGAAACGGGGTGCTGAAAAGGGGTGCTTTAAGGAGAACGGCAAAGTCTGGCTCTATAATCCCAAGAAACGAAAAGGTTGTCCTACCAAGTTGCAGCAGTTTTGGGAAGGTCCATATCTCATTATGGAGAAGATCAATGATGCCATCTACCGAATAAGCAAGATTCCGAGGGGAAAGCCCTCGGAATAGTACACCATAACCGGCTGGCGTCTTTCGAAGGTGACCACGACGTAGATGAAGAAGTGGACATAAACCAAGTCCAAGATGTGTCTGACCTCACGTTTGAGGAATTCATGGGGCCTATGGTAGTACCGGTAAAGCAAGACAGGGTGTTACCACTGAAGAAAAGCAAGATCTACTCGCGCTTTCCGATGACTACTCACTGGCCCTTACCATCCTGGCCAGTATCAAAGACGCACTAGGGTTGGCATCAGTCTGTAGAAGAAAGTTCGGTCGAGTTGCAGAACTTCAATGCCAAGTGCCAGCTCCCGGGAAAGCCTTGAAACTTCAAGATGTATCACGTTACCCTTTCTACCTGGTAACAAAAGATACTGCCCGTGATCAACCTACCTACCGAGATGTATGGGAAGCCTTACTTCCATTGAGGGAGCACGTACTAGAGTCCGACGTGCAAAAGTTAGCCATGCCAAAGTTGGAGGGCCGCCCATTAGATTGGAGGGTTATCCGAAGTATGGTGGAAGTCCAGGTGTTAGTCTCTTGCAATCCGCATAATTACTGGTGCGGAGAGAAAACCGTCCCTTGTTATTTTTATACAACTGGAAGTTGTAAAAGAGGGTCCAGTTGCTGGTACCAGCATACCGTTCCAGTTCCAGTCCCGACAGGGTTCCAGGAGGAACATTCTTTTAAGGAGGGGGCAATGTTATGATAAATAGTGACTCATAAAACTGTAAACATATTATTACTAATTCTATTCCATTCAAGTATTTTCGAGATCCTACACCAGCGTTCCGATCGGGCAGGCAGAAATTCTAGACAAACGGGTCCCCCTCAGCTAAAAACCTGTCGATCTGTCGTGACCCTCTAGTCTATTCGAAAGGGGTCGCCGGAATTCCGGAATAACGGTTGTTTGGTATATATGGAACATTTTATTGAAAATCAAGTCAGACCGAAAATATAATTGTATAATAACAGGAAATAAATATTGTAAATCAATAATATAAATTAAAGTAGTTGTGTTCTAGTCTTTAGTGATAAGTGTAAAACTGCAATAAATATAAAGATTCTAATAAACTTGTAGGTTTTATAAATGTAGAATATTTGATAATAAATAATAAAGACAATAAATTAGATTAATAAAAACAGTTCAACATAGATAACACATTATACGTCGAGTTTTTAAGGAATAGTAAGGTCGAACTACTATAGGAGGGTGAAAAATCAAAAACCTACGTTATGCCGATGACACTGATATATTGGCATATTCATCAGAATAAATTATGAATAGTCTGGGCAAGGTTAGAATATCCAGAAAACCAAAGTAATGATCATCGACAGAGTCAGTGATAAGAAACTTGGCAACTTACAAAGTGGTCAGACAATTTAATTACTTAGACTTCCTTATTACTATCAGTGAAGAATGCGAAGACGAGATCCGTAGACGCATCACAATGGCCAGATCGGCAAGAACCAAACTCACAAAAATACGGAAGAACACTGACATTATATAAAACACAAGATTACGCCTTGCTTGAGCATTAATATTTCCTAACGCCACCTACGCTTCAGATACTTGGACCATCAAAAAAGCAGATTCAAAGCATATAACGGCGTTTGAAATGTGGATCTACCGTAGAATGATGCGCATACTAGGACGGCGCCTCGCACAAAAAATTAAATACTAGCAGAACTTAATATAAAAACTAGACTACAACTATCAAAAAAAAAATATACTGAGGTATTTTGGATTTATATGTAACTAGAAGAAGAGAAGGCATGGAACGAATGATAGTTGAATAAGGCAACGTTACCTGCAAATTATCCAGAGGAAGATCTCCAGTACGATGGTCGGACCAAATAAAGGACATGACTGATTACTCACTCTCCGAAGGAGAACAACACGCACAGGAGAGAGACATTTGGACAGAAATAGTCAAACAAATGACACGACGCCACCACATTCTTACGAAGGAGAAAAGATAAAGGAGGAGGACATACACAAACTCTATAAATTCTCTTATGAACATTACACTCATCATATTCTTATTTATATTAACACAGTAATCAATACACAGGTTTTTTGTTATACGAAGTCGATAAAATAAGTTTGGCAACACAGCAGTGGCCTGGGTTTTTACTGTTGGATACAAAATTTTGTATACCCTGGTCTGACTTTGTTAGGAAAGTCAATTGGAGTGGGATGGTCTCTATTTTTAGGTCGATATACAAAACTTTTATGGATGAAAAAATTAATTGTATATTGTGATTTCCATGTGCTGCATACCTCATTTGAATATTTATACACCGCAATTTTTTGTCTAGCTATATTAGAAAGTGGTGGCCTGGGATGATACGTAGGACCGTAGCTTCCTCCATGGTTAGTGTTGGTTGTTGCCCTGGAAACCATCAGGGTCTTCTAACAATTATGCCACAAATTGGTTGCATTGCTCCTATAGTGATCCTTTCCCAAGTTAATATGCTCCTTTTCTAATTTGGCTGCACCGTACTGAAGACGACCAATAGTCAGAAATACGTATATACGGTTGCCTTCCATCGATATACCATTTTTGGTTTTTTGTTTTGCGAGACATGACATTACTTTTTTTTTTATATGTATATATATATATATATATATATATATATATATATATATATATATGTAGATATATATATATATATATATATATATATATATGTATATATATATATATAGATATATATATATATATATATATATATATATATATATATATATATATATATATATATATATGCTGTCACTATTTTTCCGGGTTTGACTCCGCGTTGTAAAATGCTGGTTTTCTTGAAAACCATTGTTTTGGCGACGTTTCGGCAAGGTCTCACTTGCCATTCTCAAGCCTGGTGGATCTACTTCTCCTCGTTACTCGATTAGAACTGGTCTCGAGTAACGACGAGAAGTAGATCCACCAGGCTTGAGAATGGCAAGTGAGACCTTGCCGAAACGTCGCCAAAACAATGGTTTTCAAGAAAACCAGCATTTTACAACGCGGAGTCAAACCCGGAAAAATAGTGACAGCATATATAGCTCCCGCGGAAACCTCAAAACAAACATATATATATATATATATATAATATATATATATATATATATTATATATATATATTTATATATATATATATATATATTTATATATATATATTATATATATATATATATATAATATATATTATATATATATATATATATATATATATATAATATATATATATATATATATATATATATATATATATATATATATATATATATATATAATATATATATATATATATATATATATATATATATATATATATATATATATACATATTTAGTGAACCAGAAGTATTTGCTGACAACGTAAGGAAGTAAACTTTAAATATTGGATTTGCAGCAATAAAAAATGAAACGTGTACTCTTATAAATTTTTAAGCCAAGCTTTGGACATTGGTTATGTCCTTCATCAGGGAGAAACTTAATGAGGTTGTATCATAAATGATTTTATAAAATATTGATAAAATTTATCAGTCTGTTATATCTGTTAAGTCTAAAACCTATTCCTATATTTAAAATTTAAAAATTACTTTACATTCACAAACACTTAATTATTATACACAAATTTATGACATTGATATTATTAATTTTATTGTATCGTCATGGTGACCATCTTGTAGAAACCACATATTTCGCCTTAAGTTTGATGACAATTCTTCCAATAAATCAATAAAATCATTTTATAAAAAATGTAAATAAATCTCGACATTCAAATTGCAAGATTTGCAAGAATTCGCATATCCGTAAAAAATAATTACCACTGGTTCCAAACCATAGGACATGCATTTTAAATATGAATTTTGAATGATATTTTACAGATATGCAAATTACCTTGCAATTTGAATGGTGAGATTTATTAACATTTTTTATAAACGAATTTTATTGATTTATTGGAAGAATTGTCATCAAACTTAAGGCTAAATATTTGGTTTATACAAGATGGTACACCAATACATTACAGAGAAAGGGGAGTGTATTAGAACAGTATTTAAAAACAACTTTCCTGAACGTTGGATTGTTCGTGGTAATAATAATATGGATAATAATTTAATTCATAAAAATCCCAAAAGAGCACCTATTATATTTCTTATAATACTGCAGCAGTTTCTTTTGAACCAATGATGCTATTTAATATGAGACGATATTTTATGGAATGTATTGACAAATTAATTAAAGAACGTGGTGAACATATCGAACACTAACTTTGACAAACAGTTTAATGTTATTTAGTGTAAACATTTATTAATTTAGTTTGTAAATAAAATGTTTTGATTATGAATTTAATATAATACAAAACGTAAAATGTTTGATGTAAAATCCAATTATTCTGTTCTTTTATTAAATTCTATTATTATTATCCTGCTGATATATTTATGTTATTTAATATTTCGTTGACTGTTAACTTTATTAAAGGTATTTTATAACAAAATTCAGAAGTATTGATGTTTTTATCTATTTTTCTTTCATTGCCTGGAGTAATTGCGTTAAATCAAAATTATGCAGTTGATTTGTAAAATGCGAAACCTTTTTTCTGTTAAAATAATGTATCTTTAATATTTTTTATCAAAAATACCGTTTACTTGAAAAAAAAAGTTAAGTGCAAATGTTTTCCACGTATGTGGCATATGTGGCGTCCTCTGTTGGCTATATCAAAGTATGCATTAAATTATAATTCCTGATGTTGAATAGTACCCAGTTTTAAATTTTTATACATACATGTTTACAAACATGAAACTTTTAGCGAAAAATAAAATTTTAAATTTCCACTTTAACACCCTGTATCTTTTTTAATATCAACATTTTATTAAAGCAAGTTGGCTTAAATCCTAATATTTTAAAGTGTAGAATCTGCGTTTTTTTTTGTACAATTACTTGAGGACCACCCTGTATACTAGCTGACCCGGCTACGGTTTGCTGTAGCGTGTTTATTATGCTATAATAATATTTTTTCTTTGTCTTTTGGTTTGGTACTTCTTTGGTTGGGGTTTTGTCATCCTGTTTTAGGCTTTTGCCTCTTCAGGATGTGGTTCTTGTGTTTTGGTGTTGGCTTCTGGTTCTTTTTTCTTCGATCTTCGATCCACTGGTGGATGCAGCCAGGACAATCAGTGGAGAAAGGCAGTGGTCGGTTCTTTTCAGAATTGATTTCTAAAAAATATTAGTGAATTATTAGTGGTTGTTAAATTAGTATATGTACAGAATGCGATATTAATATATGTATAAATACATGCATTAATATGTTATAATTAGTAAATGTGTTAAACGCGACGCGAGAGGGCAGCTGCGGCTGTATCCTCAAAATAGACAGGTATCATTTGCAAGTGGGATCGGGAAACCGCAGAAAACCGATCCCCCCCTGTCTAGGCAAGCTCGAAGTGAGCAATTTAACTAGGAATGCGACGGAAATAGAGGAGAGTTGCCTCCTGTATGTCAATGTATTCATCAGGGAGTTCGTTACTGGCGAGTTCCAGTAGAATTGCGGGGAGGTGTGGGATTTTGGATTTAGGATGTCTGGTGAATACATTGCCTCGGGTAGAGCAGACAGTTTTTAGGATGCGTTGAGCTCTGAGGTTTTGGCTCCGGATAGTGCGTGTAGTATAACTTCTGCTCAGAGAGTGTAGTCTCTCATTTAGGGGCTGGATATTAGATATTTGATTAATGAGGGCTGAGGGGTAGTCGTTGAGTTTACCATTCATTCTACGCAGAATCCTCCGCTCTAGACTTAACAAGTTTTCTTTGACTGATTTTGATATTGTAGCATAGATATTGGATCTGTATTCAAAAATAGGTCTGATAAAAGTTTTATAGGTGAAAATTAATGTTCTAGAGTGCGTAGCCCCGAAATTACATCTCAAGCTATTGAGGAGACCCAATCTGCTCCTAGCCTTAGCACAGGCTGTGCTCAAATCGGCCCTCCAGTTCAAAGTTCGTGTGAACTTCACACCGAGGTATTCGATCTGATCACGGAGTTGGAGTCGATCTCCCCACAGCGTGAGATAGTTCCTTTCGTTAAATGAGGCCGCTCGTACACTGTGATTAGGGTGTCTAAAAAGAATCATTTGAGTTTTGTTCGGATTCAGGGACACTCTCCATCTCCTGCACCAGTTTTCAACTAGTCTAAGGTGATTTTGAGCGTACCTGAGAACAGAATCAACGTTCGTTGCTATAGTTAACAGAGCAGTATCATCCGCGTAGAGCAGAGTGGTGGTTTTGTTTCGTGTAGTATTTGGGAAGTCGCTATTGTATATTGTGTAAAGTATGGGGGCCAGTACAGAGCCTTGTGGTACTCCAGCTGTTGGAGTAAAGGAATCAGAGAGATAACCATGCTCCTTCACTCTGACCAGACGTTCAGAGACGTATGATTGGATTAGTCTGACGAAGGGAATTGGTAGTCCAATGTTCAGTAGTTTCTTGATCAGACCCACATGCCAGACCTGATCAAAGGCTTTTTGAACATCGAGGAAAATACCTAGTGCAAGTTTGCTGTCGTTCAGACTTTGAGTAATGTGTGTGACAATTTCAGTCAATGCCGTATTAGTAGAGCACCCTTCTCTAAAGCCGAATTGAAAAGAGGGAATGATATTGTGTTCGTTTGTGAAGTCAATGAGTCTTTCTTTTAGGATCCTCTCAAAGACTTTTGCTAAAACATTTGTAAGTGAAATCGGCCGGTAAGAGTTAGGATCTGTGCGGGGTTTGCCCTTTTTTAAGAGCATAATTGTATTTGCTACTTTCCATTGTGACGGGAAATAGCAGAGTTTGAGGGTGGCATTGACAATATTTGTTAAATATTGGTAGACACTCGGCGGAAATTGTTTCACGCAGCTCCTGGCAATGTTGTCAGGACCCGGTGCATTCGATTTGCCAATATGACAAAAATTTTTGAAAGTTTGTTGATCCACCGGTGCCATGATGGGATGGTCATGCGGCACCTGAGGATCGAAAGGGGCGCCGAGTAGTCTGTTTACGTCTCTTTCAGTCGCAGTCAGGAAGGCGTGGTCAAATCTAGGATTATTAGGTGATATTAGGGTGTTTTGTAAATGGTCTTTAAAGGCTTCGGCCTTTTGTTGGTGTGTATTAATGATTTGATTGTTCACTATAATGTGAGATGGATTATTGGTTTTTTGTTTAGTTAGGCACTTGAATTTATGCCAGAACTTACCACCGTCACGGAAATCAAGACTAGAGGTGGCTGCCCGCCATTGTCTGACTTGCATTTCTTTCACCTGTAGTTTGATCACCGCGGACATGCGGTTATATTCTGCTTTGATAAGAGGGTTTCGAGTGCGTTGAAACTGACGTAGGAGTCGTCTCTTATGTTTGATATTATTGATTATGTATTGCGGTAGAGGTGGCTTATTAGGGTTTATAACCTTATTAGGGACTGATAAATCAATTGCTTGATTTATCAGATTTGAGATAGCCGTGATACCTAGATCGATATCGTCTGTATGTACTAAATTGCCTAACTCTGGAATGTTATTTGACAGAAAGGCTCTGTATCGGTCCCAGTCAGCGTGTCTATAGTCTCTTATTACTTTGGGTGGTGCAGGAGGGGTGGGTGTAAATATCTGTTCCTTAACCAGCAAAGGTAAGTGATCCGACGTGATGGAATCACCCAGAAAGCATTCGTCATCCAACAGATCGATCACATCGTACGTACATACAATATGATCGACTATCGACATGCCCTGGTGACCCACAAAAGTCGGCTCACGGTTACGTATAAGATGGATAGGAAGATTAATGAGCATGTCCGAGAAGTCGTTACCTGCATGATTTGTGGCGGTGTCGCCAAATTGAATGTGTCTGGCGTTAAAATCGCCGAGAATAATTGCCTTATTGAGGCTGGAGATATAATCGAACAAAATCTCGGACATGTCCTGATGAGGATGTTTGTAATAAGAGACCATTGTAATTGTCGTATTATTGTCTAGGTAGATGTCCACTGCCAGGAAGTCAACATCATTAAGGTTAAGGTGCATAGGTGTAACATGAGGGGAAAAGGGATACCATATTTGATAAGGAAGCCAATACCGCGAGATATTTGGCTTTTAGGACGGTGTACCGTGCAGTAACCATGGAATGTTGGATCTGTTTTTGAAAGGGTGTCGGTGAGGGCTAGGATTTGGATATTATGATGTTGAAGGATATGTTTAATAAGGGGTCGCCTATTCCGAACACCCTGGCAGTTAACAGCACCTATTGAACTGTCCATTAGAGGGGCAGGAAGGAGATGGAAGCTCTGTTGTTATGAGCCACAAGAGTACTCTTGTGGCCAAACATCAGAGTGGAGATGCGGTTGGTAATATCCAGGATAAGCTGACGCCTATCTGGAAGGAGGTTAATAAGGATGAGGGAAGTGAATTCCATCACTGCCTTCATGTCTGAAGACAGCTCGTAAGGTGGATCTCTTTTATCTGTGGTTATAGGTTGTGTTTCTTGTGGGGTTTTCGGTATTTCCCTTCTGAGTGGGCATTTGGCCGAATAGGCCGCATGCTCACCACCACAGTTAGGGCATTTAGGGGCTTGTGGGGTAGGGCAGGAAGAGGATTTGTGGTCTTGACCACAAGTAGGGCACCTATACTGTTTTTGCGGGCACTCCGCAATGGTATGCCCGTTTGAACTGCATTTGGCGCAGTACTTGGGTACAGGAGGAACGGGGTTGGAATTAAAAGGTAGTTCCACGGTCATACGGAGGCCGTCAAAGTACACGCCTCTGGTCAGCATCTCCGTGTATTTAGATTCACTTGAAGTGATCAACTTGACATAGGTGGTAGGTTTGTTCTCTCTGGAGATGATGCGCCAGAGACGTATTACAGGGATGTTTAATTGTGTGAATAGGATGGTTAGTTCGGCGTCAGAGTAGATTCTGTCAACTCCCTTGACGACCACCATATAACCGGGATTGTGGGTACGGGTAGAGGTATTTTTAGCGGTTGCAGGGTTTGTATTGTGTTTAGGAGAGATCTGGATTTTAGGATCCCCTACAGCATCACGGAGTCGCCGTTGGACATCAACGTGATTTATAGGGTGAGGTGTGGTGAGGTGTGCGGTACCGGTGGGAAGGACTTTAATAGTAGTGATTTGGTTAAGAAGTAATTCTCTGGTATTGATAATTCTGAAAAAATCACGTTGTGTGGATTTTTCCAGAGGGATATTTGAAATAAGATAAAGTGTTTTGGATGTTGGGAAGTTGTTTGAGGATGCTGTGGTTTAGGAGAGTGCGCTGCAGTAGCGTAGGAAGGGATTTGTTGAGGGATGGATGTGTTTGTATGTATACTAATTTGAGGAGTGAGTTGTGGTGTGGGTGTAGTTAGTATATTGGTAGTATGTGTGGTGGATGTTTGCTGGTGTTGGTGTGCTAGGGTATTTGTTGGTGTAGATGAAGGATTGGCGATAAGTGAGGACCGGGACAGCTGCAAACGCGCGATCAACCGGTCGATTTGGTCTATGGGGAGGGTAGTCACCAGGTCCTCGACGAAACTGTCGGTGGCGACGTTCATCTTCGGAGTGGTGTCGTTGGTATCAGGAATATGAAGTGTAGGGATATTGTAGGTAAGAGGAGTCGGTAGTATGTATTGATTTGTTGGTGAAATAGGGATCGGTGAAATTGGTTTTTGAGGTAATGTATAATAATATGTTCAGAGTGAAGTAAATATCATGAAATCCGTATCTAAGAGCTGTCAGAGGTTACCGTCAAAAAATAAAATTTATGATATTAATAATTAAACACAATCTACCAAAAATTTTTTTAAGTTTATATATAAAATTTGTTATTGCCAAATTTTATATAAATTAAATTCCATAAAGGAGGTACGAAATGTTTGATGTTTACTCCAAATAATTATAATATTCTAAATTATACCTATTAATTAACATTCAATTAACCGCTAATTCGTGCACACTCTTTTTCATTAATTTGTAACAACATTATTGTAATAGCATCCAGTATTAGCATTAGTTTTTTTCCTTTTAATTGAATTAAATGCCTGTTTGAAGTCGATAAATAGCATTCACGATCCTAATTTGTATTCATTTGCTTTTTCCATTATTCGTTTTATTGTCTGTATAGCTTCTCTTGTTGATCATCTTTCTGTGAACATTGTCATATTGGTATTGTCCCACTTTGCGTGGGACGCAAAGTCCTCTTCGTATTATTGATGACATTATTTTATACGTCGTACTAGTGATGTTATTCCTCTTAAATTTTCACAATTTGTTTGTTCCCCCTTTTTATGTATTGTTATTACCTGCCATATATCCGGGTCCGCTGGTCTTCTTTCCATATGTTTTTTAATACTCTTAATATTTTCCCCTTAGCTTTCTTCCTCCGAATTATACGTATGTTACATGTTAATTTCGTCTTTACCAGGAGCTACAGTGTTGTGTAATAAATAAATACTAACTCTGTATTATTTGTTTATTTCATTTATTTACTGTTTTAAACATTAGTTATGTTTCTAATATCTTAATTTTTATCTTTCCTATCTTTATATTTATTTAACCAATACCATGATCAGACTTATTCCTATTAAACAACCCTTGTAATTGCACACGATTATATGAAAATGAACCAGCTAAAAATACTTTGAAGTGCGACTTTTCGATTGCTCCCTGTACAAACGGTACTCCCCGTTGTCTGCAGTGAGGTATCCACCACGTGCTGGTGCACCTCCTCGGCGATTTTAGAAAGTGCTTCAAGTTTAGGTGAACATGGAAATATTCCGCGGTGTTTCGTATAGTTAGTTAAAATCTTTCTGTCCTCGCTTCTGTTTCAATTAAAAAAACGCTGTTATTTATTTTTGCGGTTCAAAGGTTGGTAATTCTCGCGTGCGCCTGAGCTATCAGTGTTAGTGATTTTGATAGTTATTGTATTGTTATTGAACCGATTTTACCGGTTACTAAAACTGTATCTAGCAATAAACTATTGAACAACATATTATTGACCGTTTCGTATGCTCTGATAACTTATTTGCAAGGCGCGTATCCACCGATTTGCGGGAATTGTTTGAAATTAGTTGCATTTTTCTTTATTTGGACCACGAGTTTGAAAACTAGCTTTGCGAAGGAGGCTCTACCCTTTTGTGGAATTATTTGTATACATTTTTTTTATTGTTTTCTTGAAGTGCGATGTGAGGTTTGTTTTGGGTGATAAGTACGAGATCAGAAAGTTGAAGCAAAGATGTCCATTTTTAAGGATAATAATTGGGTAAGCTGTCACAATATCGTATTAAGTTATTTTTAAAACTTACGTGTTAATGTTGAAGTAGATAAGAAATGAGGTGTTCATGCTATCCTTAATGATATAAACTACGTATAGTTTTTAAATTACAGAATATTGTATAAATTTTAAAATTTTTAAACAACAAATTTATTGTGTATTGGTCGATCTCGAAAATCCTTATGACAGCATTTTTTCAAGCATGTATAAAACTTATTACAGCTGAGTACCATAAATAAATCCAGTAAGATTATTCTAAACTAAATCAGAAATAAAAGAAACGATCTACCTGCCACTAAAGGACTTTTAACTTCATCTGATACAAAGACTTCAAATTGAACAATAATTAAAAATTATGGCTCAACAAAAAGATAATATCCTACTATACTATACTATGCATTGCCTAGTATCCTTTGCCTAGTATTAGATTTTTGTGTTCAAGTGTGTCTTCAAAAACTCTTCCTTAAGCAAAAATATTCTTAGAGCTGTAGAAGCCCAAACTCAGAGTAATTACAGTTGTTCTCAATAGACACTGCTCTTTTTATCTCTTCTCCGTAAAATGAGCAAAGTGGACAGAGCAACATACAGATTTTGCGAAAATTCGGTGGCAACGGCTGCATAAACTCTTTACTTAAGGTTACGGCACAGTATATAGAGGTTCCATGGAACCTCTATATACTGTGGTTACGGTTTTCAATTCAGACGGAATTTAGCATTCTACAGCTTTCAATATGGAAATCGAAATTTCAATATTTTTCTATCAAATATATAATGTCTGATCTTTAACAACAGCTAATAGGGAAATCTTTGATGAATCCATAAGAGAATAAAAAAAGAAAATCAATGTAAAAATAAATTTTATAACCAGAACTAACTATAGAGGGAATAGAAAGGGAATATATATTATATAGGGGAGATCCTTGTTCCTTGGGACACTTTTTTTCAATCCCATAAAACTTCTGTTTTAATTACTTAACTTAAAAGTATTGATTTTTGATATAATATCATACTTTTATAGTAATATTAATAAACAGTCATACAGAGAACTACTTCAAAATACCCTTTTGAGTATAAAAAATTAGAACTGATTTGAGCTTTTGTCCCAAGGAACAATCACGTCTTATAATTTGGGACGGTGACGTTTGTATATTCGGAGGAAATATCTTTGTACAAGAACTTTATTTTTTTTACTTTGTTGCAGATTGTTTGTTGTCTTGATAGTAATATTGTAGTTTTAGAAACATGCAGAAATCTTTGGAATACATCTTTAGTTTCAGTCGTTTTTGGACTTGACTTTTCCACATTTCTGATAGTAATTTTCATAACTGGTGCAATCTTGATTGACCCAAAAGCGACAATTTTTACATTGAATCCAGTTTTTTTTTTCGTATTGTAGTGTAATAATTTTCTCCGCATCCTACACAATAATATTATTATATTCTTCTTGTATATCGGCACATGTATTGTCATCGCTTTCTAACATTAGATTAATGAATGACTTACTCAGCACTAGTCTCGTAATCTTTTTCCTTACAAAATCCCTTTTTGCTTACTAAAAAGATTATTATTAAATGGCCATATTGCACATGTTTGTTTGTTTTTTTGTCTATAAGTCTCACCCCGAGCATTGATCTTTCCATCGCACTTTGTGCTTTTACTATGTTATCCATATTGGACTTGGTGAGTGTCCACTTCTCTGAATCATACGTGAGTATAGGGAGGATATAAATATATAAATATATATATATATATATATATATATATATTATTATATATATATATATTATATATATATATATATATATATATATATATTATATATATATATTATATTATATTATATATATATATATATATATATATATATATATATATATATATATATATATATATATATATATATATAAAACGGGTGCTTTAAAGTGAGTGTCTTTTATTAAAAGTTAAGTTTTCGCCACATTATTTTGGGCTTCATCAGAAGTTGCTTAACGTTGACACTATCTCTTAGTTTATAATATTATCGATGTGGAACTACACATTGTTTTTAAACACAATCCAATCGCATTTCCCAACTGGAGGAAAATGGCAAACAAAGCCTTAATTAAATATTTGAATTTATTTTATTTTGGAAATAAATAAATAAATAAACAGAAATAAATAAAAAGAAAATAAAATAAATATAAATAATTAATTAAGGCTTTGTTTGCCATTTTCCTCTAGTTGGGAAATGCGATTGGTTTGTGTTTAAAAACAATGTGTAGTTCCACATCGATAATATTATACACTAATAGATAGTGTCAACGTTAAGCAAGTTCTGATGAAGACCAAAATTATGTGGCGAAAGCTTGACTTTTAATAAAAGACACTCACTTTAAAGCACCCGTTTTTTATTGCTTCCTTAGTATTGGGTCGTTCCCGGTTACCTTCAACTGTCTGTTGTTTACCAGTAGCCCGTTACTGTCCTCGAATTTTTTCGTTATATGTTATATATATATATATATATATATATATATATATATATAATATATATATATATATATATATATATATATAATGCTACAGGACCCAAGAATTACATGGCGAGAAATTAATAGTTCGCGAGTGTAGTACAACTAACCAAGTATAGGAAATAATGGAGAATGAGCGCCAAATGGACAACAAGAGCATTAAAAAATATCAACGTTAATAGTCAGTCACTATACATTTGCTAACATGTACATAATAGAAGAAAAAACCAAGTTTTTTGAACCTACTGAAAAGTAGTAGTAGAAGTAATTCAAGTCAGCTTAGTAAAGACCATAGATAACAAAAAATTAAGAGCAGAGCGTAAAGTAGTACCAACGAAGATATAGTTAAACAATATTTATATTTCTTTTGTTCGGTAAATCTTTTCATTCGCTATACATCTGGTTTGGTTATTCTACAAAACAAAGTTTTTGTTACCAATACTATGAAAAAAGCTAAAACAAATACCTAAACCTAAAGCCAAACAGTTAAAGAAAACAAGTCGATCGGTGAAGTAAATCATTACAGAAATATATATCGTAAATTTATAAAATAACAATTTTTTCAGTAATTAGTTTTAATATTGACAATTAGTACTATTTCGGTTATTTAACCAAAAAGCAATAAAATAATTAAAAAAAATCTGTTTAGTGCTGATTTCTTACTACTCGTTGAATGCATATTTTTAAATAAATCTTCGAAGAAAATTGCAAAGTGCATATTCATTTGTTAACCACACCTTATTTACTTGACATTTATATATGCAAGAGATTGCAGAAGTCTAAGATTCATATATTAGGATTATGTAATAGTAGATGAATTAAGTGCGTAAGATTATATAACCGCGGTGAAGATACAACGTTGCTTAGACAATTTCTGCTGAACTTGACATCAAGCTAAGACAGAGATAAATATTATTTTGATCATATATTGCATCGAAATCAGCGATATTTTAAAAAGAAGTTAAACTCGATCGCCAATTTGGTTTCTTTCAAAAACAAGAAACTATCAAGTGCGCAGGGTAGTAAAAACTATTAATAAAAATTAAAATAAGAGAAATTGTAGGTGATTCTGTTCGCCCTAGTTTAAAATATTTATTCTTGTAATATTCTTTATAAGTGTGTTTTTTGTTTTTGGGGGTTAACAACTACAACTTGTAATATAAAATGTAAAACTATCGATTTACAATACTGTTTGAAACACTGAACTTCAATCTTGCACACCTGTACGCTTAAAGGACAAACAAAAATAATTTATCTACTGTACTTTCAAGTACTTATTCTAGGATTTTCTATAACTGCTGTTAACACATTTATTTCATTTTAATTTTTTTTTTCTATTCTTTTTAAATTTCTAAATTTTTTGGTACATCAGTAATATTGTTTGTACAGGTACAATTAGAAATCACGGTTCCAGTATTTTCAAAATTTTGTAAAATCCTTTGGATTGTTGAATGACTTGGAATTGGTCTATTAGGATATCTTACGCTAAATAAAGAACTGACAGTTCCCGCAATATTGCCTAAATAAAACATATTTATTACTGCTACTTTCTCCTCAACTGAACATTTTTTTACATTTTTTAATCAACTATGTTGTTTTTTTAAACAATAAATCATAAAATTTAAATTTTGGCAATTCAAATATTGTCAATTATCAGAAACATAAATATGACCAAACGCAACATGTCATACACATTCTTGTACCTCGTGTGGCCTGACTTTAAGAGGTGGCCTGAAAT